>CM075012.1:6601318-6611444 GCA_037576675.1 Pangasius sanitwongsei
CTGTAATAGCTGCAAAAGGTGGACCGACATCATATTGAACCCTATGGGTTAGGAATGGGATGGCACTTAAGTTCATAAGTGAGTCAAGGCAGGTGACCGAATACTTTTGGTAATATAGTCTATATATATATATATATATATATATATATATATATATATATATATAAAAGTACAATTTAGCACAAGTGCTTTAATATATTCCAAGTAAATTGTAAGCCACTTCACTATATTTGTATGACAATTTGTGTACTTCTTCACCTCACTCAGCAATCAACAGAATGGAAAATTAAAAAAAAAAAAAAGCTATTTGTTTGCATTAATTCTGTATCACTATAGCATTAAGATATTATAACAGCCTGTTGGATAATAAACGGACAGATTAGTTGCCTTCATTATTCTTGGGTAAAGAAAAGACCAACTAGCAATTAATTATACACACAAAGGAATGAGCATATGTAATTAGCATGAGTAAACCAATTAACTTCATACTGCAGAATGCTACAAACACAAGCTGACAAACTGAAATATGCAAATAAAAACAGAGATGCATGTATTTTTCCCTGCAGACTGAATGGAACAGATGTAACAGCTGGTCAAAAAGAAAACAACACATTGTTTGGCTCTATTGCAGTTACTAATATACAGCATATATCTTCGACACAGGGAAAATTATATCATAAAGAATAGATAAAACGATTCACTGATATATTCCATGAAGTTTATGACTGAGACATAAGTCAACGTATTTACACTTCACAGTAGCAGGATCTCAGCTTTTGCTATTCCCACACAGTTCTCATACAGTAGACCCTGTGATTTACATGACACTGACAGTAAACGTTCTCCACCACCCACTACCACTCCACCAGGTAAATATAGATTAGACAAGAGTACACTGTTGATAGGTGACAGATTGCCAGTGGAGGTGACTAATTTAGAAAAGGATAAGTCGATAATATAAGGACATAATTAGATAATGTGTCATTACAAAAATAGAATATCAGCTTTGGTGGGAAAAAACACATTTGTCTGAGCCAGAGATCTAAATCATTCTTCTCAGTGATAAATGAATTAAGAAGAAGATAATTATTATCATAGGCCAAAACTGAATGCAATCAGCAGCAGTTGTCCCTAACTTAGCAACAACTATTGACCATATGTTCACAGTAGCAAGTGACAAAACTACAGGTGACCCTTCATTTTGTATGTACATGAGTGACACACAGCCGTGATTTTAGAAGCAAGTACAAAGTGGCAGGCAACATTTGAACATTTTTTTTTCAATTCTGTGAAAATGCATATGATAATCAATAAATGCAAACAATTGGCTTGAATGATTCCTTATGAGCAATCCTATGCATATGAACTCACAACTTTAGTTCCTACCTACAATTAGTTCCCATTAACTGACAAAAACAGAAGATAAACTTATAACAATGGTATCCTCTTATCCTGTCATATATGACCTCTCATTATATGTGAACAGAGATATTACAGAAAAAAAAAACAGCTTGGAAGGAAGTAGCATAGATTCTTGGTGCCTCTCGTGAGTGTATGTAGCTAGTACAGTTATCTTGCTTTGCTAATCTGCCAACAAAGCTAGTACAAAGTAGCACATAACATGTAAAATTATGTTAAATATATTTTTTTAAATGGTGTGTATACATTGTATAGTGAACTGTAGGCTCAGTGGAACTAAAGAAACTTTGGACAGTGCAAAAGAGACAAATACAAGGGTGTGAATGTAGGGTAAGGTTTATGAATATAGGAATGAGGATACTGAATAAAATGTTCAGCTGTTTTGTATTACATGATGAAGACCTAGAATTACATTATGAATAATACTGTTTTGAGAATTACAGATCACTCATTGTTAGTGGTAAAAGCAGAAAATAGCTGCAAGAAAATGGGAATGATTTGCACTTAAGCATATATCTTAATTCGTATATTTTACTGACTGATCCTTATTGAATTTATACTTTTTTAATTTCAGGAACTTTTCAGTCTTTTCAACAATATAATAACAAGAATAGTATATTATATTCAAATATACAGCTTTTTAGCCTAAGTTAGAATGGAAGGAGACAGATGTGGAGGAAAAATATTTCCAATCTGATTAGTATTCACAAGTCATATGAGGGCAAAGACACTTTGAATGGTTACCTGTAAATCAGGACCTCATCATCTGAGCAGTTGTACTGGAGCTGGTACATTTTCACCTTGGGAGCTGTTTTGCTCACTGTCCACTTGACCAAGGCAGAGACAGATGTGACCTCTGACACAGATACCACCTGTTCTGGCTGGGGTTTGGTCTCCCCTTTGCTGGTTTTCGTGGAGCTGGTGATGTCAGACAGCCTGGACTTAGGCTGTGAGGTTCGGTTCGTGCCATTGCTGAGATGAGGCAGCTGAATGATAGAGAGTTCAATTGAGGCTGTGGATTCTCCTGCAGCATTGGAGGCAATGCAAGTGAAAGTGCCATAATCCTTGGAGGTGGTGACCATGATGTCCAGGGTGCCATTCTCGTAAATAGTGGCTCGTGATGAGTTACTGATAAGTCGGTCATCAGGACCCACCCAATGTATGTAAGGCATGGGATCACCCACTGCCTTGCAGCGTAGGCTGGCCGTCTGGCCTTCAAGCACCAGAAGTTTATGTGTATGCTGAGTAATCAAAGGTGGCTCACAGACAAACTCCTCCTCACGCACATACCAAAAGTACCGCCCCTTTAGATTAGGAGGAGATGCGCAAGTCTCCATGTCATCCTCGCGCTCGAGCCGTCGCAACCACAAAATCTCACAATTACAATGAAGTGGGTTTCCACTGAAACTAAGAGACAGAACAGGAGCATACGGTGTACTCAGCACCACATTGGTCTGAGACCGTGCAAATATGGGATCTGGTGGAAGCTTCTGGAGCCGGTTTGATGTGAGGTCAAGTCTGGCCAACTTGTCCAAGTCTGTGAAAGTTCCCTCAGAAATGTGGCTGATGAGGTTGTGGTCAAGGCTGAGCTGGTGCAAGCTGAGCATCTTGCGAATGGCCTCCCAGGGTACACTCTGCAGGTTGTTGTAGGACAGGTCCAAATCCTCCAGTGTTAGCAGCAGGTCATCAAAGGACTCTTTGGAGATGTGGCCCAGCTGGTTGTTATTCAGAATGAGGTGCTGCAAGTTGACCAGACCTCTCAGAGCATCTGGGCCAAGCTCGGTTAGGCGGTTGCTGTCCAGATGGAGTGAGCGTAGAGTCTCAAGATCCACAAAAGAGAAAGGCTGGATAGAGCTTATGGTGTTCCGGGAAAGTGTCAAGTCCACAAGACTTGTCATGTTGACAAAATCCTGCTGTGTAATCCTGATAATGTAGTTCCCCCCCAGCCGCAGCTCGACAGTCCGACGGTCAATGTCAGGTGGGACAAAGAGCAGGCCTTTAGAAGGACACAGGGTTCCTAGAGACTCAGACAGGTTCTGGCAGACACAGTACTTGGGGCATGCAGTGGCTGTCATCACCGTACTTCCCAGAAGCAGGAGGCTGCAGAACACTTTGGCCATGGTAGATCATGTACAAAGGCCTGAAAAAGCAAGAAGAAAAAACAGGTCAGGTTGCCCTTACAAACACAGCAATTACATTCTGGGTCAATACCTCTGCAGAGCCTGCCTGTTAAAGCCAGGGATAGCACTCTACAGAGAAGGACCAAATCAATCAAGCTTATGTATAATACATTGCATGTGCATACATCTTTCTCTTGTTCCACAGTGGGAAACAAAGAATACCCCACAGAGGTGTCATTTTCATCATATATGACCCATGTTGGATGATTCACTGGGTGGTGGGTGAGTTTTGTTGAAAAGATGATGAATCACTGACATTATTTCCTCAACCATTGCAGTCATGTATCATTACATGTTTTGTGGATTTTAACTATATTTACATTGCAATTTAAGATAATCCTGAGGGGTCCCCGTAGTTAACAGTTCACTGATGAGGACAGATCGACATTTTTTGTTCTGTTTTACAAATTTGATGAGCGATCGGGAAGAGATCTAGAAGCTTTAGACAAAAAAAAAAAAAAAAAACACAAGCTTTTGTCTTAAATGTCAGCCAATGAATCTGATGTTATGATTTTAATCATGTTGTGTCATACTTAATGCTATTTGGTACCCAAGAACCCTGGCATTCCACCTTTCAGACCTCTCTCTTTTTTGGATGATTTCAACACTTCATTATTCATTCTCCAGTATCTGAATATTGGAAAACTGCTACAGAATGAAACCTGTCTGGGAGTTGGAGGGGTCAGAGGAGTTTGAGGTTGTTACTATCTGTATCTTCTTGTGAATAACAAGTAATCTCCACACCCACCCTCCCATCATCTCTTTACATTAAGAAAATAGATGGGCAGTCTCACCTTTAGATAACATCCAGTGATTCCCCTGGACATTTTTATCATTAAATCCAGTTATACCCAAACCCTAAATCAATTTTAATCAGCTTTCCTCTGGAATGATTTTTTAATAGCAAGCAGGATTGAAGATGCAAGGGGACTGCTCTGATGACTCTGAAATCCCAGTGGAGAAAAAGGCATTAATCTTGATCCCACAGCCATCACCTATCACATTTTGAATGCATACAGTGTGTTTCCAATAACTCATAATCATGAGTGACATTTTGTGTGTGCCATCTCGAAGTTACATTGATGCTGCAGTGAAATAGACACTGAGATTCAGACTATATGGATTGAAATAGTATGCAAGAATGAGCTATTTCGGGTGCGGGGGGGGGGGAGGGGGGCGGGGTTTACTAAAATATAAGGTTACTAAAAAGCTGTAACTCATATTCCTTATACTGAAAAAAGAGGAATATCCCACAGTGCAAGTTTAATTCTATTGCTACAGAATTACATATGTGTAACTAGACTATAATTGGCCTAAAACCAAGGGAATAAACAGTGCTGGAGAAATATTGTGAAGCAGCATTTGTGATTACCAAGACTACATAATCAAATCTGACAGAGTGAAAACAAATAAATTGAAAGACACAATGGATGAAAGGTTTCCAGTGGGTGTTTTTTAATGTTAAATTTTACACAATCACTGTGTGCAGTCACATGTTTACGCCAGAACTACATTTCGCTGCCAAGACAATTCACATGGTTATGCTGTGACATGTCAAATGATGTCCTTTCAGAAAGTATGAACTTAGAATACTGTACTAAAATTACTATTTTAGGGTTACCCTAATACTGACTATTAGGGTGAACGTTACTCATTTTGCTCACACATTGCAACTCGGCACGGTTCACCCCTCAGGACTGTGGGTGTTGGTCACCCAAACTCCTGAATTTGGCACACAAATCGAAGGGTAGTAGATAGTAGAAAAATTTGAAAGTAGAAAAATTTCAACGTGTCTTCAGGGTATTGATGTGGAGCAGCTGCTCTTGTTTGGGATTCATCAAAGGTCATAATAAAGTTACCACAAGGCAAAAAAGATTGCAAGAGACACACTGCCTGTAAAGGTTCTTAGTCATACAGGGCTATCTTGAAGAAGTTACACCAGTAATTAGATAGGCATTTTTAAGGCATTTTAAACTATAATAAGGTCCGTCTTTGAAATTAAATAGTGTAAAGATTATAATAATTGTAGTCTATATTTATGGAAACATTGAGACAAAGAAGTGCATGAACAGAGCATGGCCCCACCAATAACATTAATCACTTCCTCCTCGTTGGTAGACATTAGATATTAATATGTCTACTTAAGGAAGGAATAGAGATGTACAGTATAGGGAAACTTGACTAAAAACACTCTAGCATTGGTTTTTATGGATGCTCACTTCAGTAGGAACTGTATACTGTAAGGATTTACAATTCCACTATCTAGTTTCCCACAAAAGAGTCTGGTTCCTCTCAAAGCTTCTTCCTCATGTCATCTCAGGAAGTTTTTCGTGCCACTGACGCATCAGTCTTGCTCATTCAGGATCTAAATCTGCATTCAGATTTCTGTAACGCTGCTTTGTGTCAATGTCTATTGTTCAAGTGCTATACAAATAAAATTGAGTTGAATTTCATTATGGTTGGTGCTTTACAATGCTTTGACTTTTTATTTCTCAACTATCAACAATGTTGCAGCAAGCTATACTGACATCCATTCTTCATTACTATGGTATTCTATCAATCTTTATTTGATATTCAAGGCATAATTGTACCTTTTACTTGTACACTGTGACCCTTTCCACACACCACAGATCAAATGCTATTGTGCAGCTTGACAAGATGCGTCAGTTACCTTGACAGACACATGATTTCAAACAGCCTGAGTGACTCACACAATTTATTCTCGCAAACTGAGCATCTGAGAAACACTGCAAAAAAACTTGTCTGCTCCTCTCTCTCACTGATCTTTGTGTTTTGACATGTCAGTAATGCTGTGCGCACTAAGGGAACTTGAGAAATGAAAACGCGAGAGAGAGGATGAGCCCTGCTCTGACACAAACAGAAGAGAAGCCCACAGGGGCAAACAGGAAAAAAGAAAAGGAAAAATGTATTAAACAATCTAGGTTGAAACCGACTAAAAATGTATGCAATACAATATGATTTTTTTTTTTTAACATTTTTAGAAAGTTCATCATTTTTAATAACTCTATATTATGATTCTATAGTTACTGTATTCAGCTGCATTAGCCTGCATTTCACTCTGAACTCAGACTCATTCCTGTTGTGTAAAATCTTTGGGAGCACGCTTACAGCTCAGGATATAAGTCATTTTTGACAGCTGAAACCTGATTAGGTTGAATGCAGCACAAGCATGCCCTTTAGCAGATCCGTGCCTCCCAGTCTCCTTTACTGCATTAGATATTCCCTCATAACTGCCAGTCAGTGTTTATCCCAATCCAATCAACTCATGGCACAGCTATCAAGGGCATATTTCACAAACTACAGCAGTTTGAAAATGTTGACTACCTGGTTTTTTAAAAGCATGCTAAGCATGTGCACATTTCAGTCTACAAGTCCATTTGAACTGAGCTTGGGGTTGTAGATGATCAAATAGAATAAGCACATCTCATTTGGCAAAAGTGCTGTGAAACAAGAACGTATAATGATCCATGGTCTCTTGAAGGAGATTAACAAAGAAGATGGGTACATTGAACTTATCGCTTTCTTTTTTAGTTTAGCTGTCATGAAAGCCAAAGCACTGCAGTCAAATCTAATATGGTGTAACATAACAACAAGAGACAATTTAAAATTGAAAAAAGACAAATATGCTGATACTGTATATGATGAGAAGATGACAAGTATTGAAATAAACATCTAATAGAAGGCTGGTATATTGCCAATATAGTCCTAGTTGTAAAATATTGCAAATTTGGTAATATTTAACAATATGTATTCCACTGTCATTATTCGGAAGCTTAGAAAATAGCATTTGATCCAGCATATCCTATTATTTTGCTTTATCTATATCTGGTGCCCGCACAACTTAATGTAGCCACAAGATAATAAACAAAAGCCATCAAATTAAAAAGTGTATGTGGGATTTCATCTAATTTATCATGCTCCCAATTCTCTCTTTCAAATTAACAAAATAATGCTAATCTTGTTCTTCTTCTACTTCTTCTTTCGTCTGCTCCCGTAATGGGTTGCCACAGCAGATCATTTGTCCGCATTTTTGTTAGGGACCCTAACAAAATAATGCCAATATTTTTGTTACTTTGATGCAATTTCTTGGATTACATAGGTGAATTCCTATGTGCCTCATACTTCTAAACAGAGTTTGCAATACCGCTGAAGAAATAATGAAGAAAAGAATTGAATACTAGAAATATTAAGAGCACAGATTTTGAAAGGGAGAGAGTGAAAATACACAGCCGACCATTTTTCTTGTGGATCACAGCCATTGTTATCGTCATCTCATTGACAAAGGTGTAATCCTGTAATCCATCAGGTAATTAATTTTCAGCTTGATAATATATGGGTAAGAAGCAAACAGGGTAAGGTCAAAGCAAGCATGGAATGCAGCAACTAAGAACAAATTAATGGGATTGGCAGAAGGCAAAATGTCCAAATGAACATTATTGTGTACGTGACCAAAGCTGCAGAACCTTAAAATACAAACTGCTGGGATTGAGGAACGGTAGAGCAGGAGTTATAAGCAGGCCACAAGATCTTCACATCCCCAGGTCAAGAATAAGTACCTCATCAGTCACTCCACTGAAATGCACTGCTTGAAAAAAAACAAACAAAAAAAACATTATCTACCAGTTTTCTTAAGGTAGTCCTTAGTAAGCACTACAGTTCTTTTTGCTGCATCCATCAACAAAAACCTTGGAGAAGACATACCGTAGGGGATACTGTGTGACCATGGCTGAACTTTACCCATGTGCAAGCTGGATAATGAGATCCAATACTTGGAGCACTAAAGCATGGGGCATGATAGAATGGGGAATGGGTTGGTGGTAATGCAGGCAAGTAGGTCAGATTTATATTGGCTCCCCAGAGTTTTATTCTTATTATAACTTTGAATTTTCAATTCTGACTGGTCTGAATGCAAATCACAGTTTTATATTAAGGCACTCATTTTAATAAATGATCATTTCTACAGAAAGATCTTACACAGGGCCTTGTATGGTGGACGCTCCACATAAACAAAAAAAAATTTAAATGCTGATATGGTATCATATACATATCAAGTATTCTGTTAGGAGATATTTATTTAGCATTTTTAGAAGGAATCTCTAGAGTCAGTGCTTTGTAACAGTCGGGGGTAGCAGTGTAACTTTTTACATTTTCCAATATGGGAAAGTCTTCAGGATGGAAGGCTTTGAGGTTTCTCTGTAACAAGCTAATAGGATAATAGGAACTTGTTTAGCAAATGTTCCATAACTCCTAATGATAAATCGATTGAAAATTGATTGTTCTTAAATTACTTTTTAAAAATACTTGGCAAATTGCTGTGCTATTAGAGGAATAAAATGCTTCAAGATGTGTGCTTCTTGGAAAATAATCAACTTCATGGTGGTAATGGGAAATCCACTTCGCATTGGGGCACATCACACCACCCCATCATTGATTTTTAGACAATAAAAGCACATGATGTCATGATTTATTTTTGACTTAACTGTTCATTATGTACATCTACTTCTTTCCATTTAAGGAGGTGCTTGAGTTTACAAGGGTAAAGTAAAGCGGCAACCTGGTGTTTTCCAACTCAGATTCTGAAGTATGCAATGACTTTTGCCTAACAATTGTATAAAGGACAAAACTGGTGACACAACAGTGAGCACTTGAATACCCATTTGAATAGCCATTAACTGCTTGTTCTGATGCTTTGATTACATACTAGATAATGACTATTATTAAAAAAAAAGATGAAGCTGTTTTGCTTGGCAATGTGGAAGAAGAAAAACAATTCATATTTTCTTAGATATTCTGTGCAGACTTTTATCTTATTGTTTATAAGATATTGATAATATATTGATGGTTTATAAGATAATGCAGATAATCCACTTTACAGACATGTAGAGATAACAGTGTTGATCATATTTGTCAGGCCAATACCAACAAGTTTAATCTTGTCCTACACACATTAAACACAGCCTAAGAGACCCAGGATTTGATGAGGAGTAGATTAGTGAGTTTCTATTTGATTGACTTCAAATCTCTTCACCTAAGCAAATTTAGAGGCAAGTGATCAAATGTTTCCCTCAAATGATCACTGGCTTAATTGCAGACAAAACACTCAATGAGGCTTAGAACTTTAGCTGAAGTAATTTGGACAGAGGAGCTGTGGAAATCGGAACTCATTTTTGAAGTTTGAGCGAACCGCTGTAATTAGCTTTATATGGGAAATCTTACCAAGACAGAGCTATGCACTCATTACTGAAGTTTTTCTCTCACAAACTTTGAGAGACCATTCACTTGCAAACCAGTATTATAGAAAGAAAAAAAAAACATGTGTATACCACAAATCTAATTGCAAAACCTTTCATAAATTTAATGTGAAGGTTCGCCCATATGTGTAGAATGTATGACCGCTTTTTAGCCATATATTACACGTCCACTGACACATGACGTCACTTCCTGTTTTCGAATTGTTTTGCCGGGAGTTTCTTGCGTGCATCGGCGTCTTAACTATACTGTTTCTC
>CM075012.1:6616185-6628027 GCA_037576675.1 Pangasius sanitwongsei
TAAATGCCATATTTTTGTGGAACCTCTTAAAATAAAGCTGAAAGTCTACACTTCGATCACATCTTGATTGTTTCAAAACTATTTCAAATCCATTGTGGTGGATTTTAACTTTGAGTTTGAATGCTGCTCTTTAATTCTGACCACAATCAAATGCCCCATTATAAGAGGGGGTGCACACTTATGCAATTATAGCTAATTGTAAGTATTTTCCTTCTATTTGTTTTTCATTTATCTTGGTTTTGTTTTTTCACATCACAAAAACCTGCAATTTTAACATGAGTGTTCAGACTTTTTATATCCACTGTAGCTAAAGTGTGGTGTCAATCCATTACTCAGTTAGGTGACATTTTATTTATTTATCATCTCACCCTAGCCCAAACACTGACCACAGACTTTAATAATGAAAAGTATAATAGAACCAATTGACATGACTTGAGGATCCTCAAAACAGAAGATGAATGGCAGGTCTCACACACACACACACACAAACAGCCTGAACTCCCAGAACTCACTGCACACTCCTCTACGTGGACAGACCAAAGACCCACAATGCCCCTGTACTGTGCCTGTCTAGGAACCCATTACCTACAATTACCACAATTATCAGCCTCTATTCGGTTACTGCTCATTCTCTGGGATCATGCCCTTAGTTAAAGGATGACTAATTTATAAAACTTACACAAAGAGCTCAGCAATGGTAATGCTATGTATTGACATCCCGAAATTATGATGTCACCAAATTATTCTTTTTCCCTAATATCCTTATATTCTCTTAGCGATGATGGAGTATGTGTTTTTAGTATTAAGTACATTCAGTGAGACTCCTAGTCACATTTATAATAAATAAATCACTCAAGAAGCACTCTTTCCCAGCATGCAACACAGTGTTTAACCAGATAACCATTCACACCTGGTATTTTCACATGTCTCAGATGTCTTCAGTGACCAATTATGAATCTGGTCAGTAGCAGAGCTGCCAAACGTGCTGAAAGTAGCCTGATGTCACTTCAACACCATACACAAAAACACCAGCCAATACCAACACTCAAATAATGTAGAGCCTTTATTTAGCCATCAGACAGCATTTTTAATTAAACCCTTGGACTCGAGAAAGCCATACTCGTGCAGTCATCTGTCTTTGCAGCACTTTCCTCAGCTTATCAAACTCCACATGCTTTCAACAATTAAACAAACCACACATAACACATACAAAAGAGAGAAAAGTACAAACCGAAATAAAATATGAGTTCCATTTAGTCAGTGTGTTGACCACAGTGCAAAGAGCTATAAACCTGTACATTCTGATAACAGTGGACCTTTATTGTAGTTTTGCATTTTGTGTCCAGCAGAAAGTAGTTTCTGGCCATTTAGTATGCTCAACAGCTTTAATATTGCAATTTTGTCCAACAACTATACTTTAACAAAGCCTTTCAACAGCTCAATATGTGCTGCCAAACTCAAAATCATTTTTCTCTAAACCATATATACTATTTTAAAATTTACATCTACATCAAGACCATCATTGCAAATTGCATTGTAATATTCAAATGTAACATCATACAGTACTTCTTAATGTTGTTGCTCCTCTTTCAGCTGCTCCCGTTAGGGGTCGCCACCATGGATCATTGGTCCGCATATCTGATTTGGCACAGATTTGATGCCGGATGCCCTTCCTGATGTAACCCTCCCCAATTTTATCCGGGCTTGGGACCAGCACTGAGAGTGCACTGTTGTACACAACCCCAGTGGCTGAGGTTGGGGTTGGTTCCCTGCCCGGGAAGCGAACCCTGGCCGCAGTAGTGAGAGCGCTGTGGCCTAACCACTAGTCCTCCAGGGACCTACAGTATGTCTTCATGAAGTAGTGTTAAATATATACTGTTTCCGAAAATAGTTTTTTTCATCAAGGTGCAAAAACAAATCTCATTTTATTATGCAAAATTGCTGTGAGAATGACTCCTTCAGTATTTTTAAACACAAAGAGATGGACATGCAACCTGGTTGCAAAAAGACTCGAGTTGCTAGGCTACTTGAGTCTTTTTGCAACCAGGATGCGTGTCCATCTCTTTTATAATCTGACTGAAGAATCTTACTTAGGAATTGGATTTACATTAGCTAAAATGCTAAAATGCACTCTGGAAGATCCTTATGGCTCGTTGTCCTGTTTAACAATTACAACAAACGTGCCCGTTATATGTAACATCTGAGTAAAAAATCTGACCTAGCTCTCTAGCCTTAGATAGCTGATTTCTTCATTCAGATTTTTGGTGAGGTACACAGGTTTGTTAAAGCAATGTAAAACTAAGCCTGTTAAAATCTTAATTACTTCCCTGATATGATAGTTATTTGGCTGAGATGGAATGGACACTGCAAAAAATGGAGCTCTTCAGACCAAATATCTCTGCTAATTTCCTGTAACCACAATCATCTTCTCTTGACTTGGAAAGGTGTCAAATTTGATAGTATGCAGTAAAAAATGTTTTTAAGAATACTTTTCCAGATTTTACACCCAACATCACAATGTGACATTTTAGAAAACAAATTTTGGCCTGCGCATAAAAATCATTATAATCTCCCACTATGTTTGTGCAACCAGGAGGCGTGTCTGATGTCAAAGTGACTTTAAGTGACACAAATAGCCAACAATCATGCAGTAAATGAGCAGAATTCATGCTAAGAACAGTAACCAGAAGCATACATATTGTAATAATGCATGTAATATAATACACAATATGGCCAAAAATATGTAGACACTTGACTATCACATCCATATGTCTGTCTTCCCCAAACTGTTGCCACAAAGCTGGAGGCACACAATTGTCTAGAATGTCTTTAGTTTCCTTCACTGTCACTAAGGCTGTGCACAAATTGAGGTCCATAAAGACAGAGTTTGCCAAGGTTGATGTGGAAGAACTCGAGTGGCCTGGACAGAGTCCTGACTTCAACCCCACTGAACACCGCTGGAATTGGAAAGAAGACAGCATGCCAGGCCTTCTCATCTGTGAGCACTGCGGACCTCACTAATGCTTGTGTGGCTGAATGGCCACAAATCCCCAAAGCCACGTTCCAAAATCTAATGAAAAGCTTTCCCAGCAGAGTGGAGGCTGTTATAGCTCTCTAAGGAGGATGACCAACTCCATATTAATGCCATGGTTTGGAATGGGACATTCAACAAGCACATGTGGGCGTGATGGTCAGGTGTCCACATATAGTGTATATGAAGAAGGCTCAAGCCTGGTATGTATATCAACAGTGTGGCTGGGCAGTACAACAGCTTAGATCTTACTTTTAATTTTAAATTTTAATGATTTTTAATTTTTGAAAGACTAGAAGGACATAGCCCTGCTATCCCATTTACACCAGCCACCCCTAAACATGAATTTTTGTAGTCCACACTACAAATGTAAAGTGTCCTAGGGTTCCTCCACAAGTGGTCTGAGTGATTGGATAACAAGATACATTTGACCTCATTCAAACCTGCACTCAGCAATGTTCACATGTGATCCGATCACCCGAGATGGATATTAATACCAAGGTCTGAATGGGATCGCCATAGATACTTGTCCACCGCACAATAAAGGTTCCTGATGTGGTTGCCCACTGTTCTCCCCCCTTTCTCCTCCTTTAAACGGAGGGCTAGGTTCTGCTCTTATCGAAAAGTGCCAGCATCATCCGAGCTCCGACATCCTACACAGTGCCTGCAGACAGGCCTCAACATGAAGGGATTGCTGCCTCATAAGAGCAAAGCAGATAGAGAGTAAATAAAGCTTCCTGAGAGGGGTGAATTCAGCAGAACAGCACTCAGAGGAAGAGGCAGTGTGCAGTAAGGGAAAGATGGAGGACAGGTTTGGCCCATTATTTTGCAAAGCTAACACAGAGAGACAGTGAAAAGGCCTCTCTTGTTTAAAGAGACTGCAGTGTACTCTAAAACAGTGTGATTTATGGCTGCCACCTGAACCCAAAAGCAGACAGTAAAGATGCAAATCAGCTAGTCCTAACACTTTCCATTCATCACTCCCTCTATGTCTCTAACATTCGACACCTTGAGCATCTGTACGATGAAGAGAGAAAGAGACAGAGAGAGAGAAAGAGAGGGAGGGAGTGAGAGACCTGAAGTCAAGACTCACTGTCTAACTCATTTTAACTAGCTTTTACATCGGAGTGAAGCAATGCACTCAAAATTTCATTTCATAGACATCCTTCCTGCCAAGCCATTCCAGCATGTTCTCAGCAGCCTGAGCGCCCATTCTCACACATGAAGGCACTTACCACTGCCAGAACACATGAGGTAGAAAAATGGAGGAACTACAAGACTGTAGAGTCTTAAAAGGTTAAAGAAATAGCGAGGAAAGATGTTTGCATGGAATGACAAAGGTGGCAACATTGCTAACAAGAAAATCCTAGCATGCAAAGAAAAAAAACAGAATTTTATCACAAAAACATTAAGGTATTGTGTTGGAAAATATGCCTATTTTTTCTTTTTTTCTTTTCAGATGTGAGGCAAGCAGCAGCAAGAAAACAGCAAGGCAAAGGTCCAGTGTGACTGCTATATAATTATTAGCAGCTCCAATTTTTGTTTTTTAATTTTTTTTTTTTTTTTTACCAAATTGACACAATAGTTCTGCCTGCTTGATTTCTTTTGGCTCACAAGACTAAGTCTCATGAATAGCTTAGGTCAAAGTTCACCTAGATAAAGTCTTTGCAAAGGGAAAGTAAACACAAAAGCATTTTTAACCCCCCTGTCCTTTCCCCTTCAGTGAACTAGCTGTTTCACTAGTTTCACAATATTTCATAGATATGAATGTGTTAGTAGGGTAGTAGGGCTGAGTGAATGTTGTGGGACACAATTTTCATAACCTATAAGGTGGCTTAGGGAAAAAGATGTACAAACACGAGATTCACACATTAATGCAAAACTAATATATATATATATATATATATATATAGAGAGAGAGAGAGAGATTTTTAAAAGTATTTTGAAGATTATATTTCAAGGTAAAGTAGTTACAGTGGGCTGGGACAGGCCAAAATGCTATTTTCTAATAGTTTTGACACTTTATCTATTTTTACAATGTTTTTTACCTTTATTTAGCATACATATTTGTAGCTGTATTATAGTGGGGCATAAACTTTTCAAACTCAAGTGCTTATTGGGTTAGGCTAAAACTAAACATTTCTCTGAAAGGTGAGTTCAATACTAGTTTTGGGTAAATAGTATTAAACTTAAGTGACATTACATGTGTATATGCAAAGAATTTGAGTGTACTGACATACACCTGGGACAAAGAGGAAAAGCTAGTATATTGTATTTTCATTAGAAAGCAAATTTCAACTTTTGCCTCACTTTTCTGTGTCCCCATATGAATATTTCTTGTTTTGGTGGAAATCAGTGCCAGCAAATATAGCTTCTTTCTAAGAGATGCAGCGGCTGCCGCCGTATTTCGAGAGTATTAGTTCCACGCTGATGGTCTTGTCATACCGATTCCCAGGGATAGAAAACTTATGCAGCTTTTGCTAGATCACTGCTGCTTCTCTTGGGGAATTTTTATTTTTTTTGCATTGTGTGCAATGCAGTGGAAAAAAAAAAAAAAAAACATCAGAGGTGTCCTACTTTTACAACGGTTCCTACCGCAGGCCTTTCACTAACTGGAGTTCATTTTAAAGGGAGTAAAAATGACAGGTCTTCTCTGTGATTAATTATCACGTGAAATATTTATCACTCAAACACAGCACAATCTCCCAGTAATGATTTATGAAATCCTACTGAGGTATGACAGGAGCCCTTTTATTGCTCCTCTCTATTCTCCTGAATCAGAATCTTGTTATAGGGTAAACAAAAGCCTGTGATTGGCCCTAAAAAATTAAAAGCGTAAAAATAAATCAAGGGTGAAAATTGCAGATCTACAGACAATAAAAGGCTTTAGATTTTCATTCATATATCGAAATGAGATGAATGCTAATTGACTGAATGAACTTGATCTCATTACTGCCTCAATAGCACTGCACCATTTATTCTGCGGCATGTAAACTGTAAAAAAAAATTGATTAACAAAGAACAACATAATGCTTCATTAAGCTCTGAATATAAATGTTATATAAGATAGACTTTGCTTAGCAGATATTTGGATATAGGTCTTTACATTAGTGGAAACATGAACATGAACAGATTTGGGTGCATTTTGGAGACGAAGGTGAACAAGGAACAAATGGGGCCAAGCCTGTGACCTCCACAGGGAATAAGATTGACAGGATGTACAGTAAAGACAGACACATATCTGACAGCACTATCTCAACGGCTCTCAAACCGCTACAGCCCTGTTATACCATCCAACACAGAGGGAATACATGGATGACAGGCTAGTACATTTCTCTCCTTTGAGAAGCCTCTTTGATTTTTTTTCCCCTGTGAGACGTATTTGTATATGATTTATGAGCATTTGCTTACTGCAAATCTGACACAATTCTGTATTATTGATTTTTTTCTAAATGTATATTCATGCTCTGATTATTTTCTTGAAGCTGCTACATGCATGTATGGTTTTACTATTTCTCCTTATGCACATAGAACAACTGACGTGTTGGTCTACTGATGATCACAATATGAGCGACTTTCAACTCACTGCTGCTTTTATGTGGTACCACATTATACCAGGTACACCTCTGAGGTATTTATTATCATTTTTCATTGTTTAGCTTTAGATTTGGCTACTAGGTTCTAAAAATATTAAATAGAGAACATGTAAATGATTCTGTTTCTCGTAATTCTCTTGTGCATTCTTACACCTGTATACCTACCAACATGTTTTTGGGAGATGGGAGGAAATTGGAGAACCCAGAGGAAACCCACATGGACACAGTGAGACAGCAGGGCTGCCCGCTGCACCACCATGCTGCCCTGTTGTCTCACTGTATCCATGTGGGTTTCCTCTGGGTTCTCCAATTTCCTCCCATCTCCCAAAAACATTTTGGTAGGTATACAGGTACAGGATGTATTTCCTCTTCATACCCAGTGTCCCGTAGATTCACCATGATCCTGATCAGGATAAATCACTTACTGAGGATGAAACTGAATGACTGAATGCATGTGTGCTTTTCATGAATGGTACTGTGTGAATTAAACGTATTTATATTATTTTTATGGGTTTTTTTTTTATTATTACACAGAACCGAACAATCAATCACTTACCATCAGCTATCAGAAAATTCTAATTAAATTTTGTATGATTTAAATGAATATATAAACATACCAGTAATGGAATATTTATTCTTGCAGCAATCTTGGGATATAAAATGTTGTCCTTGCTCTAACTGAGAACAAATCAAAAAAGAATCAAAAACAACTCAATGCCAGTTATTATCGTGAGCTTAACAAATCCTCACAGTGCTTTAACACATGCTCCCTTTTTAGCCTGCCATTGGATGTGTCCTGTGCAACTACAGAAACACCCTGCTCAATAACTTCAGCAGATTTCTGTGACTATGTGACTAGCCCATGACAGTTGGTGGCAGTGGGGTTTGGAGCAGCAAACAATAAAGGCTAATTGGCATGAGGGCTGTGTATCATAACATGAGGCAGGTTGCTGGGAATAAATTTCAGAGTTTATCCACACTGTGAGACACTGGCATGGAATGCCAGAAGATGCTAATATTCTAGACACTCACACCAAAAAAGATCCTGATCTATCTACTTACTCAATTCTAGGCCATACAGGAAAAGTAAGAGAAGGGAAATAAGAGTGGTGATGGAAGGATTTGAAAGTAATAATGCTGCAGATTCCAGATGGCATCCAATAGTCTCATGGGTACAGAAACTAGAAACACGATGAGCACGAATTTTCATTAGCCATCGCAATGGAAGGAAGAGTAATGCTATGTTCGACTAAAACTAGTAAATTGGAAACACATAACCTGACCCCTGTCTAGGAAAAAACAAAGAAAACACCCCCTCAACTTGGAATACCTACTCAGAAAATCAGGAAGTAGCATAATGCTCCTGTGCACAAAGCTAGCTCCATGAAGACATGATTTACCATGAACACCTGTGGGATGAATTGGAACACTGACTGCACCCCAGGCCTCCTCGCTTGACATCAGTGTACTTTTGTGCATATAGGTTTTTAAAATGGTAGGCATTAGATTCATCTGCTCTTTCAAGTGGCAAAGAACAAGAGTTTTTGGATGCATGGCATGTATTCGTCCAGGATCACGTACAAACAAGGAGCTTTTCTTGTATAAGATGATGTATTTTTTATTTTTATTTTTTTTGTGACACACTAAGTAGAAGAACTTGCACCACAAAGGTGAGCCAATTACAGTTGTCCAATTCTATGGAAGCCTGGTTTTATATATCAGCAAGCCCATAGCACCCTTTTCCTGACATCACAAAACTTGGAACAGGAGGTAATACGACATGTTGAACCAATCATGTTACTCAGGATACAGCACTGTGATCAGACAGCTTCTACACCTGAGGCGGACTGCACTACGGTTCAGTTGAAGCAAGTCCCAGACCCCTGTTTTCAAGAGAACCAGGGATCATTCTCTGGACCACTCCCTGGCTCACAAACAGATTTCACACTACCAAACACACCAAACTCTCAAGGCCAAAAAGCAATATCAGTGGCAAAAATTTCTTCTTTTCTTACCATCTCATGAGCATAGGCCTTGTGAAATTAGCCAAGATGACTAGATCATTCAACCAACAGATACACATTCCAAAGAGAAATGACCTACACCAGACTTTTCATGTGAAACTTCTGAAAGAATAGAAAGTAAATCAGCAGACAGAGCCTTGGTGGGTGAAGAGCTGAAGAGTGTTGTCTTGGAGTAGCAGGCCCAAATCAATAGACTGCCCCATACTTCCAACATCACACAACATATAGCAAAGACTATGGCTGGCTTAAAAACGAACAATACACTAAAGCAAATTTTGTGCCACAACCCGTTGATGGCAAACCCAGAGTCACTCTTCCTGCTCTAGACTGATGCCTTTGAGAAAATAATGACCAGTGCAGGCACAGAAAAGGTGGGTCAGGAGCAAACCAGCCACATGTTACAACCCTTGATTGAGTCCCACATTGTGCTATTTGGGGTCATTTTTTATATTGTGTATAGGTGTTTAAGATTTCATATTTGTAGTAGTGTGAATAAAAAGAAAACAAAAAGAAAACATTTTCAAAGATCAGCGAGTTACTTAAATTTCTAAAAAAAAAAAAAAAAAAGGCTACATGACTAAGTCAAGTCATATGATGTGCATAATGAGCAGATGGGAAAATAATTAGCTGCTTTAAGTTTAAACTAGGTCCCTTTTTAATAACTTACCCTTATGGCATGCCTCGAAAGAAAATAATTGAAGAGGATTAAAAAAAGGAAAATCTATCTATCTATCCTTACCCAAGGGGCTTCTGTATTAAAAAGTGTTAGAAATCAGAGGTAGGTGGTAAGTAGAACGGCCAGTTTAATGATTATTTAAAATCCAAATCGACAGGCAAAATTGTGGTCAAAAACACGCAGAAGATCAAATAAACAGACAAACAGGGCAACGTGGGGGAGGGGGGGTGGGGTGTGGGAACAAAAACAGCAAAGAGGAAACAGGTCAAAACCAGGGAACAGATCAAAATTAAAGCTCAGAGCTCTGCTCAGAAAAGACAGAAAAACCTCAAAACGCATGTGCTGTAATGAGCAGAATAAATAAAGCAAATGATTAGGAGAAAACAGGAAGCAGGTTTGCTAGGAGAGAGGTGAGGGTGAGCACTGTAATATTCGGGCTGGATTCGGATCGTGGCTGAGGAGCAGTGGCTCCTGGATTGGCACAGGACCCAAATGTGATATAAAGTCTATAAAGTCATGGTGACTGTTTCTTTTAAAACCACAGTTCTTAATAAAACAGCCAATAGTTGTAAATGGTTGATGCATTGTCTAAATTATTTGAGTGCAGCAAGAGGAAACATTTGAAAAAGTGAGAATTGTGTGAGTATCAAAGCCAAATAAAATGTCTTGGCAAATCCCTGAATTTGCCTTTAATTCACAGTGTAAAGATGGACAGATTTTAGAGCTGTTTCTGTCAAACATCAGTTGAATAAACACCACAGCTTTTGGATGAAGCCATCATATAGTACCTTCATACACAGACAAACGTTCACACTAACCTCCCCACTGAATTTCCGTCGATTACCATCTATCTGTTCTTCTTTTTTTTTTTTTAACCCAATCAAGTTCCTTCCTCCTGTGGTTCTCATTCATTTTGTGTCTGGCTGTGACAAATTTCACAACTCCCTCCCTCTGGACTCCTCCAAAATCATACTACAGCAACCTCTGTTACCCTGAGCAGGGGATATATAATCTACTGCTAAACTTGATACCACTGCTGCCACTCCTAGCATGTCCATAGGTTTTTCATAAATAATGACTATCAAATGCACATAAGAACATGGCATTGCAGACCAGAACTAAACGAAACAACTATCTATTTTTGGCTAAGCAGCTCTGCATGCTGCCTTGCTAGCTATTTATTTATTTATTTATTTAGTTTCAGGGAGCCACCTTTCCTCACAGCCATTGTCTCTTTCAGCTTGTAAAACAACATTATAATGTGAGATGTGAGAGATTTTACGGAAAAGTTGTTCTCAGAAATAAGAACAATTAGGGGATTTGATCTCTTTGTTTTCTTTTGTGTGTGTGTGTTGTTTTTTTTTTTGTAAAAAAGATATCATAATAATTTTTTCTTTCATTTTTAACAAATATGTTGGCTTGTGTATTTTTAAATGGCCAACTAATACCATGATACATGAACTTGATATTTTGTTTATCATTTGCTTACATTTACACTCAATTAATATGCTATATTAATTATGTTATGTTAATAATTAATTCCTAAACATCAGTAACTGAATATGTAACTAACTAACTAACTACATTTGTTTGCTTGCTTGCAGTAACACAAACTGTGAATCACAGCTAAGTGCTTTTAATTTACTGTACAAACTGTGTTGTCTGATGTCATATTGCATGAGCGGCAGTAAAAAACAAAACAAAAACAAAAACAAAAAAAACAAAACGCAGTGACAGCAGACAGAATGACTCATTCAAGACTGTCTGCATTGTTCTTGTTGGCAGCAGATTCAGCTGCCCCTGCGCCTGACGACTCCTCCTGCACATATTCTCACACGTCTCACTCATCACCACATTTCTTTCATCTTTTGTGATGTGGTGTGGAATAGCTATGTGCCATGATACTGTATGCAGAACTCAATCTTTCAGTATATATGAAAAATAAATTAGATTTCCCATCGCAAACATCTCTGTGTGCTTCCAGGTCGTACCGCAGAGCTATTGCTGAGAATAAAGGTAGTGTACAAAAGTCTTAGGCATATACAAATAAAAAAGATGCCTGCAATAGAATCATATGACAAGTTTTTTAGATATCAAATAAATTACTATAAATACTGTAAACAGTGAAAAACTAAAACATATCTATATTTTCTGTGACCACACAATGCCTTTTAAAACAGCATCATTTCTCTTTGCAGTGCAGCTTTACAAGTGAATCGACTGGTTATTTTAAGCATCTTGGAGAACTTACCATAGTTTTATTTAGACTTTTATTTTGACTATTTTGACTATTTCACTTGCATTTGTCTCTGCATCTGCAGATATTTCGATGTATGTTTTACCTAAAAGGTGCTCTATTAATGAATATCCATAATATTAAAACCATCGGGTGATGTGAATGGGTGGATAATGACCCTAAACATACTGCAAAAGCAACTCAAGGCAAAGAAATGGAATATTCTTCAATGGCCAAGTCAGTCGCCTGATCTCAACCCAATAGAGCTGCTTTTCACTT
>CM075012.1:6642409-6673712 GCA_037576675.1 Pangasius sanitwongsei
TGCCAGGCCTTCACTGCAGCCACCTTCAGTTTCTGCTTGTTTGTGGGTCTTTCTGCCTTCAGTCTTGTCTTCAGTAACCATGCAGTGCATGTTCATGAACATCATCTTTATCCTATTTGCTTCATATCTGACCACTTACTCATAGCTGCATGACAGAAAAATCTATCACTTGAGCAAAAAAGACACAAAAAGAATAATATGCCTCCAATTTGTATTTGTATTGAATTCCATTTAGAACAGATTTTATGTTCATTCAGAAAATAACACATTTGTATTCAATCCTAGTATACAAGCTAAATAATGCTACAACTACTATTTCCTTCTTACTTTCTTTTGTAATCTCAAGTGATGACTACAGCCAAGAAAGGGAATGTGAGAAGTTGGAGGAACTGATAGTATAGGTAAAAAAAATTCATAGGTAAGTCTTCCAGTTGATTCAACAGATTTAAGAAAAGATGTCAGTCCCAGGACAGAAAAGCACAATCCCAGAAACAGAAAAAATACAGCATGACACTCAATCAAGTAGAACCCCAAGTATGAAAGTTGATACTACCAATCAGAAGGCTGAGACAGGAATCTCTCTCTTATATAATGGATGCATGGGGAGTTTAAGTTTTAATAGTGATGTTACATTCTTCATTCTGTATTGTACTGCCTTGAGCGCTGCAACGCTTTAGACACCAGCGAGTGAAAGGGCAAATGGTGGGGGGAAAGTCACAGATCTCTAACTGAAACATATCAGACAATCAACATGGCCCTCCAGCAAGATTAAAAAAGGCATCCTGGGAAAGCCATGTTTTCCCAACACTCAATTGAAATAGTTTTCCCTTTCATTCATTGCAATGTACTTATAGTGAGTGAGACAGATAGCTTTACTGCTGCACTGCTTTCCCCTGCTGTAAGCTGCACATTTCTATCTTATTCTCCCAGTTTCACCATTATTCTCTGGGTCATCAATCTGAACTCCAACTCAATATCTCACCAGGTGCTCACATTGATCGCAATCTAGGAGATAAAAGTGCCAAACAGGCTTGCCGGCTAATTAATGCTTAGAGGAACTCAGAGTATTAGTGTTATACCATGCTACCATATTTTCTCATTAAGTCGAAGGGAAGCTTTAGATTTCCTCTGTAGTGGCAGCTTTATCCACACAGCTGCTATGGAAGAGGAGAATAGCACTAAAAGTGAGCCAGTACAGTCCTCTCAATCTTCCAGTAAACTACTTCAGTCAAAATCACAGCAAAATTGCTTTTGCCCTGAGGGATTTGTGGCCCAAACTCTGGATTGTACCATTCATAAATAAATGTAATAAACCAAATCTAGTTTGTGGTTGCAGCTCTCCTGATGGCAAACAAGTCATACAATTCTACCACTCACATATTATTAATAATCTCATATTATTAAATTATTATACTTACTCCCTTTTTCTTATATCTGAGTAAATTTAAGGGTTTAGGGGCTGTAAAAATTATGAATAATGCTGAAAAAGTGGAAAAATGGTTAAACAAGCTCAGAACCCATATTTTCAGAAGACCAGATCTATGCCACATAATTTGAGCTTTATTGCAATTTTATGGCCAGTATACCTCCACCCATCTCTCTGCACCAAGACAGGCAAACAGTTTATATACTGGTTGCAGAGACAGTTATACAAGCTTGCAAGCCCTCACCTAGCATCCTTCCACATCAAACTACAAATAACGAAGTCCATTACTACTCAACACCCTTCCATGTCAAAGCACACACACACCAAAGTCCACTTATGCATACAAAAAGCATTAATCCTACTAATGATTAGTTTAAGTAGTATAAATGATTAATTATTGATCAGTATTTAAGTCTCAGGTAGATAAATGCATGTTTTATTTCCACACACACACACACACACACACACACACACAAGGAGAGATGGTGATTTTAGACTTGCCTGTCTCTTGAATGAAAACACAGGTCACTTCACTCCCTTGTATCGATCAAACAGATTAAGTAGGTGCCACAGTTCAGAAGGAGTTCAAGAATGCGGAGGGCATCGATGGAAAACATCCTAAAATAGAACTGTCTCCAGAATCAATTGAAGCGACAAAGAATCCTGAAGATTGACCCAAAAGGTCACAAGCAGCACTGTTATGATGGCTGTTTACAAAAGGCCTGTGGCTGCTTTTCAGAACGCAGAAGGAATTTGAATCATTTAAAATTGCACACATGACATTAGCGAGCATAAGCATATCTAAGATGAAAAGGACATCAATATTCTAAGAGGCATTTAGATGACTCAACATATATGCATATTCATGACAGCATCTTGTTCTGTAGAGAGCAAGCTAGATTTGGCAAAATCTCCTGGAGCCTGACACACTGTGAATCAAGCTGAAGTCTGGCTGAAATGAGAGGGATTAGTGAATCAAGATAAAGTGCCACTGGCTGTCCAATTGTTACAAAAAAAAGAAGTTCAAAGAAAGATGGAAAGTGAGGTTGCAAGTGCCAAGGTTCTAGTCATTAGACAGTACAGTGACATCAGTGCTGATGTCAGTACAACAAATTTTATTCTATTTTTATTTTTACTGTTGCACAATCACTAACACGTATGACTATGTATTATGTCATTTTATGTAAAATTGGCTTTACTTTAAAAGTGTGCAATAAATATTAGAAAGATAAGCAACAACTGGGTGGTGTGATGCGGCCCAACGTGAAGTGGAGTTACTCCTTTATTCCTCTTATTCCACAGCATTTTGCCAACAATGGCATTTTTTTATTCATTAAACAATGACACATCATACCTTTTATCCATTTATAGTTACAGTATGTTGAATTGTAACTTGCTAGCAAGTTAGATCTTGTTATCATTTATGTTATTGCAGCTATAAACAGTCATTTTTTTCACCAGCCTTTCCTTTTTTTCTCTCTCTCTTGAAGTTAATTAGACCAAAAAAAAGCAGCTCGTTATGTTATAGAAGCACCACAAAACCCAAGGTTCTCTATCCTGAAGGCGTTCCCATATCTGAAAACTAAAAGTTAAAGCTTTACCTCTGACTATTACAAAGTGCTGACAATGGAGTCTCCATAAAATAACAAATAAATGTACCATCACAGAAAACTTTACCATATCAACTATTATGCACATTTTTTTTAAACTGCCATAGAAGTTCCTGTGTAATTTGTTACTATGGAAATGATAGCATATTAGAACAACCACAGTCATATAAAATAAGATTTGCCTTGTAGCTGGAACTACTGTCAGAACTGGTGTTATAGTAAATAAATCAACACCCTCTGAACAATCCGCTTAGAGAATTCAGCAGCATTGTGTGTAACCGTGTAAACATTAGGCTAAATAAATATTACCTAGTATGAAATGCATGAATGCTTGTTGTGTATTTGTTCTTTGTTTCCCTTTTTTTTCTCTCTAGGCTACGCCAGTGATCTCAAACCCACATTCTGTCCCTTTTAATGTAGGCTACAGTGTACTGTAGAGCAGAATTACAGGCTAAACCAGCTGAATGGAATTGGATTTTCCACCTCTTGCATACAATGTATTATTTCTATAGGTATCATTATCATATGATTCATACCCGATGGAACTCATACTTAAATCTGACCTCCACTTATAGGTTAAAGTGCCGGGGTGCCACTGCTATTTTTGCATTCACAGAAATAACAAAATAAAGAATTTCTGATACAAAGTGTGCACTACTTACTCGCTTCATTATTTATTGTTTAGAAGGGTCATGGAAATTATTTGTTTCAACAAATCATTTTAATTGAATCTTTTTTGCACAAGATGCACTCGTACACACTGCAAAAAATGACATCTTATAAGATTACAATATACCAAATATAAGATTATTAAACATATGTCAAGCTATTTGTACTCATTTCAAGTTTGAAATAGTCTTGTTCTATTGGCAGATAATTTTACTCATTTTAAGCATTTATTTCTAAAAAGAGGCAAAATTATCTGCCAATAGAATAAGAAAACTACAAGCTTGAAATTAGTAATAATGTCCAGAAATAAGTTTAATGATCTTATATGTGGTTTATTGTAATCTTATAATAAGAAATACTAGATACATTTGACTATATTCAAGATATTTTCACATTTTTTGCAGTGCACAGTACATCTTACCGTGATTTCCCCATACATCCAGTAATCATTCTATGTAATATTTAATGTTCATATTTCTCCACTGAGGTCATGTCAATTAAATAATTACATTCATAGAGTATATACAACACAGAATATTCATGGAGACAGTGTGTGTGTTTTAGCCCACATTAATAAGCAAGCCTTGAATACCATAACTTGCAGATGTCCCACTTTCCCCTAACGAATATTTCTTGAGTTTCCGTACCCCTAACCTCATTCAGTCTATCCAAATCCATACAGTACAATCACAGCAAATTCAGTACTACTCCTGCTGTCACTTTTCATCTCTCAATCTCGCTCACACACGGTGAGCCCAGAGTCTATTATCTATCTTCAACTGTCCCAAAATCAAGTTATCTCAGCAATCCATTACCTTTGCTTGCACACTGCATTATATTTATTGCTAACCTGGAATTCTTCTTGATTCTGAACCCTGCACCTTTATATTTGCCCTCATAACGTGGCTTATTTATTTGTTTGTTGGCTTGTGTACGCATTTAACAATATTCAAGTTGGTAAATGTAGTCATTGTACTGCCCCTGAACTCCACAAGTAAAAAGCAAATAAATAAATGTAATAATAATAATAATAATAATAATAATAATAATAATACAAAGAAGAAGAAGAAGCAGGGGGAAAGGAAGAAAACAAGAAGAAAAGAACAAACAAACATAAACAAACACTAACAAAAAAAGAAAAATGTCATTCAGGCCTTTAAACAATAAAAAAAGACTTCTGCTTTAGGCCATACCCATAAGAAACTAGATAAAAAAAAATCATAATAATGAAATAAAATAAAAAGAGAATAGAAGAAGAAGAAGAAGAAGAAGAAGAAGAAGAAGAACAACAACAACAACAACAACAACAAGCAGAAAAACAAACAAACAATACATAAAAACAAACAAAAAAAAAACACGGTCAGTTTTAGGGCAGAAAAAAGACTTCTGGTTCAGGCAATGCCCACAAGAAATGAAATAAAATGAAAGGAAATGAAATAAAATAAAATAAAATAAATAAAACAAGAAGAAGAAGAAGAAGAAGAAGGAACAAACAAAGAAATAAAATTAAAATAAACAAACAAACTCTTCAGTTTCAGGCCATAAAAAATGACTTGGGGCATGCCCATAAGAAACTCCACAAGAAAAAAAAAAACAACAACAAAAAAACACCTTACTGGAACACATGGCTGGAAAGTGTAAAATGAAAAATGTGGCTGATTACATATTCCATTCAATGTACTAAACTTTAGGAAATTAGTCCTGTTTGGTTATCTTGTATTTAATAATAATAATAATAATAATAATAATAATAATAATAATAATAATAATAATAATAATAATAATATGTAGCATCATCATCATTATTATTATTATTATTAGTAGTAGTAGTAGTAGTATTTTATTATAGTATAGTATATAGTATATATACTATATATTAGTAAAGCATTTTATTTTTTATTGTGGTTGTTGTTATTGTTGTTGTTGTTGTGAAGAAGAAGAAGAAGAAGAAGAAAAAGAAGAAGAAACACAAAGAAATAAATACATAAACAAATACAAGCAAGCAAGTACACAGAAATTGCTGGAGTGTCTTGTTGGTTTTCTTTCCTGGGTCATGTAGAGACAATAATTCCCATCAGTGACCTGTTTCCTAAACAAGAGGAGCTCCTAAAGAAAGTCTAGTCTCCTATCTCACATACTTAAAGTAGGACTTCTACCATTTCTGCTGACTCGAGTGTGCACACTGTTTCAGGCTGATTCATATCATCCAATTCCTGAGGACTGTCAGCATGATGACATGTTGTAAAGCATTTTGTAATGGGCTCTGTTAAAGGAATGAGAAATGGAAACACTGGCTTGGTTGACTGACTTGGGAAAGATGGCTTTGGGGGAATTTCTTTCCAATGCCCCCTGAAATGGGGCCAGAAATGTGCTGTGTGAGGCTATTTCAGAGAGCAGAGGCTACAGTTTATTAAGCCATCTGTGGAGGCAGAGGAGTTAATATCCTTCTTCATCATCAGCTCAGTAGCTGCACACTGAACTGAAACATTAACCTGTCGATCTGAATTAATGTTACAGGTAAATGAAAGTACTCATAGGCATAAAAAATACTATTTAGGTAGTATATTTTTCATGGCTTTACCATCCCAAGTGACTTTTCTTATATTTAATCACATTTGACTTTATAAGATCAATGACTAATTATTGTCGATTCATTATGCTGTCACTCTGAGCCATAAAATGTGAAACAGAATCGACACCAAGAATTGTTGCCAGCTTGTTGTTATATCAACATGAATAATCCCAAATGGTAATTACTAAACAGTTCTGAATAACAACCAATAAAAAAATAAATATAAAAATGTATCTTATTAACACCTATTTTATCTACTTTATTCTTCTTCAGTTGTTTCATAAATTAGAATTTTAAGGAAACCTTCCCTCTTATCTTCACTTAACATTATTTCCATGAGATGGCTGATTAATTAAAGACAAAACAACATAAAAGACCAGATGTACAAAGCTGCTTGCCTCCATTTTTAGGCGTAATTAGGCCACATTCTCCACATATCCCTTGCATGCTATGTACAAATTTGGCATATAAGCTGAAAAGCACAATTGGAGTATGCAGTGCACTTCTGTTCCTCATGCATATTCACTTGAAGGGGAATTATGCAAAAAGTGGGAAGTCGGTGCAAAAAAGGGTGGAGAAATGGAAAGACAAACCATTCAGTGTGCCCTGAAAAAAGGGAATACGTGGATTTAAGAGAACATACGATGTATAGTTTACATAAAAAAATATTACATTTCTCATCACTTTCACTGCTTATACTAAACTTAATTCAAACAAGATTCTATTTACTAGATTGAATTATGTTCAGTGAGCGTGATCAATTCACATAGTGTTAACGTAAACCAATTACATTATGAAATCTCTCGAGGACGTTGACGCTGATGGGAACTACAACTACAATATTAAATTAGCATGATGTAAAATGTGCAATAGAATAGCACAGAAGCAACGTGGCTGTTGCAGAATGCCGGCGTCCTGAGCTTGATCCTCAGTTTGGGTGAGAACATGGAGTTTTATTTTATTCAGGGTTTTGAAAATACTTGATTATTTTGGATGTATGAAAACAAATTGTGTTAATGTAACTCAGTTCAATCATGTGGAACCAATGTATGCATTTGAATTAAGTCAATTCAATCAGCTTTTTTTCCCCAGTGTCCCTTAGATGGCTGCGGAGTCATTCTGAAAAAGGCCACGCCCATCAGGATAAAAATGTTTCGTCATATGATAAAGGAGATGAGTCAGAATCAAAACTGTGTATTGATTTGCGGTGGACCCAAACCACACCAGCAAAAAACAGAGGGTCTGATTTTCCTTTGTCACCTGTCTATCATTTAAAGCAAGACACTATAGGTCCATCCATCCATCCATCCATTTTCTGTACTGTTTATCCTACACAGGGTCGCAGGGAGCCTGGAGCCTATCCCAGGGGACTTGGGGCGCAAGGCAGGGGACACCCTGGACGGGGTGGACACTATAGGTGAATAGGATAAAAAAATAGCCATCACAATGAATCTCTGCCAGTTGAATGCTGATGTTCTTACACATATTTGCTTTTTATTTATTAATGCAAGTGAGGCTTTGTCTAATTAATTGCATACATTTCCATACAAACAAAAAATTATAGCCTTCTAATGTTGCTAGAGATAATATATTTGTGCTATGAAGTTAAAAGACTATCTATCTATCTATCTATCTATCTATCTATATATATATATATATATATATATATATATGTATGTATAATTTTATGCTGTTTTGGTAGTTTTATTACTACAGTTTAAGAGAAGACATGTTATGTAATTAATGGAAAAAAATTGCATGTCAAAAGTTGTAGTTTCTACACATAGTATCATACCTTAAGAAAAGTTCTCAATGAATATAAGCTCTACAAATTTGCTTTGGTTTTAAATAACATCTTTTAATTGCACTAAACTGTACATTACTTACTACTTTCTGTTTAATAAAGTTTATTTCATATCTATCTGCCTCGGATGTTTTATAAAGCCTTAGAGTGTGTATGCAGAGAGATTTGTTCACGTTTCCACCAAACACTAAAGAGAATTAAAAAAAAAAAAAATCCTGCACTCAATTAAATCAAGATGTAGGATCACTCATTTGGATAGCTCTAATATATTTTAAGCCTTGTGGTCCTCATGGAATAAACTGTGTGCACATTATGCCTGCTCATCAAGAAGGTAATAAGAATGGCTACCTCAGAGAATATCCTACAAAAACTACTGCACAAACAAACTTTTACAAAGGCAAATCTGTCCAGCTTTGAGGCTGGTGGAAAGACGCACAAGCCAGTCTCTTGATATAAACATAATGATGCAGCTTAATTTCATTCCATTAAATCATAGTGAATTTACATATTGTACCATGGGTGCAAATGAGCCATCTAAAATCCATAAAGCTGTGAGGAAGTAACACACGTTTGTGCATTCAGCTCGGCTCTGATTGAAGCTCTGGCAGTGCACAGCTCCTTCCATGCCTCTGAATTCAAATAATCCTCAAATATCCTCAAATAATCACTTTATCAGGGTGGACGACTCAGAAGTTTAAAAAAACTCAGTGCTGTCTAAGCCCATGTTTTGATTGCCTGAACTAAACTAGACTAAAATGTGGTAGCTAATGTAATGTAACAATGTATGATATTATGCATTAATACACACTAAGGCAAACAAAGAAAAAACTCCAGTCACCCAAACCATAGCCTCAATAAAAGGTTAGCAAGTTGCAGGCCAACATTTTAGCCTTGAGATGTGGCCTTGCATGTAAAGATATTCAAGTCTGGCTAGTATGTTTACTTTCTCTCAGCAGGTTTACCTGCAAGATGATTCATGTTGTGCTAGCAGGAGAATTACCATATATGTCGGATTTGTGCTGTTTTTTTGTTTTTTTTTCCCCCATAGCTTCATCAGCATTTCCACATACAGTATCTGTTGTAACTTGTTGTGATTGGAGGCAGGAAGCAAGTGCATAAACTCGGCATGGTATTTATTGTGGAAAATCCGGATATCATAGTCAGAATGTGGGTCAAAAAACAGGCAGACAGCATTAAAACTACACTAAACTAAAACTCTAATCCATAAAATAGAAATCTGTGAAAACAGGTGAGGGTCAAAATCAGGACGTACACCCAGAAACAAAGAACTAGGAAATGATAAACAATGCACTCAATATGGCAAGTAGCAGCAGAAAAATCACAGGTATGTGCATCCACGGGAATAAATTACTAGACGACCACTGAGTTTGGTGAAAAACAGTAGGTAATTCGGCCTGTAATTTTCTCAGAGGAGAAGGGAGAAAAACACTGACATGGCTGATCCAGATGGTAATAAAGTCACAGAGGAGCACCTGTAAAATTGAATATTTCACATGGCTAAATTATTCAGAGGTTTAACTTAGAACATGTGGACACAATTTGGTAACACACGACTGACAAGACGGAGGCAGAGATAGGACCAAAACCAAAACAAAAACTCGTCATAACAAACAAAGTACGTGACAGCACTCCAAACAAAATGACACAAGATTAGTGCTTATCACTCTCGGAAATACAAGAGGAGGAGCTTCTGAATTTGTCCTAAAAAAAAAAAAAAAAAAGATTATCTTTCATCTGTGCATACTAAATAATCCACCTAGTAACAGTCATTCTAACATCAACCAGACTGTCTATGTCAATGTGTGTAGTGCAGAAGGTGATGGTGTGGTGCATCAGCATGAAGCACATTAAGCTTAATAAAGTGAGAAATCCTTTCAATAAAGTGTAGGGTTTAATCTCTTTTTTTGGTTGCTGAATCTACTTCTCTGCTGGGCAGCTATGAATAAAATAACTAATAGCGCTAACACTATACGCTTGTCTTGGGCACTCAGGCTAGCGATTTGTCCACCTTTGCTTATGGTGTATTGACTGACATTTTTGACAAGGCATACCGTATGTTATGTCATTATTAAGCAGCGAAGCCTGCTGAGGATGTCAAGCCAGACTGGAGGGAATTAATAATTTATTTATCATGAGATTTTAATAAACATTATGCTGAAATGAGCTCATTAATGGTTTAGCAGAAAAATGGTTTCACTTTCAGACTTAGTTTGGACAGTCTTGCTGTTAACAAGGATAAAATATGAAAGAACTGGAACTAAATTATAAATGTCAGCGATCAGCTTTGTCTCACTGAATAATGCATTTTACACAGTAATACACAGTAATACTTATTCAGGACCAGCTAACAGCTAAGGGAATTATTTAATTGCAATCTCACCGAAGCAGATATATTACAGGGACATTTAAAAAAAATGACCAGAGCAAATCCATTGAGTTCCACCATCCATAATAATCATGAATCTATGAACACTACTTACGATTCCACTGAAAAAAAAAGAAAAGATAAGAAAGACTGCTGCCAAAAGATTGGTCTGTCTTTCCAGGTTGAGTTTTGCATAGATTTAGAACCTTGTATGTTTTGAAAGTGTACAAGTTTAATGAGATGGGTATTGGTGGAGTTACACTGATTCACTGATTAGCAGACATTTTCACATCAGTGAGCTTGGCCTAAAACCAGTTTCAGCTGAAAATAACAAGGCTTCACCTGCTTTTGGCATGATACAGGCATCTCAGCCTCAGTGACATCCATCTGTTTAGCGAATAATAAGATCGACACATTAAGATACAGTATCTTTGATACCCCCAAATTATTGGTGTGTATACCTAAACATTTGGGAATTGTCAAATGTGCATGAAATTGGCAAATGATAGCACATCTATTCTCTGATAGGCAAAGCTGTGTTCTCTGGCTGGTATAAAGGGCTTGTTGTTCCAGCACTGCTTTCACTATTCACTTTATTAGGTAGAGGTTGTGCTGGACATAAAGGGTCAGCAAGTGGTTTCCTACTATGTTTTGTCCTACACTGATGACCTGTATTCAACACTGCCAGATTAGCTGAGTGGATCCTGATGCATTATTCATTCAGCAGTGATGGAAACACACAGTCTGGAATTACAGGTTCCTGAACCCTCTAAAACACTCCACGTAATAAGCATAATAGTTCTTTAGATTGTGGCTATTGCAGTAAACAACACCAATAGCTCATGACTCTAGAACAAATAAAGGTGCATGCAAAGAGATTAATGTTAATGGAGATTGCTCAAATGCTGTATGGAGTCCCATAAGGTTCTGTTTTAGGCCTCCTATCTTTCTCCCTTTATATCCAGCCTCTTGCTAATTTAATTAACAAATATATTGTCAGCTTCTGCCATGATGATTCACAGCTATAATTAATAGTTTAGGTACATTCAGCAACAGAGCTATGCACAAAGGACGAGTTTGTACAAACATAAAAGCTTTGCCTTTCTCCTAAAAACATCATTCTTCTACTTCTGATCAAAAAGGTACTAAAGCTGGTTAGAATTAAGTTACCAATTTTACCCTAGGGATTGATGGTTATTATGTGAAACTATGACGTAAACCTAGACTGTGGTTTATCATATGATTTTTATTTTTTTGTTTGCTTATCATTTGATTCCTGTGTAAGTAACATTTCTAAAACTGCATATTGAGAAACATAGACAGGATGTGACCTATACTAATCCCACACAAGGCTGAAAAACTATTACATATTTTGGTAATGCCTTACAATTATGGTGATTCCCTTAACTGCAATAGTTAGCATTATTTTAACATTGTTTTAAATAATGTCAGTTATAGGAATTTTAGTGTAAAACAGTACCAATGTGTTTATAACCTAGACTGGACTACTGTACCATGTTGCTGCCTGGCGTCAGGAGAGTTCAGCTAGTTCAGAATGCAGCAACCTCACTACCAGGAAAAGAAAGCCACTCAATATTACACCAGTCTCATCTAAGCTATGTTGACTTCCAATTAGGTTTGGCATTGATTATAAAGTCCTTATGATGTTTAATGCTGTAAATGATTTAGCCCTGGTGCATCTTTCTGATCTCCTTTAGAAGAATAGCTATTCTCAAGCACTTCACTCAGCTAAGGCAAGCCTACTGTTAATCCAAAGATCATGTGCAGCACAACCACTAGATATATATATTTTTTTCATACATCTGGAATAATGTTCCAGAGAGGATTATGAACGTCAGCTCAGTAGGTACTTAACAATCAAGATTAAATGTACCTTTAAACCTTTTTACTAATAGATTAAGGGTTGTTTATCCTGTTAAATTTGCGTATCATGATTTACTAGTAATTCAAATTCATATGTAAGGACTAGCACACAACAGTCTGATTGGTGATGTAATGATTAAGGTTACCACCCCAAAGTGGATTATTTTCTTATAACTGTAGAGTCTTGAGTGTTTTTTTTTCCTCTTACATAATGATTTGCCAAAGATAACAATGTTTAATTTATTCATGAACGCCGCACATTTTAAAGCTTTGAAGTTAAGGGTTCACTTATCACTTATGTTATAGCCGCAATAGTCATTCCCTCACCATCATCCCCTTCTCTCTTTCTCTCTCCCTCAAAAAAACCCTATAACTTCTCATTTTCCCAAGAAACCAGAAAGCGTAAACTCCTCTGTCCTGAAGATTCTCCCATGCTGAGAAACTATGCCAGCACTATGACAAAGCGCTGAAACCGAGGACTCCTTATACAAATGTTAAATAAATGTCAACTAACAAAAAAGAAATTCACCACATTAATGATTATACATGTTTCTTTGTTAAACATGTTTTTTTTAAACCTGTTTTTAAAACCACAAGTTCCTGTGTATGAGCTGTTACTATAGAAACAATACAGTATTGGAGCAAGCACATTAATAGATACCTATTGCTCATGTTACAGTGGAATCTATTGTCTGAGCTGATTAATGATTGATTAATGATGATAGATAAGTTTGATAATGTGCCTGTAGATGTGGATATGATCCCCAAATGTGAGAATAATACTATTAAATGCAGTTACCAGTCTGCTTCGTACCTCCTTAATTGCACAATATGCAGAACTGCTATTACAATTTCCATGTTACACATACACTATGTAATTATCTCAGTAACTACACAAAGTAAATGCAGGTAAATAAAGACAGTACAGGTAGATAACTCGTAACATTCTGCACATACATGTGAATCACAGTTAATACAAAGTGGTGTATAAACATTGTGTCCTAAATATCCTAACATTACAAACCAATGCCAACTTATGGAATGACATGACCTCTTTTTTCCTAGTGCTAACCTAAGTGAATTGCAAATTCAATTGTTGCAACTCAAATTCCTGATCCTGTGAGTGTATTCACTGAAATAAAAAAAAAATGCAATGTCTTTCTAACAAGGTGGGGTGACATGACTGTTAACAAAGTAGAGTATTGTGCATCATGTGGCCTTAGGGCATCAGAGACAGTCTACCACCTACATCTCCCTGTTACCACTATTCCCAGGTAGATATTTTTCTTTACTCTCTCCTGAACTCAGAAAACCAGTTGAACACAACCTCAAAAAAGCCCTCTGGTAGAGGAAAGAAAAATGCTTCCTCTGTTTATGTGAGAAACCAACCCAGAGTTTGCAGCTGTTGAAGGAACAGTGTAACAGTATAGAAGTTAGCACTTGCATTAGAAATCAGGATTAGATCCAAGAATGCTGCCCAACATCATTAGTCATAACAAATGAGAATAGCCAGATTAGTCTTGGAAAGGACATTTGATCATAGAGACGATCAAATCTTCCATCTCTGCTAATTAGTCATTATATGATAACAGCACCAGTGATAGCACTAGATGTTTGGAGAACCATTCAGTATTTCACCATATATTTCAAATGTGGGAGTAAATGATATGTACATTTTCAATCATGTCATTAAAATTGCCGAACAGTTGTTCATATGAACGCACTACACAGCGCAAGGTATTTCTTTGAGCTTAAAAAAGCCGACATTTTTACACTTCATTCAAGTCCTGATGAAGTTAATTTCACACCATTCATCCGTACTTCATTCACCCCCTTTTACACACTTTGAAAGCAGCGCAGTCTTTCCTCTGCCACATTATGTCAGTAGTAAAAACCTGATTAATTTAATTTAAATTAAATTAATTTAGCTTAATTCAATTAGTCTAGTCTTCTCTTACTCAGTCTGCTGAAACTTCCTAAAGAAAACAGCGCAAAGGCAAGCTTTTGTATGCAAATTAGATTCTTCTATTTTTAACACATTTTCATCACCATTAAAATGGAATAATCCTGCATGTTATTAGCTGTCCTTACTTGTGTGCCAGTAAGGTTTGAGTTTGCAAATCACTCAGTAACACCACTGAACATTCTCTGAAACACAGGGATGATTATTATTCTGTCACGCTTTGGAGAAATGAGGGCCACTGTGCAGTCGGGAAGCTTAAAACCATCAGTTAAAGGTCAGTGGTGTTAATTCCCACTTCATATGGTAGCTTTTCTCTTGAAAAAAAAAGTAGTGTATAATCAGAACACCTGTGAAAGAGAATCAGGATGCCTATTCTGTGGATGTGGTTCAGAACTGAGTGTGAGAACACAAAAGCACAATGAATCATGCAGTTTTTGAACATTATTCAGCAGTGATGAATTTCATTGATTTGAGATATAGAGGACAAAGACTCAACAGAGAACCATTTCCTGAAAAGAAAAAAAAAAACAAAAACAAAAAACACCTACGTTACGTTCTACAATACCCCTAACATGGGCATCATTTGCATCTGAAAACATTCAGTGACTCTGTGAGGGAAAAAGTGGCCGGCATGGAGTAGAGTAAATGTCTTTTCAGGCGTATGGACAACATTGAAGTACGCAGCTGCTGCACTGATATTCCTGATGTAGGTGTTGGGGTGGATACTTTCAGTACAAGAAACCTCATTTCAATAATTTCAATACACAGAAACCTAATTGAAAGGAAATAATTAGAGCTTAAATGTAGCATGCTAAGTCTCCCAGCAATTTTCTTTTTCTCCTAGGCATGCTGTCTTGAAACTGTTTTTGTTTCGTTTCTTTATGCTGCCGTCAATCACATACAGTTGAGAGATAATAGTGGTGCTGCTCATTATATCTGAGAGGTAATATAATTTCTGTTTTTTTTTTTTTCCAATCTCACTTTCTCTGTATGTCTCTCTCTCTCACACACACACACCCACACACACATACACACAACCCTACCATACATGAACCCCACACTTTACAATAAGTCCATGAAAAGTTGACAATAAATGCATGTAGATATGCTGTAATCTGAAATGGATACTCATACACCTACTGGCTGCTTCAAAAACCCTATCAAACAATACACTGTATTTATAAACACATTCAAATAAACACATTCTTTTTTGTATCCATAAAAGTGATGACGTGTGACAGTTTTTTGTTTTTGCTACTTTTTTTTTTTTATTAATTAGCATTTGTCACTACCAAGTTCTCTTTTTCTTCACACAGTTAGCAGCACTGTATGTGGACCAAGCTGTAAATCCATTTTATTGTTTTGACACACTGTCTTCAGAATTTCTGGAAGCATTACTCTCTCTCCCCTGTCAGTCAAAATGACTAACCAATCATGGGTATCTCATGTATGCGGAAGAGGGCAGACAGCGCTGTCATGAGAGTGTTCAGCTGCCCTGTGATGTAGCATGAGCAGCAGTTTGAAAAGATGCAATTCGATGTCTGAGAGGAAGCATGTATTAGTCTTCTCCCTTTCTGATAGTAGTTGGGAACTGGCAAATGACCAAACTGGGAGGAAATCGGGCTAAAAAAGCAGTTATTTTGAGTCTTTGTGTGTTTTTTTTTCCAAAATTGCAAAGCAACCTTGATTATAAAGGTACTATTTAAATTAAGCCCCACCATTTATGTATTACAGCCATTAAACAAACGTTGATCTTCATAAAGTCTTCACTCACAACTCCATGCAAACTATGTTTAAATACAAATTACCTCTTTTGAGTGGCCAATGATTTTAAAAAGCGTCTCTATTTGACAGATATAAGCCGGTGTTCTGTAGATTTGCTTGCCTTTCTAGATCAAAGGCAATGCGCGCAATGCCCCACTTAGCTTCCATTATAGTGGTTTATAGTGGGTTATTACTGGGTTGCCAGATTGGGCTCACTGAAAAACACTCAGCGGACACTATGATGTTTTATAGCAAATGATCAGAATTAATAATTAATTACATTAATAATTAGGGCTGCGTTTCTGTACCACAATGGCAATGAAGTGGGTTTATATAAATTTAAATGACCTGATAGTTTGTCCAGTGGCTCTGGGTGATATATATATATATTTGCTTTTAGTAGTTCAGCTCTGTCTGCTCCTGAAGGTAGGTCTATATTCTATAATGTGAATGGTTGATGCCAGGAAAGGTTTCTACTGCTGTAGAGCTTTTCAGATTGAAATGCTTACTCATCCATCAGGATAACACACACAGTGATAGAGTTGGAATAGAGCAGTTCACCACAGCCCATCTATCATCAGCTTCAACAAACCTGAGCGGCAATGGGATCAGTTCCCCTGATACTCTTTCCTCTACACATCGAGTAATTGGTGTGTGGGTTTCGTCTTCTGCAGTACAATTAAGTGGGCAGTCAGTGTTCAAATGGACTTAACTGATCATCAGGGATATATATAATACACAAAGAAAGATTTGTGTAGTGGTACTGGGCCTGCTAGGTTTGTCAGGGTATTGCGTATTGAATAGAATGGTGTTTAAAACTAATTTGTTTTTACCACAGTGCTTTTGAAATCTCAAACTTGATTGAGGATGTTGATTAATTTTCAATAACAGGTGCTCAGACTAGTTCTAGCTGCAAGGCAAATCACAGGTTTCTATTAATGCACTTGTTGTCATGAATTATAATTTCTGTAGTAACAACTTACACAGAGACTTGTACTGTGGAAGCTCTACATAATCTAAGATGAATATTACATGGATTAAAAACATGCTGTTATTTAAAAAATAAGAATTCTGTAATCATTGAATCATTGATATGATGTGAATACCTATGACAGGAGTCTCCAATGTCAGCAGTAAGTTTCAAGTTTCTCTGTAATATGGTTGCCTCATGTTTTTCTTTTGTCTTATTAACATCAAGTAAGGGAAAAGAGAGGGTGATGAGAGAACTGTTTATACTTGCTATAACGTAAGTTATAACAGGAACTAACTTGCTTCACAGACATTTGACAACATTAAATGTAACTATAAATGGATAAAATCTATGATATGGTGATTTTATTCAGGAAAAAAAGGAAACATTGGCAAATTGCTGTGCTATAAGTGGAACAATCCAGGACGTGCTGCTACTGGGGAATAATCAACTTCAGGGTTGTAACAGTAACAGTTTGTTGACTATTTTCCTATAATAGCATGCCTTGGAGTGTTTTATTTCTTACATATTGAACAGTTACAAGCTGAAAGAGAAAATGTTTTACATAATCCTTGATGTCCATAAAAGTATAGCATAAAAAACACTCAACTCTCTCCATCCCAGTGGTATAGAAGCTTTTCAGACACACCCTGAACTTTTTTAATGCACTATCCTGCTCTTCTTTTTTATCTCTTCATGAGCAACCATTGTAATACAATAAAATCACATGGAAACATGGAACATATTTAATCATTCTATAGCGTCCGATCTGTGAATCTGACAGGTTAATAAGAAATGAGACAAGAGCTGTCAAACATCAGTCTTACAAATCTATCTTTTGTTTCTAAAAATAATTTATGAGGACAGCAATATCTATATTTATATAGAGTTTACCAGTTGAGCTTTTCTATTTATAGCTTTTCTATTTGTTAATTTCTATTTGTTTATTAGGTTTCTCTACTTGCCAAACTGATTAAACATGCAACTGAGTGTATATTACTACAATTCCATATATACTGAGTTGTCAGTTTATTAGATAAAGAAACTTAATAACCTAGAATCTTTTCTTCCAAAGTTAGAATTTCTGTGATATATGTATATGAAAATCTCTTTTTTATCTAGTATCTTTTTTATCTAGTTTATGAAGAATAACAAAAGCAGGACAAACTCATTCAACTTCATCTACCAGTGCATTGACAGTGCTAAAATCTTGGTGGTCTTATTTGTTGAAATGTATAGTTTTTGTCATTTTCCATGAGATTGATCACTGATTGCTGGAAAAATGGTAATGGTAGCCTTTATGACAAATAATTTAATCATGAGAGAAATTCACATAAACTAAATGCCCTATATGCGGAAGTCTATCACATGAAAAATGTGTGGAACAACACATGAGGTGTCTAAAAATGTGTACATTTCATGTGTGATTATTCCCGTGAAGTTTGCATGACTTTTCTGTAAGAGAATATGAGAGTCTACAGTTTACCATTAGTTGGAAATAACCAAAACTAAAATGGTAATTTTATTTTCTTTTTTCCCTTGGTGTCTAGGTAGAGCCAAGTTAGCACATCCACTGGCCATTGGTTAGAGTGTCAAAAGTAATAACAAAGGCCATATATGTTCAGTTAACCCTGCATAAACAGGAAATGATAAAAGAATCTACCTGTCACATTTCCCTGGGACCATTGCATGTAATACATACATTTTAGGGAAAGACATACTGCATCACTCCAATAATAAAGATGATACAAATTATTCCCCTCAGGGCAGGAGCCACAAGCAATATTTTTACAGGAGAGAATTTGTGAAATCTGCCTCCTTTTGAAGTAATATTTGCCTTCAAGTAAAATAAACCACAGTTCAACAACGTTACTGCATTTTAATAAGTGATGTGAAAATGTCAAAACCAGGGGTCAGAAATTGTTACTTACAGACAATTTCAGCAGGTATGTCAGTGCTGTTCATTGGTATGTGCTTTATGTGATGATTTCCATTTAAATGAATGTAATTTCACATCCAGAATTTTGAAGCATAGATTGGAAATGGAAAGTTGCCTTTTTCAATGATGGGCCGAATAATCTTGTTATGCAGGCTGGATTTGGCCTGCGGGCCCTATATGCCTACCATAGTCTACATTGCTCATACTGTACTAGCATACCTACGGCAAAACAGCCATGAAATTTCAGAATAAATTCCTACCTGATGCTCATGACAACCCTTGGTGACTTAAAGTGAACTCTCAAAAATAAACCAACTTTATTTCTAGATATTCTTCTGTATGTTAATTGAAATTAACATTGTTTCTTTTAAATAAATTACACTCAAATTGATCTCAATGGAAGTATGTTTTCATTTGCTTAAAAAAATAAAAGATGACCAGAGATAAGTCAATGATTTAACAAGAAAAGACTAACATCTGAAACTGAGGAGAGGAATGAAAATATTTTGAATTGAGACTCACCACAAGAAAGATGAGTTACATGCAGAGACAAAACCGTCCAGGAGAGTGCAACTGAAAAAATTCATAATGGTGACATTTTTCTTGCTTTATGGGAGTCCTGGTTTTATGTGTGTTCCTTTTTTGTGGCAATCTTTTTTGATCAATACTCACACACGCCATGTCTGACATCATCTTTTCCAATGATTGTTATTTTTGCTCGATGGTTTTGTCTGCCTGAAAAGCTTTGTCTAATTTTTTGTCTTTCTGAGCATCTTGACTGGAATGTATGAATACAGTGAGGGCTTTTATACAGAAAATGTATTTGTGTGTGTATGTGCGTGTTTGTGTGTGTAGGTGAGTGTGTGTGTGTGTGTGTGTGTGTGTATATATACGCGTTTTATAAGGAGTATACACTGATCAGCCATAATATTAAAACCACTGACGTGACGTGAATAAAATTGACTATCGCGCTAAAATGGCACCTGTCAAAGGGTGTTACATATTAGCAAGTGAACAGTCAGCTCTTGAAGTGGATGTGTTGGAAGCAGGAAAAATGGGCAAACATAAGGATCTGAGTAACTTTGACAAGAGTCAAATTGTGATTGGTCTGTTTTGGGTGTTCCCAGTATGCAGTGGTTTGTACCTACCAAAAGTGGTCCAAGGAAAGACAACCACTGAACTGGTTACAGGGTCATGGGTGCCCAAGGCTCACTGACACGTGTGGGGAGAGAAGGCTAGCCCATCTGGTTTGATCACATAGAAGTGATACTGTACCACAAACTGCTGAAAAATTTAGTGCTGGTTATGATAGAATGGTGTCAGAACACACAGTGCATCGCAGCTTGCTGCATATGAGGCTGCGTAGCGGCAGACCTGTCAGAGTCCCCGTGCTGACCCCTGTCCTCTGCTGAAAGTGCCTACAATGGGCATGTGAGCATCAGAACTGGACCATGGAGCAATGGAAGAATGTGGCCTGGTCAAGTACACCCCTTTATTGTATTTCACCCCTTCACACCCTAGTATTGCCTAATGGCAGTGGCCTCTTTCAGCAGGATAATGCGCCCTGCCACACTGCAAAAATTGTTCAGGAATGATTTGGAGAACATGACAAAGAGTTCAAGGAGTTGACTTGGTCTCCAAATTCCCCAGATCTCATTCCAATCGAACATCTCTGAAACATGCTGGACAAAGAAGTCTGATTCATGGAGGCCCCACCTCGCAACTTACAAGACTTAAAGGATCTGCTGCTAACATCTTGGTGCCAGATACTACTGCAGACCTTCAGAGGTCCTGTGGAGTCCATAGGGCCTTTCACACCGCTTTAGTTCCAGAACTAAATTTACAGTACTAAAGTACTGGGCGATTTTGCACGAACTATTTCCCAGTACCATTTAAAAGGTTGCATTCGCACCGACAGTGGGCACTAGGAAGTGATGTAAGCCAGTCGACAGCGACGTCATTTGTGCGTGGCGTTCAACAACGGAAACAAAGAAGAACAACGTAAGCAACCTGAGGATGGAGGGCGCTGTGATCGGAGCTGTGTTTTTGTTGTGTCTCGCGGGTTTCACAATAATGGACATGGAATGTCGACGTATACGTAAAGCGAAATAAGTTGACACTATAGTATGTTTACACGCCGTTTTAAATCATGGCGGGTGAGGGCTTTTTCGTACGCGTTTGGCCAGTTGTGCTGGTTAGACCCTGCTCCGGAGTAGGAACTAATTTGGTTCTTGAAAAAGGCAGTCTGGTACTAAAATCGCGCCCAGTTCCGGAGGTGTGAAAATGCCTAAAAGTGGGTAGTTCCACAATTAGTTCAGGTACTATGAAAAGGTTCCCTTGACATGCCTCAACATGCCTTGACAGTTCAGAGCTGTTTTGGTGGCACAAGGGAGACCTACACAATATTAGGCAGGTGGTTTTAATGTTATGGCTGATCGGTGTATATACACGGAGATCTGTATCTGTTTAGTGCTCCGAATATTTGAATCGGTAACAGTATTTGGATTTTAGGTAGGCATGGCCTAAACCGGAAGTTTTTTTTTTTTAAATTAAATGAACCCTAATACTATCCCCCAGAAAAACTAGAAAATACTGTGAAATGCCAGCACGATCAGCATATAATGTATTGCGCAACATGCTCTTTGTTTGGCTTGTGAGATTTATATCACAGCACTCACTCATGCCTTCATAAAGCATAAAAGTAAGTCACTTGAGCTACATTTTTGTTGCGTTCCTTGGCATCCCAGTCCCGATACACACCTCTAGTCTCAACCGGATGCTCTGTAAATCTGGCAAATGGATGCCCTGTAAATCTGGCAAGCTAGGAGAAGCTGAAATAAACAGTGCATCTCCTAATCATATCTGTATTTGTATCCATTTAAACCACACTATCTATTCAATATGAATAATTTGCTTGTATTCGGTTATGACCATGCTGCTGTAACACAAGTTTTTTAACACAACTTTCCCTCATGGCATCAATAAAGTCTGTCCATCCATCCATCCATCCATCTATCTATCTATGTCCCTAGTGTATACATGCACAGTAAGACATTATTTTCTAAAGTATAAAGCCTATTATACCCATAATAAAAGTGATCAGTGAATCACTCAAAAGAAAATAGTTCTAATCCAACATTTTTTAGCAGTGAACTTCTAGCTTCACTAGCAAATTTTCCAAATTGTTCCAACAATTTTTGATTCCTCATATTTTATGAAATCATTCACTTATTGTACAATTTAAGTTGCAAGTAGTTCAAATTCCAGCAGGAATCATGGACAGCATGTTCAGCATAACAGTTTGTGCCATGGCAGTGGTTTATTGTGCACTTCAGTAAAAGAAATGAGTGCTCAGGCACAGGGTGGTCAAGGTGGCCAGTGATGATGATGAGATGAGCACTGATGACGAAGAGCACATTCCAACAAAGAAGAGGAACCACAGCCAAATGATGATGTTAAAAAATACAGGGCATTCCATTTGCCAAAGATGGTGGAGGCAGTACATGCATCATGGTGCAGGAGAGAAGGATGCAAAAAGAAAACATTCATAAAGTGTATTAAATGTAACATGTTTTTGTGTGTTTCAAAGACAAAGAAACTGCTTCCTGCTTCATTGCATGTACCATGCATGATCTGTTGTGAGTGTCATGTGTGATGAGACATAACAACCCAGCTTTAGGTAACTATCAAGTGTGCAGAATGCAGTTTAATCAAAAAGCTCCACTATGAGATGTTATTTCTTAAAATGATGTTTTAGTGCTCAGATGTGTTTCCTTCATCTAACTGTTTTTAATGTTCATGAAAAGAAAATACATTTTAACAGAAATCCACATGAAAATGAATACAATATCACTACATTCTGTGATCAAACAAGACCTGATGTCCAGGGACAGATGATAAAAATAATTAAATAACAGTTTTGATTTTTTTTTTTTTTTTGCCATGACGTTTCTTTCACCCCCAATACTTAAATTGTCTAAAAAATTTCTAAATATCGAAACCGTTTTTCTTCTGGGTTTCAGGAGGACATGTGCCTCATAAATAAGTGAAGTTGTATTGGAATTAAGCTTCATAGTTAAATCACATGGATGAGCAGAAGAGCATTCGATCCAATTTACTTCAAGAAGCAGATACATTTGATCTACCTCTTAAAAGGACAGATGAGAGGTAGACACTTCATAGATGTCTCAAAGCTTCATAAATGTGCTGTTAGTATGCCCATAATTGAGGCTTCATCTTTTTTCTCTTTCATGAAAAGATAAAGTAATATACTTCATAAAAAAACATTTTATACCATCTCAAGTGTTTTGATGTAAGTCCATAAATCCTCTAGTATTGCTTTATAAAATATGTATTCCATGCTTATGAATGTGTTATGAAGGTACAGTATAAGTATCCTTCACACAAAGTGTTACTGATTGTGTCAAACTGATGAAATACAGTTTGCAGCTTTGGGTTTGACTTTTTTCCTCCTTCTTTTTTTTTTGGGATGACTCCTTCATTGCATCAGTCATACCTTACAGCTTAAATAAAACTCTTAAGTAGTAAAACACTCTGCACTTCATTTCTACATGCCAGAGCAGCATAGTACCACAGTGCACCCGATATCTCAGTCTCCAGAATTCTGTTACTGTTATAGTTACTAATCACCTGTTGCTTACTGCCATTACTCCACATGGATTCTCCCAACCCTACCTTGCTTGTAACAGAAAACTTCACAGTGAATCCAGCAGAGGTTCACAAACTGCAATCTGCGACCTCAGTTGAAGATTTTAACTTCGACCTACTAGACTGATGAGGACAAGGCCCTCCTTAGTGAAAGAGCACCCACATTTGGCATGGTCATGTTCCACATGACCGACAATCTGCCCTGAAATTATCCTTGCAGCAGTTTGAGCAGTTGTTTCTCAAGGTCTTCGATCATGGCTCCTTAGGGAAACATACAGGCAAACAAACTGATATCACCAAGGCAAGGAACCACAGATTATATAATAAGTTGCTGCACCTGGTAAGAAAGTGGGAGGAACAAACCCAAGCCAAAAACCCCATTTCACCTCATTGAAATGCTGTAAGTAGAGCTTATATCCGTAGATCTGCTCACACTTTGACAATTCATTCAGCTCTCAGTGAGACCTGGTAGACTTCAGACTTCACACAACGCCTATTTTAATTTCATTTCCACTTATAAATGCTTTTTTGCAAACAATGAGCATCAAACAATGGAGGTGAGATAAGGTTATCGGCTGAGGTGTGGACTAGTCCACATAAAACATTCATTAGCAGTGAATTCCACTGTAACCACTGCAGTGTGAAAGAGTGCTTTCAGAGCTGCAGATTCACCACAAAAGATCAGTGCCATTATTGTTCCAGTAATAGAAAATTCGCAGTGCTAGTCAGTTTGTCTTGGTTGTCTTGGACTGGCTTTAGGGCCACATGAAACCTCACTAGCCAAAAGACCTATCCCTCCACTTAGTTCCACATTCATCTTCTCTGAGCATCACGTAACTGCAGGTAACCTTGCTACAGAAAGGTAAGCCTAAACCTCTCAAATTGGCTGGCATAGTATTAAGTGCTCCCTGTGCTCTAAAAGAACAGTTTACCTTTACTCTCATTAGAAGACATTCTGATCTTGTGCTCTCTGGCCTTTTAAGTAGACACTTAACGCTGGAGCTGTACTGTCACACACTACGGTAGACCAGCCAAACTTATTTTCTGCACATTCTACTCATGCAAAAAGTAGTTCTGACTGAGAGAAATCCTAATGTTCAAAAATCCTGAACCTGGAGGAGTGGAAATGTTGGTTTAAGGGTTTGCACACCCATTTCTCATGCTAAGTGACTACTAAACCTTCGGATATGCAAGCCCCAATTACTTAAATCTTCATTGGACCTGCTGGGCCCTTTTTAATTTCACACTCACTAACCAAGCCTGAAAGGGGTGACCTAATTCCAGAGTGTATTAGGCTACCAGCCTCCCATTTTCCCCTTGGCCAGGTGGGCCTTCAGTAGACAACTGGATACATAGCAGCCAGGAAATGTGGAAGCAACTCAATTCCAGTTACAATGTGCCATGAGATGACAGAGGCTATATGCTGAACTATGGCACAAATAACACCCTTTTGTACATATAGATAAGATGGTGGGATTAATTTACAAACTTCTACTGGCCTTCCTCCTATAGAATACCTCATGCATTCCATGTATCATTGCTAAACCTGTCTCTCCCTCCTTGCAGGAACTGAAACGTAGACCTTAACTGCATGGTCCATTAGATGTTAAAAGCAGCCTGGCCTACCAGATTTCAGTCCTTCTTGTGTCCTGGTGTACCATCTGCCTGATTGTGGCTATGTGACCATTTGAGTCATACCCATACCAAGAACTGAAGAATTCTTATGACAGCATACATTCAGGGCACGCCAAAGACCCAGGGGTAGGACAAGGTGGTCCAACTTCAGGAACAGCATCTACCATTCCAGTACACTACACCAGTCAACCAGACATTTCAGTCTCCTTAATCTTTGTTTTCCCAACAGAACTTGTATTAGGTCATTTGGATTTTTTATTTATTTTTTGCTCCATTGAGCAAAATGAATATTTCCATACATGGAGCGTTAAAACCCTCTCTCTTCTTACTGTATGTGGCTTACCTGTGGCTTGATGCAACACGACAACAGTCCAAAATAGCAAAAAGGATCAGAATTTTTCATGTTTTCTAAAGCTCTATTTTTCTTTGTGCGCACTGCATCATTTTTGTCATTTTTGAAATTGTGCCAGTATTTGGTTTTGTGGCATAAAAGGAAATTATATATACTTTATTTGGTTAATTTTATATTTGCCATTCGTTATGTCACAATTGACCATGAATAGTAACTCCCCATGATGATGATTGCAATAATGTCCTATTGGTATTTATTCATAGTTTACAAAAAATATCTATAAGTTTTGGATTAGACTGATCAAGATGGTATTCAGCACAATTGTTATTTAATTATTGCATTTATGCTGACCTTAAATGTAATGGCTTTAATATTCACAAGTTACTGGTCATTTAGCTGCTTTGGATTATGCATTTTATCTCAAACACCATGCACTACTATATATTACAATATTATCTGAAGATTGTATGAGAACCGGTGACATGCAGTATTAACTGAATATACTTCATGCAATCTGTTCTAGGTAAAGCCAATATCAGTCTCTCTGATCATTTCTGACTACAGTATTCCTCCTCCTTCATGTTCCAGAGTGAAACCGTTGCCATTTCTGGGACAGGAGTGTGTAAACTAATCCTCTCTCAGGGGTAAGATGTGAACCATGCCAGATGGCAGAGTAGAAATTACTAAGAAAAGTGTCAAGTGGTGGACAGCCAGGCGTACTAAGAGCTTTAGAGCTCACTGACTGGCTGTCAATGTGGCCACATGTGGATATGCCAGTGTAGCAGCAGGTCACTGGCTAATGACTTCTAATGATTATATAATGGACACTGCTGTAGATGAGAATAAAGCAAAATTGGCATTTAAGTGACTTGTCTTCTTTGATGAAAAGTTGAGATTATTCCCTGACTACGTAAAGAGTAATTACAGGTTAATTTTTGTTTTCCCTGTCCTCTGTGCAAATTTGAAAAAAAGTGTGTGCTCAGGTGGCACACAGTATGTGACATGAGTAACAGGAAGTGTGACAAGGAGAGTCTCCCAACATTAGCAAGTCACGTGAATAAAGCTTTATGCTCATACCAGACAACATCAATAGTGGTAGTGAGAGATCATTTGAAGTGGAGGACTTTTCTCTAACAGAATTGCTCTTGTTTGATAATAATAATGAGCTGGGTGAACAAATAGTTGGCTCATAGACTTATCAATTTGAGCCTCCGGTTGAGGGAGTACATGCAGCTCTTGGAGATTTATTGAAGACTGGCTCATAGTCAGTGGAATGGTGCAAACCGTGTTGTCCTTATCTCAGGACTGTTTTTGGTATTTATTACATTGTTTATGAGTTACAGTGATAAATGTCCAAAAATGAATTGTTGATATAGTAATAGCACAGATAGATACAGTAAATCTTTCTGCACATTAGCAGACTAACACTGATATGTATAGTAATAGCACTATTAACACTACCTTGATGACTATCTCATTATTCTTATCCCAACATTCATTAGTATTCATAATGCCATGAATTCAATCCCCCAAATTTGACACTGCTCCTACCCCAGAGATATGTTTGTGGTCGTTGTATATGCAGTACAGTCACTGTATCAGTCCCCCAGATCAGCCAGAGCTTTTTTATGTAGGCAGCAACAAACTAAACTCTATCAAACAAGAAAAAACAGCATGAGGATGGGTGAAGCTTGTCATCACCAAAGGGTGGTAATATTGCTTTACAGAGCTGAATCAGGTGGGCACTTTTTAATAGTCTGGATCGATGTCATAACTTTCAACTGGAGTAATGCTATTCATTCTTACAAAACAATTCATTTCCATTTTTAAATAAAAAAAATGTTTTGGGGTATAATTACTATTCAAAGAATCAAAGCACAGTTTTTAGGCCTGAAGCCAACTGCATTTTGCAATGATGCACATGGTAAGACAAATATATATCTGAAAACCGTTTTTCATGTCATGTTGCTCTTGCCAAGGACACCACACTTCAATAATTATTGTAGGCATGTTCGTACCCTTAATGTGCTAGTATGCATTTCATATACACTATATCCCCTTCAGATTTTGAATACTATCCAACTCATTTTATTATGCAACAGCAACATGCTGAAGAGTAACCTGATGAAAAAAAGAGAGAGAAAGTTTGCACCATCTCATCAAGGTCACAGAATGGCTTTTCCTATCCTGCACAATTAACCTGCTTTCTCAATGAGCCAGCAATCCATAGGGAAGAAATTACAAGCCCTACAGCATTATTGTGAGTCGACTTAAGTTTAAAGAAACCTTGATGGCAGTTCCTGCTAAAAATACACAATGTACACAGCATAAACAGCTATACGAGCACCATCCTTATTAAGAATATGCAAGTCTTTATTTCCAGTTGGCTTGGGCGTGTTATTTAGATCCAGCATTTGTGATGGAGACGGCAAGAAATAACTACCTACATTTTGACTAGCACTCAACAGAGAAATAACTTGTTAGACAGCAGGTAGCAATGAAGATGCAACAAGCCACACTTACAGTACAGGACCTGACAAATAGCAGCAGCAGAAATGCAGCATGGTTTGTTTACTGACCTCCCTGCCTCCCTACTGTGAACAAACAATCAGAGGCGTTGCTCTATCTCTCCCTCCGTCTCTCTCTTTCTCTCCTTCTGCTCTTGGAAGAGCGAGCCAAGGTGACTTCTATTTTGGCACACTGACAAGGTTATACTCCACTTCATTGGGTCACTTTTTCACCTGAAAGACAGCAAAAAGGCAACTACATTTGGATTGGAGTTGACAGAGCTGCATTACTTAAAATGGAAAAATAATTACTCACATAATCATAAATTGAAACTTTAGTTACAAATAAATATGAATGCTGTGCTTCATGCAAATAGTTCAAATGGATTTCTTAATTCACATTTCAGAGGGTTCCCAATGACTAAAGTAAAGTAAAGTAAAGTAATGACACACCTAGTGGTGGTGAATACACAGCATGCTTCTCTCACTCTCTCTCTCGTTTTATAACAGAAAAATCATTTTCCACTACTACCCCACCCTCAAGGCCTTGGTATTATATAGCTGGGTGATATATATATATATATATATATATATATATATATATATATATATATATATATATATATATATATAGTGTCCAACGTGGCCTCACTACTAGTTTGTCATTCAGTATCTTTGCTGAAAAACCCTGTTTCTTTGCTTAGGAACAGAGAAAGTATACAAGAACGTCAAAACTGTCAGCCATGATATCATCAACTCTTCAAGAGGGAAAGAGAACATTTATCCAAATCATTGAAGGAAACAGCCTTTTTTTCTTTGCTGTCAAATATAATAAGATGTACCATACAAAACTGAAAAAAAGACTAATATGCTGATACATGAATGAGCAGATGGCAAGCATTGAAATAAACTTCCAACAGGAGTCTAGTACATTGGCAATATATTGCTGCATGAATAGTCCTAGTTGTAATTACCACATTAATCACTGTAAAATGGGTGTAATTTAACAATACGTTCACCCTCATTATTCGGCAGCTTATAAAATAGCACTTGATCCAGAATATCCTAGCTATAGTAAATTTTTTGTTGTCTTTATAGGTAGTGAATTGTGAATATGATAAGCACAGGGCAGGTGTCTCATTACCCAAATTATGCATGCAGACTATCAGTTAATGTACATGGATGGGAGCCATGAGTGTTCTGCTGTCACCTTAAGACCAACGACAATAACAACACTTGTCCAGTTATGAATATGTTGTGTTCTAACTTATGAATGTTGACACCCATGAAATTAAATGTAATCAAAGCCTATGAAGTATTTGAAGTAAAAATAATTATCAGGCCCACCATCTACTTCATCGTGACAGCATCATTCCTGCATCAAATGAAGTGGCATGGGTTAAGGGGAGGCCAATTGTAGTGCACTGTACTGATTAACCTACACATTAGCAACTTATGGCAGCATGGTAGTACAGCAGGTAGCATTGCCCCTTCACAGCTTCAGTGTTCCCAGTTCGAATCTGAGCTCGGGTTGCTGTCTGTGTGGAATTTCCTCCAGGCTTTCCAGTTTTCTCCAAACTCTCAAAAACATGCAAGTAGGTGCACTGAATACATTACATTGCCATAGTTGTGAATGTGCATGGTGTCATCCAGTGTGTATTCCTGCCTCATGCCCAGTGCTCCCAGTATAGGCTCTGGATTCATGTGATACTGACCAGGATAAAGTAATTACTGAAGGTGAACAAATAAATGAATTACCAACTCATTATAGTATTTCCTCAGTCATTGGTGAGAACAATGTTATGGCCCTATTTTCTGGTATTGTGTCTGTTTGTTGATAGGGTGTGTTATGTGTTCAGCCCATTTCAGGTTTTCCAGATGTCCAGTCCATTCCAGGTCCATTTATGCAATCCAGTCCACCACTTTGTCACTCATCATCATCACCATCATCAACAACATTGTGTGGCTACTGTGGCAAATTGGTTGCTAGTTGTTAAAATTGTTGCTAGTTGTTAAAATTCTGACTGAATTTATTGTTTGTGTACCACGCACTTGTATTTTCAGACTTTGATTTTCTTCTCTCCCTTTGACTTCTATTTGCTAGATTCTTCTAGTTTTGTTATTTGTGTATATTTGTTTCATTAGTTGTAGAGTGCCATTTTGTTCAGGGATTGGGATTATGTGTTTGTGTTTTTGCATAGTAAGGCAGAAATGGAAATTCTGTGTCTTTTTTGGTGTATTTTATTTCATAATACAAATAAATTATTCATTTGTGTCTGTCTATCTGTATTTACATAGCGCTAGAGTATGAAAAACAATCTTCTGACACCATTTGAGTGTATTTCTACCTTTTTAAAAAAGAAGGGGCTCAGCAGTCACATGTGTATGCTTCCTGCCAAACAATTTTGACCTATGGACAAGACACATGGGCACTTGAGCCTACAGCTGCTTCTAAAATTAAAAATACATGGACAATGAAGCTGAATGTTTAAGTAAATACATAATTTGAATATACACTCACTGATCTCTTTATTAGGAACTCCAGTACACCTGTACATTCATGAAGTTATCTAATCAGCCAATCATATGGCAGCAGCACAATGCATAAAACCATGCAGATACAGGTCAATAGCTTCAGTTAATGTTCAAATCGAACATCAGAATGAAGAAAAAGCGTGATCGCTGTGACTTTGATCTTGGCATGGTTGTTGGTACCAGAAGAGCTGGTCTGACTATTTCAGAAGCTGCTGATCTCCTGGGATTTTCACACACAACAGTCTCTGGGGTTTACACAGAATGGTGCAAAAAAATAAAAAAGAACATTGAGTGAGCAGCAGTTTTGTGGGTAGAAACTCCTTGTTGATAAGAGAGGTCAGAGGAAAATGACCAGATTGTTTCGAGTTGCCAGGAAGGATATAGAAGCTCATATAATCACACTTTACAACTGTGGTGAGCAGAAAAGCATCTCAGCATGCACAAAACATCGAACTTTGGGGTGGATGGGCTAAAACAGCAGAAGACCACATTGGGTTCCACTCCCATCAGCCAAGAACAAGAATCTGAGGCTATCATTTACTTTTACATTTATGGCATTTGGCAGACGCCCTTATCCAGAGCGACTTACAATATTGCTTTGAAGTCTATCAAAAATACA
>CM075012.1:6673812-6687573 GCA_037576675.1 Pangasius sanitwongsei
CTTTAGACGTCGTTTGAAGACTGACAGTGACTCAGCTGTTCGGACATCTAAGGGAAGTTCATTCCACCACCTCGGTGTCAGAACCGAGAAGAGTGTTGACGCATGACCCAAACTGGACAGTTAAAAAAAATTTTTTCTTCTAATTTTTAACTGTCCAGTTTGGGTGAGTCTGTGCCCATGATAGCCTCAGATTCTTGTTCTTGGCTGACGGGAGTGGAACCTGATGCAGTCTTCTGCTGTTGTGGCCCATCCACCTCAAGGTTTGATGTGCTGTGCATTCTGAGATGCTTTTCTGCTCACCACAGCTGTAAAGAGGGTTTATTTGAGTTCCTTTAGACTTCCTGTCAGTTCAGACCAGTCTGGTCATTCTCCTCTGATCTCTCTCATCAGCAAGGTGTTTCAGCCTGCAGAACCTCTGCTCACAGGATGTTTTTGTTTTTTGCATCATTCTGTGCAAACTCTAGAGACTGTTGCATGCGAAAATCCCAGGAGATCATCAGGGCACCAACTACAGATTTGGAACCAACAACCATGCCAACATCAAAGTCAGTGAGATCATACTTAATTCTGATGTTTGACATGAACATTAACTGAAGCGCTTGACCTGTATCTGCATGAGTTTTTGCATTGCACTGCTGCCACATAATTGGCTGATTAGATAACTGCATGAATGTGTAGGTGTACTGGTGTTCCTAATAAAATGGATGGTGAGTGTATTATTAAAATATTAAATGTGGCTACGCATCACCAGTACTACATAATATGCAAGGAAAATAATAATAATAATAATAATAATAATAATAATAACAATAATGTTATTCACAGGAAGTATTATTTTATATTTATTAATTCAAAATAGAAAGCAAGGAAAATCTTATATTCAACCCCGAATCCCTGTTTGAATTGCCTAGGTTCCACATCTGTGGTTTCGAAGGTTCCAAAACACCACCTTCCACTTAATTAACCACATGTCAGATAGCCCTAATCACATTAATTTGTGGAGCTGGCAACATGGGCAAAAGAAAGGAAAGTGGAAAGGCTTGGCAAAAATGCTGACAGGGCTGTCTCTGATAATAACCACCTATATAAATGGCAGGTATATAATATTCTAAATAATAGCTATTTAAGAATGAATAATAGCTGAAATATATTCCAGGAAAATGGTGAAAATGTGCAAAAAATGGGCTTCAATGACAGCAATTTTCTACCACCCTGGCATACTACTTTCCTGAGATGTAAGACCTTCACAATATTGTAAGCTATAAAAAGCTACAACACTGGAGATTTTAGAGAGAAAAAAGGGCAATCCACTAAATTTGCATATACTGTATATAAAGCATGATGGATAAGTTGAGCCTCCACCTCAGCAAGATGTTTGATAAAAGGGCATGCCATTTCTGATACTGATTGAATGTGATTAGATTCTCATCTCCCTAAATACTGCAGGCACTGTTTTTATGATTTTATTTCAGATTGCAAGTTGCCAAGGTTTTGAGCAACCTTTGTATCGAGAATGGGAAGAATACAGATCCTGAGGTACCTGACTTGGTTTATTCATAACCTCTGCTTTCTCAAATGCAGCCCTGATCTCTGCAATGATCTATTATTCTACTAGCTAAAGGAGTAATTTCTTTTACATGCCTAGGCACCAAGACGCCTATACAATGGTATTACATTCTTTATACCACAGTTCTATTGAATGCTTAATTCTGATTGTTCAAAAGATGTTGATTAATTTTCTATAACAGTAGCTCTGACAGTAATTCAAGGCACAGGATTGTATTAATGACCTTCTTTTAATATGTTATGGTTTCTATACGAACAGCTCGTGCATAGTGACTTGTATAGCAGACATGCCACAATAATCTATATATAATCTGTAACTTTATATAAGTCTAATAATAAAAAACACATTTAAAACACTTTGCTATTTAACAAAGAAAAAAAACATCTAATCACCTATATGGTTTTCTTTAAGGAGTCATTTAGTTAACATTATGGAAGGAGTCTCCAGCATCAGTTAACAGACAGCAAGTTTTGTGCCAAGGGATAGTCTTCAGCCCAGAGGACGTTGTACTTTCTGGTTTTCTGGAACATCACCACATGCGTTTTTATTTCTTAATAACTTCAAAGTATGAAGCATTGTTCATTAATAAATTAAAAAAACACATTGGTAAATTGCTGTGGTATAAACTGAAAAAACACTTTGGGGCAGGTTGTTATTGGAAAACTTCAGGCTGGTAACAATAAATCTGGTAATAATAAATCAAACTACCCTATTTTTGATTTTTTTTTTTCCTGTAACAGCACTTAATGAGCAGTGAGCCAAGAAGACAGAAATATATTTTATAAAAGATGATGCTATTAGAAGCATTTATTTAGTTAGTTAGTTATTTGCTATAACCATCCAGACCCACACTGAACTTTCTCACAATTATCATAGTTCCTAGACTCCCTCTAGAGAGGCAGTGATATTTCAGTTATCCAAACAAATGAGCACAAACAATTCAGCTCAACTCAATTTTTGCTAAATGGAGTCCTTGTTTTATTGCTTGTGCGATTACTTGGTGCCATTTTGCCTCATTTGTTATGATCTATGAGTTTGTATTGCAACAAAATGCTCCATTAGACCGTGATATAATGGCATAAAAATAGCATTGTTTCCTTAGGGGCTGCTTTCTGCTAGTACAGGTCAATAATAGATTGAGATTAAATCCTCTGCTCACTGCTCTGTACATCTCTGCTGCTAATACACTATGTCAGTCACAAACAGAAGATCCAGCTAAAGGTCAAACAAGGTCAGAAAACTTATCCACTTGAGCCTAAGACAGTATGTGTTGGTGCGGATTGACTGAAAAGCTCTAAAGTAGATGACCTCCCAGCTATATCAACTGGCAATTGTGCACATTTCATTCTACACAAGTCCAGGTGAACAGAGCCTTGGCAATGATACCACAGTGGCACACAGCATGTGCCCTTATTACCTTTACATGCCTCAGGACACCCTCTTTTGTCTGTTTCTTAACCTTTGATTGTATATATGTTGGGAAGTATGGGGAATTTCCACATTTCCATGACATTTTGGCAAAATATATTTTTGGTTTCATAAAGTAGAGGTACATGTTATAGACAAAAAAAAAAAAGAAACAATTTTGGCTATTCATGTCACACATTTGTAGAAATAAAAATCCAGAATTTCAGCAAGTGAACATGGTGCTGGGGAAGTGGGGGGGCTGAAATAAAAGCGATCTTCAATATATCAATACACTATGTCTGCAATCTGTGCACATTATGATACAGCTGCATTGTGCAGCATTCAGAGCACACGTCTGGTGCTGTGGCATGCAAAGTATAATTAAAGCTTTCATCATATCAAGAGATTTTGGGTGACTAGCATTATGGCATCTCTGCTTTAAGCATGGGCTAAAAATTCACACAAGCCACCTCATTTGAAAGTGGTAGAATGAGGGGCAGGATTGGCATTTGCAGCTTTTCATCTGTCTACATTGATAAAATCCAGTGGTATCTGTCAGACTTGTTAGAATTCCTATTGGTTCTTTGTGAGATATTGGTCCTGGAACTACCTTTTCATTATCACCTGTACCATTTTCCTACGGAAGAACGATGATGAGGTGCTAAGTCATTATTTTGACCTAATACCTCATTATTACCACTTAAACTCATTATTCTAACATATATTATTTTGTTATTTCAACCTCATTATTAATATCTCATTATTTTTAATTATTATATTGTTATTTGGACAGATTATTTTGACTCTGAACACTTAAACTGACAAATTCCATAATGGTGATGGTGGATTTTGACGGTATTGAATTTGAAGTACTGTATCTGAATGCGTTAAGCACATTACCAATCATAAAGTCATAAATCATGAAGATGACATAAATGTGTCAAATGTATTCCAATAAAGCAACACCTGGATTATTTACTATCTGGGAAACAGCATATGGAATAAGAACTCTAAGCTAATATTCAATAAATCAGTCTTATTGATAGATTGTGTGAGTGTTAAAAATTAAGTTGAAATAATGAGAAAATATTTCAAAATAATGAGATATTTTAAGTTAAAATAGTGAGTTATTAAGTTGCACTGGTGGACAAAGAACAGAAATCTTGTACTTGAGTGAAATTAGAGATACCTTTGATAACATGCTTCTCAAGTAAATGTAGAAGTCTTCTATTTACATTTCTACTTGAGTTAAAGTACAAAAGTACCTGCTTTTTACTGTACTTAAGTGTCAAAATTAAAAGTGCCAAGTTATTTTAGTTAAATTATTTTGATTATTAGTTTCTAGAGACCTCTCAGACCAAAACAAGATGGAACATGTCCACAGCTTGTTGCAAGAAAATCTCCCTCTACTTCCTTCGCCAGTGGCTTGCCAACTGAGGGGTGTGTCTGCCTACAATGCAGGGATGAATGAACCTGCCAATCATGAAATCATGGATTTCAAATAAATTCCCTTGTTCAAGTAGGGTACTCTTGTAAAGTAAGTTCTAAAAAGGCATTCTGAGCCAAATATTTTTTGTGATGTATGATAGACTTCACTTGTGTATGATAGACCTCATGATTGCCCACAAACATTCAACCACTTGGATGGATGGATGGATGGATGGATGGATGGATGGACAAACCAAAAAAATAATGGCTCTACCAGTCATTGGCAGAAGCATAAAAAAACTGTGGCAAAGCTCTAATAAATATACACAACACTTGCATTCTGCCTCCTACGCCTCCTCCTGCAAGTTATAAAAAAAAAAAAAAAAACCCTGACATAAACCATAATTACCATGACCTTATGACATGAGCTTATGTGTGCAAGTGCTACATATAGAAAGATTTCTGGCATAGTGACAATGTAAAGGATTATGTTTTTAGTGTACCTTTACACTTTCCTTGTGCAAAATATCATTCTAACAGCATATCATCACCTAAAGCTACGTTATGATCTGATCGTTTAGTGAAGGAATACCAGGTAGCTCATTTGCAGGAAGCAACACGTGTAAGCTCCTTTAAGACACCGTATGGTCAAGGCTGTGATGGCAGGTAGTCAAGACAAGATGTCTTTATAATCACACAGCCCCCACTCATCATTCACTGAGCAAAGCAGAGCAAAGCTCATTCGAGCAGCAGGCGCGGCTTTTTTTTTTCTCTCAGGATGGATTACGCTGAGCACAGATATGCCTACTTATTCACCCTCATTAGACCCCATTTCCCTCACAGGTAAATACTGAAGATGGAAGCTTAAATCCAGACTACTACTTTACATCCTGTCTAACGGATTTTACGCCAGTTATTCCAAACCAGTTGTAAAGTATTACTTATAGGGTTTGCTGTTTTGTTTGTTTTACAGGTTTAGTGGATTAAGGCACTCTTGTTAAGATGAAGATAATTATCAGAGTAAGAAATAAGATCAGACAGTAGTGTATGTAACCTAAATGTCTGTTTGATGCAATTTGCATATTGTTGTGATAGAAGATGAAAACATTGGCCTAATTTTAGTCATGGTCTTTGGATGAAAACATATTTTTAATCATAATTTAGTCACATTCTTATTGTTAATATTAGATATAGTTGACAAGTATGACAAAAGGTGTAGTCAACTGAAATTCAATTCAATGAATTCTGAAGAATTTCCCCCACCAGGTTTTAATTCCTACTTAAATGGTACACCAGGTCACTTTAAAACTGCACATCACCATCACCAATGGCTTCCCAAAGCCTTTCTCCTTCTCAGATATTTCTAGGCAAAAGGAAGTGCAGCTTCAGCTGTGTCTCTAACATGCAGCAGATTCTTCATAGAAAAAAATGGGCAGATTTAATAAAGTTATTCCAGTGGGCATAGTTATTACACTTTGTAATAAAAGTAAATTCATTTTAGTTACTTTAGTTGGGTATAATCAACTGTACTAGTCCTAGATAGTGTTATATCAGCCTAGCAATACATACTGTATATACATATTTTAAAAGACTGAACCAAGAGAGGTTGGTTAGGATCCATGTGCAGAAAGTCTTTATTAACAATTCCAAAACACAGTCCAATATAATAATATAATAGTGTGCGTGTGTGTGTGTGTGTGTCTTGCAAACTCTGCCAGCTATGTCATGCTTTCTCTCTCTCATGTTACGGGCCTTCACAAGACTTTGCGTTGAGTAGCTAAGCTTGTGTGCTTTTATAAAGTCAAACTGAAGTCAGCGGGCATGGTCTATTGAGTTGTAGCATGACCTCAAAAATCAAAAACTCTATCAAACAAATTACGACTATAAAATAATGCTTCTATAAACCCGAAGCAATAATGTTAGCAGAGATTAGAAATGGAGACGGGTATGTCTAGCAGGTTGGCCCACTCTCGCCATGCATGTTCAAGCGTATAGAAAGCAGGGAGCAGCACTTCTTGATTAATTCCCTTTTGTAATCACCTTTGAAGTGCATGTTCTACTGTTCTCCAATCAACCACTTTTTATTTTTTTATTTGTTGAGGCCATTATAATGTCAATATGCTTTTGTTAAATAATGTGTGCACCTTATTTGGAAAACTGACACTTGCATTTTTGTACTAGTCTACAATTAAAACTGTTGTAGCAGGAACACAAAGGTTATATAATTGCAATTTCTAAGACTTTATTTGTCAAATGTCAGGTAAATGTCAAAGATAATAAAACTAAACTTGAGGTTATCTTTGTTTCCATGATGGGAACTGTATGAAAAGACATGTTATATAATATATTATGCCACACATGCAGTATACTAGGGTATACAGTAAACCAGCAGATACCTACCATCCTTCAATTACAGAAAAGAACAGTAATCAGAATATAGATACAAATAAACAATTATATATCATTTCCAAAGTCATGACTCATAATGCACTCTGTCATTTAGTGAAAGACCTGTTGTTCTATTTAAAACATAGTCAAGCCTTTTACGGCTTCAATGCGTGACTTTAACATTTGCATGAAATGGACTTTTAATGGAATGTATCTGATATTTTAATGTTCTGCATGTCGTATTACAATATTACCCCATGCCATTACCCTAAGCCATTACAACAGAACAGACTTGACTTGCCTTAGTTTAATGGCTTAACACACGCCATTGCCATCGGCTCCCTGAGTAACTCACTTTGTCCTTAACAAAATTTCACTGAAAGGATGTAATACAAATCATTAGGTACTGTATTACTGACTCAGCATGCTCCACTTTAACAATATAAATGATAGATGTTGAATGAAAGAGAAAAACTAGCAAATGAGGGTTGAATCTCTTTAAATGAATTTGCAGTGTCATAAGAGGAGGGAAGCAGTGCTAATTCCATATACATTAAAACACTGGGTTTTGAGAAGCTTAAAATAAGTTAATCATAAAGCTTAATATACAGTATATGTTGCAGTCAAAATATATTTCACCAAAAATATGTATTTCACATCAAAATATTTTTTATGTACTTTTTTAATCTTGCCTAGGCTGTCTTCCTGCAGAGATAATGTTGCTTATGGAGCCAGTTTTACAAATGTGGTGGTAAAAACCGTCTATCTAAAGATGTCTAAAACCTTGCTAGCTAAGAGTGATTTTCTCACACAGTGAATGTGTCACAGATTCACCTTTTACTTTGCAGTTTCCATGATGTCAAGGGCAATTTGCTTATATTTTGCTTTCTGATTTGGTCCTGTTTCCACCCCCATCCTGTCGTTGGTTTGCTATCTGATTGTGTTCACCTGTTCTGTGTTACTCCTTGAGGGTAGTTTGTCTATGTATGCTATGTAGCATTGCAAAGTCTTATCAAGCATTTGCATTTTTTTCCCTCCCTAATTTAGCCTTGGCCAATTCCCACCAACCAGCCATCTAAGATTTAATATACTGTATGAGTATATGGACTTATAGTAAACCCATGCAAATAACCAAACAATAAATAAATAAATAAACACCAGTGACTACTTTGAAAGAATTTGTGTGTGAAGAGTCATAGCTAATAAGCAACACAGCTTATGCAATCAGTTTGATTAAACAATATAACTCTCCTGCTTCCTAACTATCCACCCACAGATACCTGTAAATCGCTCCAGTCTTTCAGAGATACTGCCCACATGCTACCATTCTAATACCCAGAGGTAAATAACGACTCAGTGTATTTGTAAAGATGATGGACAACCTTTTTACCAATTATTCTAATGTATGAGAGAAGAAAAGTATTAGAGAGTTGCAGATCAGTACAAGAGGTTTCTACCATCCCTGCTTATGAGCCACAAGTCATGTGCCTTGTGCTAATTAATCTGATTTTGAGCTTTGCTCCACTGATGGCCTTGCTGTGAGACCTCTCTTCTAATAGTCTTCATAGCAAGGATATGTTTCTAGCCAACTTTGCCATGTCTGACAACTCAATAACAAGTCACATTCTCCATATCTTCATGCCAACCTGCTGGCCCGCTCCACTTGCACTCATCAACAGAGGACTCTGGTGAGGAAATTCAAGGCTAACCAGGTCATTAGCAAGCCAGTGAATGTGGCATCCTAGTGGCAGGGAACCTCTAATCCATGCTTTAAATCCCTCAGCTTGTCCCCTCCTCTCACTCAAGGCCTTCTTCCATGCTCTGGCATTCTTATTAGATATCTCTATTTACTAAGGATGTCTTGTTTTTCAAATATGATGCCCCCACTTTTCTAGAGCTTTACCAAATCGAGCTAAGCCCAGCAACTATAGAAGCAGAGGCAATCTTTTTAAGGAGTGTAAAGTGCTCTCATGACGTTTCATTCAATTATCTCTATTCACCGGCTGTAGTTGCCGGCAACGCTTCTCACAGTTACTTCAAGACTAGCTGAGGCCGGTGGCAATCTGGTATTTCCCATCTGGCCCTATAGTATGAAGAGGTGTAACAACAGGACTTTTTTTTATGACCCACAAATAAATTGTCTTGCATTTATACAAAATTTGAGTATCGATGCTAGAATTAAATAATAAGCAAAGGGTAAATGCACACATTTTTACTGAAGTTGATGATAGAGAAATAAATAAATAAAATAGAAATAGCATATTCACTCGCACTGCTAAACCAGCCGTGTGTATCCTGTGCATTTACAGCATCTGAATATGAATGAGTTTGTTGTTCTGTTGCATTTTCCTCCAGGAAAACATCACTTGAACTTTCCCTACATATTATGCACTTAAGCTCTGCTGAGAATAAGTTTAACCTAAATGCACGCTACAGTGCCTTGGGGCTCTCCTCACAACATTGCCGAGTTAAATCCACAATTTAAACAAACAGCAAGGCTGCATTTATTATACTGAGGTAAAAAAAAAAAACCAAGAACCTCCATTTGTTAAAAAGAAGAATAGCAGCCATGTAGAAATGATTCCATTTACACTAAATGTGTCAGCTACCGTTGCATTGCTCTGCTTATAAATGCCATGGCAGGCATGTAATACAGATATTTATGTACAGCTTCAATGTGAATTGCCCTGCTTGGAACTTAGACACTGTAATTTATCTGAAACTTCAGTAGGACCACAAAGTGTAAAACACATTATACTACAGCCTTGTTGAATACTCAAATCTGATTGGTCAGGAAGTGTTTATTAGTTATTAGAGGAGGGGGGAAGCTGAATCCAGCTGAAACAGCTGATTAACCTGCATGGAAGATGCTCCACATAATCCAAAGCCAATAATAAATGAATTTAAAATGGTTGTTATTTTAACAATGGAAAACATCTAATCACTGTTATGGTAAGGCATTCTGTAAAGATATGTTTATTTAACATTTATGGAAGGAGTCTCCAGTGTCAGTGCTTGTAAGGGTCAGTAAGTTTTCTACCATGGGAAGGACTTTAGGACAAAGGTGTTTGTACTTTCAGGTTTCATCTTATTAATGTCATGAGAGAGAAAAAAAAGAGGTTGGTGTTTATAGTACTTACAAGTGATAACTAACTTGTCTCATAGATGTTCCATGACATTGAATGTAACTATAAATGAATAGTATGACATTATCAATAAATGTATAAGTAATTGTTAGCAATTTGGAAAATGGCCACCTTCTCCGTCTGTCATAGCCAATTTGGTTAACTGCTAGGCCTAAAACCTTATCACCTCCATAACTGTAGCAAAGGAAGAGATAAACAAAATGAGATTAGTATATTATTGAATTCAATTCAATTTTATTTGTATGGCACTTTTAACAGTAAACTTCAACCAGATGAAGATTTAGATTTCTAATGAGCAAATAATTCTGGCATGACATGAAGAAAGCTGGAGAGGAACCAGGCTCAAAGGGAAACCAATAAACCATTACTCTTCTACAACTCTGTACTATAAAGTCAAATAGTACTAAGAATAGTACTAATAGAATGTTCAGTATGAGCATACTGAGAATGAGGATCCTGAGATGAGCGCTGGACAGTATTCATGAATACAGCAGCAGTTTTTAGGCACACGACTACGGTAAGCAGGTGTACTGAAGCAAAGATGTCTTTGGGAAGTGCAAATCCATGTAGGACCATCCACAGCAACAGAAATTGAGTCACAAATGCAGATGCTCCAAGATGAATCAGGCAGGTCTGGAGGTTGGGACGAGCCACGGCAATAGAAGTGTGTCAGAATCTGGCACCGGCATCACATCAGGCAGCAGGAGTGAACAAACAGCGCAACAGACAGAAATAATTGTTCTTAAAGACTGTTTGATAACCTGATTTAGATTTGAGCACATACAGAGATAAAGCAGCAGTTCAGGCGACTAGAAGCAAGCATGTAGAGATGAAGCTGCCATTAACTGTGGATAAGAATAATACGCTTTTAGGATGAACTCTTGTCGTCATGCTTAAATCATCCTGAGCCTACAACCAGAGCAGGATGAATCCTCAGCTCTACACGCAAATATGAACAGTGTGCGCAGGGGCTTTATTAATCTATAATTTATTCAAGCTCAATTATGCATGCGTTCACAATAGGGAAGCTTTTAAATGCTGCCAATTGACTGAAGATTTGAAAATATTTTCAAAGAGCAGAGACCAATACAAATTAGTCAATTCAGGAGAGATTTTCCATCTAAACTCTATTCACTCTTAGAAGTGGGATAGTTTTATTGATACCATTAAAATGGCTTTATGTGTGTAATAATGAGTCCCATGATGGTAACTGTGATCAAATTGAAAGCATTAAGATATAATACCTTCACACAAATCTCCAGCATGTTTTACTTGGGTATGTAATGAGGTATATTATCACTGTAATGTAGCAATTACAAATTCCTCAAATTGAATCAAATAATGTATCTTGGAAAGGTAGGCTCTTAAAAATAATTCTATTAGACCTTTATGATTTTTTCACCTGTGAAAGTGAATGTGGTGAAGCTTTAATTAGCTTTTAGAGCAAAGCTAATGAGTAGTTTAAATATCATTCTGTCCAATCATAGTGCTACAGTATACCATAGGGTATACAGTGTGGTCCTGCAGGTCCAATTATGTATATTTAATTATTTTTAAAGGTAAACTATATTCGTTTCCAGGTGAAAGATACATACTAAAGACACAAAAGATGTACCTTTATGGTACTACACCAGTGACAAGGAACAAGTACAGTTTGGTACCTTTATTTTGGAGCATGTGGAGAGAAAGGATGTAACTGAACACCAATACATTATCCAGAATGAACAGATCTGTTCAAAACAAATACAAATAAAGATACGAAAGGAAGTCAATTGGTTATTTGTTTCTTTTCTTTTCTTTTTTAAAAATTAATGTTTCTAGAACTGTTTGAGACTATAAGTGTGCCTCAAAGGACTGGAATCCTGTGGGACACAGCAAAAAAAAAAAAAAAAAGCTGCGCAAGCAGGAGGTTTTTACTTTCATGCCAGAGCTTCAGAAATGAAGCTTGCAGGACAAAGAAAGACCACATTACGTGTGATGGTGAGCCATGCATTTACAAAATCCTTAGTAACTGCCTAGTTTTGGTTGAGGAGGTTTAAACTAGGCTACTAATTTGTTTATATTTTGGGAGCTAACCAAATTTGTTATACGACATTACAGACAGGTGCAAACGAAAATAATAATTGCACGAGTGTCTTCCAGTGTTTCTGGGGGTTTAGTGGTAGGGCTCATTTTTAATATTTAAAAAAATGCTCACCTCAAGTTTAAATCCAAATACAGGAACAGATATTTGGAGCACTAAACAGATACAGACAATGACATCCTTAGTGTCATTAGGGAGGTTGTGAGTAGCACTGTGTTATTAGCAACACTGAACCATATAAATATGCTAAACCCCCAAATAATGCAGGTTTAAAAGCCTTAGGCCTCATTAAAGTGTAACGCAATGATGTACAAAGCAGTTACAGTGCAATGGCACTATTGTTTTAGGGACACATGTCCCAGAACACAACAGGCTGCTGTATTATTTAGCGCTGTTAAATCAACATTGCAGGTAGCAGGGGTGCAGCTTGCCAGATTGCAGCTAACTCCGGGCAATATCCTGATCTGTTGACACATACCTGGATCCAAGCAGAGTCTAAAATGCACTCCTTTTCACATTTCCTATTGATTGTTCAGTTTGGAAGCATTCCACAACTCTGTCCACTAACTGCTTTGCCTTTAAGAATGTGTACGCAGGTAACCTGACCAGGCAATAGTGAAGAACTGTAAATCTGGTCAGGATAGCAGTGTACCTTAAGGACCTAAAGAGTTTTTTAAATTTGTTCCTGTAACAAAACCCTTTAAAGGTTCTACGTAATTTTTAAAAGCAGCTAAAGACATACATATTTTTATTTCTTTCAATGTCTATTTGTATCGTGTCAGTTTTTTTATTAGTTGTTTTTATTTTACAGGAATTATATTTATATCTTATATTTTTATTTACTCTTATTCCTGTTTTCTTACATTATGATGATGATGATGATGATTATTATTATTATTAGTAGTAGTAGTAGGAGGAGGAGGAGGAATTGCTATGTAATACTCCTTTATAATATATATAATAAATTAGTCCCTAATTTATTCTCTTTTAACTTGTGTTAAAGAGGGTGATCTAGTCTTCTAAAAGTTTAATGATTCTTGTAGTATAGTATTATCATAGAAATGAACATTTGAATGGAAAATAAATTACATCATTTAACGCTTCTAATTGCTGCTTATGAGTAATTTGCACATCAGACAATCAATTTACGATTAATTTACACATGCTGTCAAGATTCATATGCATATAAACAATGCATTCAAACAATGTCTAAATAGACTAATAAAAAGTCTAGTGCCCTGTTAGATTAATTGTTTATACAATTAATAGCTCTGAATGTCTACTCTTGGTTTGAGCCCTGGGTTTCCCTTGTAAAGACTGCATCTGTTGTTAAACTTACATGAAGACTAGAGAGCTGTCTGTGGGAGAAAAGCAAGCCATTCTGAAGCTGGGAAAAGAGGAAAAATCAATCAAAGCCACTGCACAATTTGGAATATCCTGTAAAAGAAAAAAACCATAAGTATACTGACAACCAGATATCAAAACAGGTCAGCCTAGGAAAACAACAGCAGTTGATGACCGAAACACTGAGAGCTGTGAAGAAAAACCCAAAAACAACACTCAGTGACATCACCAACAACCTCCACAGGGCAAGAGTGAAGGTATCACAATCCATTGTTTGATTTTGGGAGCAGAAATATAGAAGCCGTACCAAAATATACAAACCACTCATCAGCAGTAAGAATCTGAAGGCCAGATTGGAATTCGCAAAGAAATACAGAGATGAGCCACAAAAGTTCTGG
>CM075012.1:6687673-6713746 GCA_037576675.1 Pangasius sanitwongsei
TTAATCACCAGGTAATAATGCTACCAAGAGTTTATCATAGATTTTGTTTTTTATATATTTATATATATATATATATATATATATATATATATATATATATATATATATATATATTTACCAGGCATGTTAGAATATTACATAAAACTACATGTTTCTAGAACGAGCGGCTGTATCTGAGTTGTCATGAAGCTGCACGGTAGTCACCATATGTGCGGGATGTCTTCTGGCAGTTCTCTTGCTCTCTACCCACATGCACAATCCCCTTGCTGAATGTTTAAGACACTGACAGTACCTACGCATTTCATAAACATCAGAAAAAATATGTGCTAAAAGAATAACACATGGACACTGACATGTGAAGGGCAGAAATACACTGTATCTTTAGCTACAGCTCCTTTCTTTCAGAATTAAAGGAATAATACACAACAGTCACAGGAAACGAATCAGCAATGGGGTGGTGTGGTGCGGCCTGACACAAAGCCGAGTTAATGTTACCAACCTGAAGTTGAATATTTTCCTATGAAAGCATGTTGTGAAGTGTTTTATTCTTCTTGTACCACAATGAATTTCTAGTAATTACCTACAGTATATTATTAATTAAAGAATGATGCCATACATTTTATCCATGTATAGTTACATTTAATGTTGTGGAACATCAGTATAACTTATGAAACAACATCCATAAGCAGTTGTTCCCTCCCCAATCTTTTTTCTCTCTTTTGAAGTTTAAAAAAATGCAGCTTAACGATAAGCCACTAAGCCATCTGTTTTGAAGTCTTTCCTATGTCGGAAAATGTACAACTTTACCTTTGACTGTTGCAAAGTTGTTACTATAGAAACAATAATGTATTAGAACAAGCACGTTAATATACACCTTGCAGCCAGAACTATTGACTGAGCTGCCACAGAGAATTAATCAACACCCTTTGACCAATCAGACTCGAGAATTCAACAGTGCAAGGGTATAAAGAAGGATAAACATATTGCCAAAAAAAATACACAGGAGTCTGACTTGTAACTAAGTTTCAACATTGTTGTCCCTACAAGCTAAACCACTTCATAGGCATAAGAGGATCACTGACTCACTGAGGATCAGAAGTCAGTGACTAAAGGGAGGAAGGGCACGTCTGTGTCCAATTGATTTTGCTGTTGTGGTGCAGCACAAGAACCACTCTCGAGAAAATGGAGAGGTTCATTTTTTTTTTTCATTATACCATCTCTTTGAAATCAATGGCGTAGCCATTTCATAATTGATAGCGCCAGTTGTGAAGACACAAGAGCTTCCTTGTGAAATCTTTTCTGAATGTCATGGCTGATCAAAGCAGGTCACACATCTCTCTATATAGTCTCTTATAGTTTTCACTTGCAGGAGAAGCGGAAACAAAGACGCTACTAGGACAAGTAGTAATCTCAAACATGCCAGAAAAATCCGAGGAGGCTGTAAATTGGATGCAAAGAGATGAGACGTCTTTGTGTTTCATATCTGCAACAAGATCAAACTCAAAATACTGTTATAGGTGACACAGAACAGTAATTATTTGTCAAGGGCACTCTTCTAAAATGGTAAGTTGGTTAAAAACCCATATATATAACGTTGTCCATGTTTGCATTTTTTTTCCTCAGCTGAAAGCCCTGACTTTTTCCAATAGCATCAATGAGTCATGCATGGAGCCACAGTGAATGTCAGACGTCAGCAGTCGTTGGTGTTGGACTGACGTTTCAGAGCTTGTGCTGCTGTCACATCATTTCAGCAGAACTCACACAGGACTGTGGAGTATACAGGTGGAAAAAAACCTGCAGTTTTGAAATGAGACATGCAAGAAGGCTGGAGAATGTTGAGGGCCACTTGTGTTTTTCACTGTATATGTCTGTATGAGAACAAGACTATAGTTCTTATAGTATACTAGTATAAGGCAGTATAAGCATGTTAGAGAAACGGAGTGAGTGCTGATGTCATGGCTCATATCACACCTCTGTAACGTGATTTTGCTGAAGTTCGTGGAGGCAGGTCTTTAAGTCACAGAGTAGCATTGCTATATAACCAATAAAAGAGCAAGAGACCAGAGCCCCTCATCGGTCCGTGATGCATAGCCAGGGGGTTCACTGTTTTCTAATTTGTTTGTCAAAAATATTTATAACCATTTTATTTTAAAAAAAACCCTGTTCTATGGAAATAAATAAATAAATAAATACCCCCAAAATATTATAATATGCGTTTATAATATTTTAATAGTTTTTTTCTCTTTTTGTAAAAAAAATCCGTACTGACAGTTTCTATATTTTTTAACATGTAAAGGGATCCCTGACTATAAAAAAGATTAGAGAATAAATACAGTGGATATAAAAAATCTACATACCCCTGTTAAAATGGCAGGTTTTTTGTGATGTTAAAAAAAAATGAAACCAAAATAAATCATGTCAGACCTTTTTCCACCCTCAATGTGAAATTAAAACATATAAAAATTAAGTGAAAAACAATCAGAAAAGATTTAGGGAAAAATAGGAAAAATTTAAAAAAAAAACTTACAACAATCTGCGTGCATAAGTGTGCACACCCTTTTATAATTGGGGATGTGGCTATGTTCAGAATGAAGCAATCATATCCAATCTCATGTTCAAAAGTAATTATCATACAGCTGTCATCAGTGAAATTATTCTGATTAACCCCAAATAAAGACCAGCTGTTTCTGTAGGATTTTCTTCACATCTTCTTGGTTTCATCTGACTTTTGAAGTCATGGTCAAAGAACTTACAATGCCTGTACAGGGTCCCACTGTCGAAAGGAATCGATCAGGAGAGGGGTATAAAAGAATTTCCAAAACATTAGATGTACCATGGAACACTGTAAAGGCCATCATCAACAAATAGAGAAAATGGAGCACCACAGTGACATCACCAGAACAGGACGTCCATCCAAGATTTATAAAAGGACAAAGCAAAAACTTACCAGGGAGGCTGCCAAGAGACCACCAGCAACATTACAGTTCTGATTACTCTCTGAATGTAACAACAATCTCTCAGATTCTTCACATGTCTGGGCTGTGGGGTAGAGTGGCTAGATGGAAGCCCTTTCTCAATAAAAAAACATCCAACCTCAACTAAATCACCCCAAACTATGTGGCAAAATGTGTTATGGTCTGATAAGACCAATTCCAAATGGAATAATAATTCTATAATTCCAAAAGGTATGTCTGGTGCAAAAAAATGCACATCACCAAAAGAACGCCACAGTGCAGCATGGTGGTGGCAGCATCATGCTTTAGGGCTGCTTTTCTTCAACCAGAACTGGGGCTTTTATTAAGGTGGAGGGAATCATGAATAGCTACAAATACCAGTCAATTTTAGTGCAAAACCTTCAGGTGTCTGCTAGTAAGCTGAAGATGAAAAGGAATTTCCCCTTTTAGCATGACAATGACCCAAAACATACATCCAAATCAACAAAGGAATGGCTTAACCAAAAGAAGATCAATGTTTCTGAATGACCTCGCCAGAGCCCAGACCTGAATCCAACTAAAAATCTGTGGGGTGACCTGAAGCGAGCTGTGCACAGGAGATGCCCTTACAATGTGATGGATCTAGAATGTATCTGCAAGAAAGCGTGGGAAAATATCGCCAAGTCAAGAAGTCAAGGCTTTTACCCAAAAAGACTGAGTGGTGTAATATAATCAAAAGGTGCTTCAACAATGTATTAGTTTAGGGGTGTGCACACTTATGCAACCACGTTATGGTAAGTTTTTTATTTTTCCTATTTTTCCCTAAAATGTTTTTTATTGTTTTTCAGTTAGTTTTTATACGTTGTAATTTTACGCTGAGGGTGGAAAAAGTTCTGACATGATTTATGTTGGTTTAATTTTCTTTTACATCACAAAAACATCACAAAAAACAGGGTGTGTAGACTTTTTATATCCACTGTAACATAAAACCAATTTAAAGCATGTTTGTGTATTTTGAACACTGATCCTTCAATTTTCACACAAAAACACTCCAAAATTAATTTCCTCTTATTCGCTGACAGGCAATTAGACAGATTTATGTTTATTACTAGTGCTACTGAATACAGTAAGAGAGATAAATGTCGAGGACTCTACACTTTCTAATGCCAGTCAGTCTTAAGATGCACAAAAACTATCCTACTGTCTATCAAAGTGATGTTTAAAAAGCCATCTACAGCTCTGATAGTTAATTTCTAAAGCAACACAAATCTTAGCATTATCTAGGAGGCTTAATTAGAAAATCATTGTGCATTAAAAATATATTTTATGACATTCTACATAACATCTATAATATCTTACAGTGACATTATATATATATATATATATATATATATATATATACCTTAAACATTTTAGTTTGATTAATATAAAAATATTGAAATGCACAATAGCAGGCATTTCTTTATAACTTATGGAGCAGATACTATACAAGAGCTCTGCAATAGTGCAATACCCTTATGAACAACACTGTAATGCATTATGTAGACTGACATTATAAAGTCACATGTTCACGCTTTCTAAAGTGTCAGACATCTAATAATAACTACTCATAGCCATTTATACAGGCTTATGCCAGGTATAATAAGGCATGAGGCATCCTATATATGAATATAAATCAGCACAAGAGAATAAAACACAATATTTTTCGATCCGCACTGTGATTCATCTTTTCAAACTGTGTATTAGCACTCTTCCCTACTCTACCTCAGGAGAAATATCCTTCCAGGCTCTGTGCCATAGTCATATAAGGTGGCCCGGACAGGCTACATGCTAACAAATGCTCCTGAATCTCTGTGATTGCATTCTGTTCCTTTTCATTACTCTCTAGTCAGAGCTGAGCAACTGTCTATATTATAGACTGGCATTAAATTAAAGAGCAACTCCACCAAAATTCATGAAAAATAAAACAGTTTTTCCATGAAAAACTGTGATTTTAAACTTTATTATTGCTTATTTTGATAATTTGACTTCAAACAAATGTAATGTTCTGTTAATAGCATATTTTACAAAAGCATTGGGAGTTGGATGGGAGTTGGATTAGTGAGCCGAGATCTGTGACATCAGCTCATCCAGGGATTATTCCCACGCTGTCAAAACTCAGCTCTGTGCTTGTCTATCTGACTCAAACACGCTCATCAATCCCACACTAGTGAGAGAAGATAGAAAGCCTTGTAAATGTATAATTTTAGAGACCAGGAAGTAGTGGGAGTTTTACCAGTAGGCTATAAATGACAAACCAAAGAAAACAGTGTGGATTTTTAAATCCTGTTTCTACCATAGTAGTGCAAAACTGCAAAGGCTATGGATTTATTTCTCTTAATACAGAACTTCTTGTAAAGCTGGTGCATATGCAGCCATGGTTTCTAAACTCCTTAACCCTTTTTGTTTCGCTTTCATAGTTTTCTAGACCTATGTTGTTTCCTCAATTCTGTACACAAAACCTGGGAAGTAAAACTCCTTCAAACACATTTAATATCAACCAAGTTCAATGCGAAACAACGAAACCTATACACCATTATCTACATAGATGAAATAGGATTAGAATTTGTGAACTCTCTTTCCATGTGTAGAGCATTTATAAGTGGTGCTAGTTATAAGCCTTCAATCAGCTTTTAACTTTTCAGCACTCCAACACCTCACAGTTACATACATACAAATTGAAAATAAACACTCAAGAGAGACAACACAGCCAAATATTTTCTGCCAATATGTTTTGTCATGGTCACAAATACAACTGCTATGAGCTGTGAAAATCACCAAAATTAGCAATATTATGGAGTGTCTTTTTGTGGCTAAACATGAGGAACGTCGGGGATCAATCACCCCAGCATGAAAGAGCACAATACGAACAGCAAAAGATAGCATATGCACATAGACATGCTGAGAGTGTTGCAATATTGATGATCAACTACTGCAGAACCACCAGTAATTTGTAGATGCTAAAGTAAAAACAGATATAATTTGTATTAATCACGTCATCAGCAATCCTAGCCTATGAAGGACCAAAGTAGACAATATTGTTCCCAGTAACCAATCACTGATCACTACTGTTTTTCCCACCTGTGCAATTCTGTTCTTCTTTTAAAACTCTCTTCTTGGCAATATCAACAGGTAATAAAAGTGAGTTATTCCTTCTGTAACCATTTCCTTCGTGTCTATTTACTGACTACTCACTCACAATGCTTGTTTTGTCTCTGTTCCTGATAGAAATTATAGTAATACATAAGAATATACATAAATAGTTAATTTGACTCTGCTTTGTAAATATGTAAATAGTTGGTTTGCCGCATCATGACCAAAAAATGACTTCTTTCGACAAGAAATTGGTTCTAATCTATTATTTTCCTAGATAAAAACGCTATTGTATTCTGAGTATCTTCAAAAAAAAACTTCTTTCTTCATGTACCACGTTTTGATATGCAAATAATCATGAATATGCAAATGATCAATGAATATGCAAATTATAACCCGATGATTTTCACGTACAGCGGTCTCATGGTTTACAAAGAATGGTGCAAAAACATAAAACATCCAGTGAATGTCAGTTCTGTGGGTGGAAATGCCTTGTTAATGGGGGGCTAAAGGAGAATGGCCTAGTCTGAGCTGATAATAAGGCGACGATAACTCAAATAAACACCCTATACAACTGTGGTGAGCAGAAAAGCTTCTCAGAATGAACAACATGTAGAACCTTGAGGCAGATGGGCTACAACAGCAGAAGACACATGGGATTCCACTCTAGTCAGCCAAGAACAGGAATCTGAGGCTACAGGGAGCAAGCTCCCCAAAACTGAACAGTTGGTCTTTTGATGTAAAAACATTAACCTGTATTGTATCACATGATTGGCATAATAATTGCATAATGCCAGTCTATCTATCTATCTATACAGTATATATACATATATATATATATATATATATGTGTGTGTGTGTGTGTGTGTTTCAGTACAGCTAATACCCAATGGCATATATCAGGTCATCAGTGACTTCATGCTCTTTTGAGTGCATTGATGTCTTATTGCTCCAACACACATACACATATATACATACTGTTCTGACCTTCCACACTCTCTATTCAGCATCTTCCAGCAGTACTTGGTGTTACCCTGTGATTAACAAGAGATTTCTCCTGGAGACCAGTCGAGTTTTCAGTCGAATTTCCTTTGCAAAATGACTCATCCCTGGGGTTCTTTCTCTTTTTTCTATGCGTTTTTTCCCCCAACACCAGGACACCAGCTGATAAGGCTGAGATCCCTTCTAAATTACAGCTTCCTCACAGAGCCCACATCCCCAGCCAATCCTGAATGTTATCGCCTCTCCACTGTACAAGTAGCCCTTCATTCTGCCTCCATGAAGCAAGACTGGTTTTTAACACTTTCCTAAGGGCCTGCTGCTCCTGAACACGGTGTTCTAATAAGCAAGATGTCTACAAAGGTGCTGATGTCTTAACTTCCCTGCATGCACTGCTGCTTTTTGTACTTTTTTTTATTCATGTTAGTTCTAGTCATGTTGTAAAAGAACAGTTCAGTCATGTTTTCTCTCAGTCAACTGTCAGTCAAGCGTTTGGGGGTGCTTTTTATTTTTATTTTTGGACACAATTTTTTTTTTTACATTGTATTACAGTTTACCTATTATTCACAATTAAATATAGGAAAAATAATAAACAAGCAGTTCATCAAATACCTACATTTTTTTAATGGGACTCTAAATAAGTGCTTTATCAGGGCAAGTTGGCTTGTTTGGTGAAGCAGTCACTGTAAATGTCATTGACCTCATATATGGCACATCATTGTCTGTCTAACTGAAATAGCAACTCTAAATTTCCCCTAGGTGTGAATGTGTGTGCATTGTGCCCTGCAACAGACTGGACTGCCTTCCAAGGTGTATCCACACCTCGTACTTAGCGTTACCAGAATCGGCTCCAGATCCACTGTGACCATCACCATGAATGAATGAATACATACTGTATAGCCATTAACCATGCAGGTAACCATGTGTCAATGATGAAAGATGCAGAGTATGTTTTAATTTTTCAAGCCTGACTAATCTCAAGTGAATACCGTGAAACAGCCGTCGTAAGCAAATATCTCATTCTGTTACCACTTTACTCCATATATCACAAAACTGAGAGCTTTTCAGTGTGAAAACTCGGCTACCCCAACGCCAGCGTAACTCCATAAGGAGCCTCTGCCAGCTGGATGTAATTAACTAATAAAGCATATCTAGAAAGGCAGCCCACACTGTTCTCACTGAGGGGAAAGGGTTTAAATCGATTACAAATAAGCCTGTGTGGTCTGAATAGCCAGGCTCAATGTCTCAGGCTTTCACTATGGAAAGATCGTAAGCCAATATGGGAAACCTTGGCTGTTTCTAAGCCTTACTAAACTCCCAGCTTATTCATCCTGCAGAATATTATTCAGTAAATATTTTGAATTATTCAGCAACTACTGTAACACTAAAAGGAAAGATATGCAGTTACAAGAGTGAGGAATGTAAGAGGAGTTTAAGGGGTTGTATTAACAGAACATAATTTAATACAATTTTATTTATATAGAGCTTTTAGTAATAGTCACACTGACACAGCTTTACAGAAATCCAAGGCTAGATCTACATCCCTAACAAGTCAGAGGTGAGTGCGGCTAGGAAAATTTCCTGAGACGGAAAAAGGAAGAAATTTTAAGAGGTACAAGATTTAAAGGGAAACCTGTCCTCTTTCGGACAAGTTTAGATAAGGAGCTTTTGATCATTACAGTGAACAGTCATAGTCATAAAGATGTTTAACATGAACATCATATTCTACCTTTAATACCTATATAATACCTATATATATATATATATATATATATATATATATATATATATATATATATATATATCTTTTTGCCCGCAAAATGCACAGCTCATTAAAAAAATTGTGTGAAACATTAATTAAAGGCCTAGTCTATCACTTTCAAGTCCAAAGGATGATACATTGAATAATCAACATAATATCTAGAGGATGTTATGAAGGATACAGTATTAATTTTATAACAAATCAAATTTAGAACTGACTCTTTTAATTGACTCCATGATTTAAACAACTTCTGTAACAACACAGGCTGTAATGTAGGGCACCGGATTCTGAATATACTCACTTGGGATTGACACTAGCGTTCACAAACCAAACAAAGCAAAATGCATTAAGAAATTGAATACATGAATATTGTTTGCATATATTGACCAGAACACGTTGAAGCCTTCTACTTAAAAGAGCACACTTATATAATGCATGTATTATTCAAGCATCTCATGCTGAACATGAAAGTCATCGTCTCTCATACCACTGGATGACTGACAGTGCCGTAAAATGAGAGCCTAAAGCCATAGTCTGCTTCTCCTCTTCAGTGAATGCAGTGGTATCTTCAGGAAGAATGTTTAAAAAATGAGACTGCACCTCATTCTTAAGTACAAGTGTAATGTGGTTCATCTGTCTGGGTCGCTGTGCCGAAATTACATTCTAATGGTCAGATTCTCATATTTCACAGTGAGATTGAGAACCATTTTCCTTCATCCCAAAAGGGGCATCTAATTCAGTGTGTGGCTGCCAGGCACAGTCCATCTGTGCTGCATTCGCTGTCCCTGAGGTGTCATTGCTCCAGTTACTTTCTGCCATTGTCAGGAATCCCAATGCTCATCCTCAACAGTCTCATCATCAGTAATCATCATATCTGACCTCAGACAAGAAGACAGAGCACAAGTTCTGGAGAAGCCTCGCACAGTGGACCTCACCTTACACAAAGTTGTATGTGAATGTTTTCAAACTAAAAATTCCCTCCAGATACACAAAGGTTTGAGCAACAACTTTTGGATTTTCTTCGTATGTTGATAAATAGCAATCAGCAATGTTCACGGCACAGCCGATTTGCACTTAGTTCCATCTACAAAGCGACAAAATGACTAAAACCTAAACTAAAAGGCAAAACAGCACTTCCTCAGGATGGAGGGCACTAAATTTAATCTTCCAGCTCAGCCAGTGCTAGTACATAAGCTATTTAAACTCAAGGAAAATAAATCTGTATAGAAAACTGTAGTAACTCATCACCAAGTATATGATTTGAAACCATTCAATTGAAATTCAAATTAGTAAGTTTCCTTAAATTTACTCAGACTGAAGGGATCTTAGCAATGCTTTTTCAAAGAAACTGGATTTTCATGAATACCAAATTTCTTGTGTAAACTACTTACGAATAAATCTATTCATATCCAGTTTGATATCTGAGGCCCAATTTCATCTGATCGTGAATACTAGCATAAGAGGAAATGATTACAGGAAATGATCATAGTACTACCACCATAACTGTCACTGCAAAGGTCACTATTTTTTTTTTTTTAAGTTTTAGTCCATCAACAAATGCCTGTCAAAAATGTGCCCAAATGCATGGGCTTTACATGAAATAAATTCCTTGCTCAGCAAATCTCTGACCATGAAAGAGGAGCAGGGATTCCTTTTGTAATTTATCTTGGCATGATTGGGCAATATTACATAATTTCAGTTTTCAGTATTTTCCATTGTGGTTGTGCAATGAATAGACATGAATGCTACAGAGAACCTAGTAATACTCCAAGAAAATCAGTCTTATTAATTATAATAGATGCAAAGATGCACATAAAGAGCACAAAACATGGTGCCATTTTCCCCCCAACATGAGCACTGCTTCAGCTGTCACACTGCATCTCTAGTTCATACTGATAGTATCTTCCATTCTGTCTGACCTTGGCATGACGACAGGGAAAGATTTATTGAACGTTCATTAGCTTTCAACACTTGAGTGGAGTTCCTATTAGGAGAGAAAAGAGATGTAGAGGAATGTGCAGACCCCCCATTGTGGGATCCCCTGATGTGCGCTGTACATGTAATGGCAAAATGTCAGATGGTTAAATATGAATTTAAAAGAAATGATCTTTACTCACTGCTCAAAGATGCAGGACTTTGTTCCAGATTCTGACAGCTGAAACACTGTACCATAGAGCAAGGGTATTCAGTGAACATTTGACAAGGTCCAGATACATAAAATCCATAATCAACTAATATAACTGAATGGTGAGAAATTAGCTTTTATTGCTTTGTGATAATATTCTTAAGTGGCTCTGGATCAGGGCATCTACCAATGGTTTAAAATTAATTGTAAATGTAAAACTTTTTTAACTTGGATCTTGGTCTTCACTATAGCCCTAATTCACTCTACACTATTAGACCTCTAATTTTTTATCAGTAGCAAGATGATATGAAAACGTGTTTTCATGTTTGTGGTGAAATTTTTACTCCAGACATTTTTTGACATTTTGTTTGGAAAGACCACAATTCTCACTAGCATTCTCTGTAAATTGGGTCCAGTGGGTAAAAAAGCTCCAGTTCTAAGTTCATTAAGCAACATGTCCTACAGGCCATGGCAGCTTTGCAATGCCACATACACAAATTAGGCCATCAGCTCTTCAGGTGTGTATATGATAGTGTGTTTGTCAGTGTGCACGCTCAGAGGTCCCAATAATGTTGGCCAGAGGTAACATTTTGTTTCACTTTGTATTTAGATTGGCAGTTCTTTTTAGACTTATATAACCATCTAAGACATAAGGTTATTCAGAAAAGAAAATGAAGTAAAATATTTCATTAGTATTGAGATAAGAACTAAATTCAAGGACAAACAAGGAAACCTACATTAATAGTTTTTGAAAATGTGTTCCTTTATAGTTTATCCATCAATCTGTTTTGTACCTACATTCAAACCACATTCAAATCACTTCTTGATTTGACAGCATTAAACTCCCAGGACCCACCATTAAATCCATCAATACTAAATGCCATTCCTATTAGTGTTGCAGTACTTACTGATTGATTCATACTATTTACTCAGTATTATGCTTTAAGATGAGTATGTTAACAATAAGCTGTGATACCAAGGGTCCTTGAAGTGATATCAAGGTCCCTGTGGGCCTTTTCATTGTAGAAGCGCAAAGATTTTAGACATGGCTAAGTTAATACACCTTTATTTCAGAGTTCAGTGAAAAGTCAAAAACACTCAGAGATTTTCTTTATTAGAAAAGGTAATGAGTAGAACTTCTTTAGAAAGCTACTATCCAAAGCACCTATGAATAACCCTCATTTTCTAAGATTGCACTCTTTCTTCACGGAATGTAAAAAATAGCTTCTACACTCTCAGAAGTAAAAGTACTAAATTGTACAATTCCTCTACACTCATAACTGTAGTATGTATACTATGTGTCCAAAAATATGTGAACATCTGACCTTCACATCCATATGTGGGCCTTCCCCAAACTGTTGCCACAAAGTTGGAAGCATAGAATGTCTTTAAGATTTCCCTTCACTGGAACTAAAGGGCATAGCCCAAACCTGTTCCAGCATGACAACACTGTGGGACAGATGTGGGAGCATGACAGATGTGGGAGAAGTCGCGTGGCCTACACAGAGCCCCAACCTCAACCGTGTTGATCACTTTTGGGATGAATTGGAACACTGACTGCATGACAGGCCTTATTGCCCAACATGGATGCACAAGTGGACAAGTCCCCACAGCCACGCTCAGAAATGTAGTGGAAAGCCTTCCCAGAAGAGTGGCGGTTATTGTAACAGCAAAGGGGGGACTTAATCTTGAATGGGATGTTCAACAAGCACATGGGTGTGATGGTCAGGTGTCCACAAACTTTCAGCAATATAGTGTATCTTTTATATGGTAACATTAAAACTGATTTAAGGTACACTTCAGGATGTACTTTAGAGTAATATGTTAAAAGTACACTTTATGCACCTGTCCAGGTAAAAGACATTACCGGTATGAAAGATGTGCCCTTCAAGTGACAAGCAAAGGTACGCTTTTCTTCCAAGTGTGTATATATATAACGTGAACTCTTGGCCTTAGAATTAAAAGGGTCCTGTATAATTGTTTAGATAGACAGAACTATTAGCTTCATACAAGTGTTTGTACTGAAACATTTTTAGGTAGGGAAAAAGAGAAGCCCTCTGTTGTAGGTCTCTATATAGAACCTTTAAGGATCCCTCCAGAGGGACTAACCGTAGGGTTACATAATGCATATTGATTAATAAATAGTATTGTTGAAAAAAAAAAACTCTCATTATAATAAAAAATATGGTATGACAAGTATGGCAGGTTGTTAGCTATCAACAGTGGTAAGAAATATTTATCCCAGGAGCTCATAGACCATAAAAATAGTAATGAATTCTTTCGGGAGGAAGAGCATGCAACGTGTTAACGCTGTACATGGTGCTGAAACATAATGCCTTTTTATAGACCTTCATACATCCTGCTTTTCCAGGCAGCAGAAAAAATACAAAACATGTTTGTTTTGGATTTACATTGCTTCCCTCTGAGAAAGATATTTATTGTGTAAATTCAACACAAGCTAGGTAGTCCTAGCTTTTTTTTTTTTTTTTTAATAAAACATAAGTATGCATAGTGGAAAACAAAGCACCCTTTAAAAGTCTCTCTCTCTCTCTCTCTCTCTCTCTCTCACACACACACACACACACACACACACACACCACTCCCTAAAATAAAATGGTGCAGCATGTAACAGATGCACTTACTCTTTTGCCAGTGAATATTCCACTGAGATATATATATATATATATATATATATATATATATGTGTATATATATATACACACATATAGTTTTTTTTCTTAATAAAAGCTCCATTACTCACATCATGTCACCACTGCTCTTTCTACAAATTGCAGATCTAAACCAGTCATATAAGTTTAACGAGCCATCTGCCTCTGTATGAATGTGGTTTAGCCTACATTATGCTCATCTGTTACAAGATGCTCAGCCTGTGTATGACATTAGTGCATACTGCAACACGTCCTTCTAATGTAAATGAATTAGCTTGGCATGTTGAGATAGGCTTTTTAACGCACTTATAAATAAATAAATAAATAAATAAATAAATAAACACTAGTGACACCGTGCCTGAGCTCCAGTCGGGATGGAGACTTAAATCTCCAAAGTGCAATGCATTTATGATAATCCTTAAGTAGCAGTACATGTCTGCCTCTCTCATTTAACAGTGCATTGACAACTTTTCTTGTTACAAACGCAGGCTACAGATCTGCTTGGAGATCTGGCGTTAACCCAGAATCACAGATGCCTTCCACATGGCTATCCCTAAATGATCTGAGCAGTCGGGATGTTTTTCTAATGCTTTGTTATGATGCATGGTCTTACCTTGATGAGTGCAAACGTGTCCATTCTGCTTCATTAAGCTTCATTCGCACGGATACGCTTTAAAACTCTGTCCTTCTGCACCATCATCCATTTCATTCCCCCGAAACCGACAATGCGAAAAAAAAAAACTACGTCCTTCTCCTGCTCTCTCTCTCTCTCTCTCTCTCTCTCGCTCTCTCTCTCTCCTTTACCGCACAATGCAATGCACTCAGCTGCTTAGTCTCAGGACTGAAAATCGACCTCACTGTCACATTTAAGCTGCAAAATATCCCAGTGCATTCACAAGTTCAGCCAAATATTCCGTGTTTAATTCCAAACGCATGGTCATGTGAGCCACGGAGCCACAGATCTCACAAGGAATCCGCGTTGTGGATGGAAGTCCCGTTTGAGAACTACGGTTCAAGGCTGAGCGACGAGTTTGATGCGCAGCGCGCGGCACGGAGGAGCGTGTCACGCGCACTGCAAGCAGGACTTAAAGCAATCTCTAGATGGCACAGGCGAGGTAGACCAGGCAAGTGAGGCAGGTGTGTCGACCAGAAAGGAGGGGAAAAATTGTCGAATTGTCGAATTGTGGAGCTGTATTAAAAAAAAAAATACTCAGGGTGCGAACCCCGCCTCCTAATCTCATGGGAAACGCTCGTGAGAATTCTTGTTCCTTTGCAATCATGAGACCGTATGTGTAGATGTGTAGGTGTGTTAATGTGTGTGTATGTGTATAGGGCTGTAGATATGCATGAGTGTAGGTGTGTTAATGCCTGTAGATCTGTAGGTGTGTAGGTGTAATCTGGCTTGGATGCATGGCTGTATTCATGGGATACTCGAATGCTGAATATAGTCGATACCTGAATATAGTCTAGTTATATAGGTATTTTTTTTTCCTATTACATGATTGCAATAAACCAAATATTTGATTGTTAAGCCTATTTCTGGACTTTTTTTAAAAACTAATTTCAAGCTTGAAACAGTCTTGTTCTATTGACAGATTTTTTCCCCCTTATTTTTAAGCATGAGTTTTTAGAAAGAAGAAATATTTGAAGCAAAGAAGCCAAACTGCCAATAAAGTAAGAAAATGTAAAGCTTAAAATGTGTAAATGCATCTAAAAACAGGCTGTATAATCACATATTAGATTTTTATCCAACAGTTAGTCCTGGTCCACTAATTTGATTGGTCGAGCGGCGTTCCAGCAGTGCCTATATTTCCTATAACCGCACTGGGACGTTTCACCATGTGTATCACGCCACTTGGTGTTCTCCAAGTAAATTTCCACTTCCTAGTTTGAAACAGTTACTACAGTTTACTAGCCGACTTGCTATAAAGTGAGTGTAGCTTCTTCGGAATCTATTTCCACTAGGAAAATAAACAGAACATTTGGCGATATTGTGTCCGAAATGTTGTGGCCATAAACAGAACATTTGGCCATACTGTGTCCAAAATGTCACTTACTTGATATTAATTTCTTGTTTGTAGAACTGTTTATAAAAGCAATATCACACTCACAGTCGTGCGGTTATACTGGATATCAGCACGGCTGTGATTACCTACGGCTCACTGCAACATCATAGGGTTAATGTAGTGTATATTTTTATATTTTAAAGACCATGATATATCTGAGCAAGGAGAAATGAATCCAAATAATTGTACTTATATAAGTCAAAGAGAGCATACTGTGGATATGCAATTTAAAGTAAGCCTCCATGACAAATAATTGGTACATTTTTGGGCAATATGTAGAGTATTGCAAAATATTGTGCAATATTGAAATTATTGTAACTTACATAGTAATAGGTAAGTTCTCCTGTGACCAGGCCTCAGCAGGTGAAATTCCAAGCTTACACTCTCCGGAAAATGGTACCCTCGAGTGTACTCCTTTTGTACCTTGCATTTTTTATACAGAGAAACGTGAAGTACAGTACCTTTTAAAGCTTTACTCTCAAATATAATCATGATCCAATTTTGTACCTTAAATCATTTTAAAGGTACACCATATCCACATTTCCAGGTGATACAGGCACAAAAGGAAAGGTATAGTCTAGTATACTTTTTTTCTGGGAGAGTAGGATTGAGTTATTCATACATGACACTACAGCAGTGTTGGTGCCTCCTGTCTCCAGGGTTTGATCCTCTATTTTTCTTGTGTTCTTCTTCCAAGTTCTCTGGTTTCCTCACACCTCCCGAACAGATCACTACATCATGTGTGTGTGTGTGTGTGTGTACGTGATTGGGGATGCCTTGTAATCCCATCCAGTGTGTATCCTGCCTTAAATCTATTGTTCTTGAGTGGTACTACCAAAGATAAAGCAGTTGTACATGTGTTTGTGTGTGCGTGTGTGGTTCCCTGTAAGGGACCATTCAGGGTGTATAATAATAATAATAATAAGTTTATTTGATATAGTGCCTTTCTGCAAACTCAAGGTCACTTTACAATATGGAGGGGGAAACCCCCCCCCCCCCCAAAAAAAAAAAAAACACATGACAGCAGACAGAGAACAAAAGACAATAAACAAGAAATCCATGGCATGAATCAGATCATACAGTCAGTCCTGCCTTGCGCCTAGTCTTCTCGGGTGCAATGACCAAGATAAAGCAGTTACTGGAGAGGAATGAATGTTAAAGCACAATACTATAAATCATTCAGTATCAGCAGTGCAAGTAATATGAAATGTATCATGACCTTCATAATATCAGGTTCTATCTGGCTAAGGCATGAATGGAAGTTAGAATTGTATAATACTAAGGTCACACTATGTTCATATGAGGATGAGAAATGTCTGGACCCCCCATTGGTTGTTGGGGTTTAAAGAGTTAACTGCAGTGCTTATGTACAATTGACCTGAACCAGAATCCTAAATGTTATCTCAAAATGGTCTTGCACTTGCAATTTTGTAAGAGTTTGCTGTCACGAAACCCAAAATTGAATGCAAATGCAGTCTCTTTAATAGGTACACAACTAATAAACAAACAAAGACTGGAAAAAAAAAACCCCAGAAAACTAGAACAACTAAAACAAGGACTAGACTGAGGCAAGGCAAGGCAAGGCAAGGCAAGGCAAAGAAAAGAAAACTCAACATGAAAACAAAAGCTACTCAGAGTGCAACTACAACCTAATAGTGAATAGAACATAATGCTTGGCAACTAAGGAGAGAAAACACAGAACTTTAACAGGGTAATTAAATAGGGGAACACAAAACAGATGTGCACAAACAAGGAAGGAAGTGGGGCAGACAATAAAGGAAGAATTTCAGAAAGTGTGAGTTGAGCGTGCCCTCTGGTGCTCTGGGGGAAATTCGTCTATGGATAACATGATATTTGCAAGACAAAAGGGTAACATTAAGATTAGGGATTGGGTTTTCTTTCATGAAATCAAACAAAATTGAACCACACAGCCCTTTTTAGCTTGAATTCATACAGCTGCCTCATGATATCAGGTTGGTTTTGTATGTCAGGGAGTGTTAATTCATGCATAGAAATAACACTCTGAGAAAATAACATCCTTGGAGGAAAGTACTACTCACCCTCTTCTACATATATGAGCTTACATTTGCCCACAATTGGCTTGTGTTGCTGTGACTGACAAGGGGAGAGAGAGAGAGAGAGAGTATGCCCCTCCCACCCTGACAGCATGGCCAATTTTGCTCTCTTGGACTCATAGCCTTGGATAACTGTGGGATTGTCGGGATTCTTGCAATCTCCCAATTATAGGGAGAATGCTTCTCTGTTGCACCACTAGAGCCCCTGTATGCAACTTTTCTTCTTTATATTCTGTGAACAATTTACTAAAAATTCATTCAAATCCAGCTTGATAAATGAGGCCCAATGTTCAGGGGTTTTAAATGTAAATGCAGACTACTTTGTTTCACTTCACATTATGAACCTTGTACAACTGACCTCACCAAACTAACCAACTCTGAGGTGGTCTCCATGCAAACCATGCAGACAGCCACTAATATATAGCACGATTGAATGTTATCCTTATAACAAATCAATCCTTGTTAAATACTTCCTTTGTCTTGTTTTTTTTTTTCATTAACTGGGTGGGAATGTGTGTTTGCCTTTCTGCTGTTTCTCTGATAGGGTTCACAGAAAGGCTTTGTTCAGTCTACCCTCAGAGCGTAATCGATTCAGACAGCGGGAGACAGAGTGAGGTGCCTCGGCTCCCCTTTATTTCACCCTCCATGGCATTGATCACTGCATTCACATAGGCGACACACCAAAGAAAGATCTAGAAACACAGCAAACAATTGACAGCACCTGCAGTCAAGACCACACTGTTTCCACTCAGACTATTTAGGGGCATCTGAGCATACGCCAATGTGATTGATCCACATATTTTACCAGGCTTTCATGACAAGTGAGGTCAAACGAGAACAAATGTTTTATGAATGAATGAACAGTGAAGTCAGCCAGTACTTCAAGGGTAAAATGAAAATACTGGCAGTTCAATTCAGAGTGCAGTATGTTGTAAAAATGCTTTTTAAGCTGTCTGTATGGGAGATGTGCTATTTATGCTGAAGAATTATAACACTTTCTTTTGTCCAGGCTCTCAGTGTACTGTATGTGTGCATACATGTACCGGAAAAGTTAGAACTGCCGAAGTGCTATTTGATATATTTAAAAGATTTTTTGCATAACTGAATTGCCAACATGTTCTAGGCTAACCTTTTAAATATTTCATTTATTATAATATAACACACAGTGCCTGATGTTTCAGTAAAAGCACGTTGGCAATATTAATCTATAATGAAAGATACTGAGCATTAACTTGAGAAAACAGATTAAACTTGACTCTGCTGCTTTGAAAAAAAAAACATGTCTTTTTATTGGACTGTCACGTAATGGAGGTGAAGGAGGATTCAAGTGAAGAATGTAGTTTAATGTAGATACAAACAACATAAATAACATAACATAGAGACATCCTCTGTGAAGCCAAAGGGGGGAGCGACGTTCTCCGTGAAGCCAGAAGGGGAGCGACGTCCTCCGCATAGCAAGAAGGGGGAGCAAAGTACACCACAAAGGAGAGAAGAGGAAAGGTGTTTTTCAGCAGAGCAGGGAGGCAGAGTGATGCCTCAGTGGAGCAGTGGGGCAAAGTGACGTCCTCAGCCGAGCAGGAAGGTAGAGCGATGTCCTCAGTGGAGTGACATCCTCAGAGGAGTAGGAAGGTGGAGTGACATCCGAGGTTGGGCTGGGCATAGTGATGTCCGAGGAGGAGTCAGGAGACGGAGTGATGCCCATAGCAAGGCTGTGATCTGCCGTGGTGTTTTCTGTGGAGTAGGGAGGCAGAGCGATGTCTTCAACCAAGCAGGGAGGCAGAGCAATGCCCTCAGCCAAGCAGGGAGGAAGCATGTCGTCCTCAGCCAAGCAGGGAGGCAGCGCGACATCCTCAGTCAAGTCGGGAGGCAGAACGACATCTGAAATGGGGCTGGGAGGGTGGGAGATGGTCTTGGCCGGGTCAGGAACCCCCCACTCAAAAAATTTTCTGAGGGGGCACATGGCCTGTGACCCTGACCCAATTTCTTTTCCCCTCTTGCTCCCACCTCAGGCAATTCGTCTCCTGGATGCTGAAAAAATCTGTTAAATCCATTATATGGTCTAGCTTTCTGTCACATAATGGAGGCAAATGCAAGTGCAGATTATAGTTTAATGTAGAAACAAACAACATCAATAATGTAACTTAGAAACATGAAACATTAACTAGGATATCAAAGCAGGGATATAACACAAGCAACAAACAGCAAAGAAAGACAAAAGCTAGACAATGACAGGACTTAAATACTAGTGCTTATTAGGAACGTGAAACAGGTGCAAGCAGTCATGTGATGTGTCAGTGAGGTGCAGTGGTGGAAGGGAAATGTAGCTTAGTGCAGATTCAGGCATAATCCTGACATGGATATATTACATACCTTAAGTAAGCACACTTCAGGCAGGAAAAATCATTAATAACATTTGCCACGTCAGAGTTGAATATTTTCCAATACATCCAAAAGGGTTTTATTTCTCTTATACAACAGTAATATGCTAAACATAACTAAACACTACACTCACACCATAATATCTGGAACCTTTTTTAATTATTTAATTAATTAATTAATTTATTTATTTGTATTTTAATGGATGAATAATTGCAGTGAGAACACCAAAAAGACATTTTCACATTTGGGACAAAATGCCAGGTAGGACAAAACAGGAACACTGAAACATTACGGAACATTAATGAGACTTGTTAGGTGGAAATTCCATGATAGTATGAGACCTAATTGATTTGCTTTAGTAAATCTAAAGACCAGCCCTTAAGCATTTTTCAATTCTAATTCAAACAAATAATCTCATAAAGAATGAATCATTATTAATCATAGTCACTGTTTATTCTTAATGACAGAGCCACAGATCAGATAATGACACAAGGCACAGATAGCCGTAGCTATCGACAAAGATGAGTTGTAATTATATAATGCTGTTTGTTTTCTTTCTAAAGCTACAGTCACACATATAGTGATTTCATCACTGCAAGTCTCCAGTCGCTGTACTATGAAGATGCCAGTAGGCGTTCCTAATACTGGTTGCCATAGTAACATTTATCATTGGGTGGGGCAACTAGCATAGGCAACAAACCAGTTTTCTTGCCGCCAAAATTAAACATTCTGGAGGGAGAGCATTTGTATTGTGACGGCGGGCCGGCAGCCTGTACACAAAAGGCACACAGCGCTCCTCACATGACTGCCACCATGGTGCTGAACGGACAGCGCCGGTTCAGCACCACCGGTGTTTTGGACAGCAGAACTTTCTCCAGACCAGCCTAGAGCAGCAGGCGATGAACCAGGAGCTGGCCCAAAGCCTCCAGGTTGCCACCCAAGAGCTCCTGGAGCTGAGGAAAAGGTGGCACACTGCTGCCATCCCCCTCCCTGTCCCCTGCCGAGAGGAGCGACACCCTCGATGACTATGTCCGAGAGGAGCGACTCACCAGCGACAACTATGTCAAAGCCTACCCTCGTCCTTTTGAGAGAATCGCACAGCGTGAAGGCTGGCCCGAGGAGGACTGGGCCCACGCTCTTGCCCCCTTCCTCTTGGGGGAGGACCAGGACCAGCCTATCACACACTCCCCCGATGAAGCAGCACAATAATAACTCTTATAAAAGGAGATATTCATATGATGTGGCCTTTCCCCAACCAGTGCGGCGGCAGAGTTCCACCGCTGGATCTACAACCCTAAAGCCACCCCTCACTGTGAAATGGATGCCACCAAGAGGTGGCTACATCCCGAGACCCTCATCTTCTCCAAGGTCATTGAGATGGTGGCCACTGACAGCTTCCTGAGGGCTCTGCTGCCTGAACGGAAAGCTGTCAGCATGCGGGGTGCCCGCAACCTCTGGGAGATGCTAGAGGCACTGGAGCATGTGGTAGCCACCCTGGAAATTGGCAGGGGTGAGCGGCGAGAGTTTCCCCGGCCTCCACCACCACAGCACCTGGACCAGCACTCGCATGGGGAGGGGAAACCCACCAACACCCGCTCCGCCTATGGACCTCCCAGGGACAAGCTCATGCCTACCGAGCCAGACCCCTCTGCTGAGGTGTCAACAAGCCCTGGCTCGCAGGCTCTGCTCTCCATACAGAGACCCCTCCCTGCTCCACTACCATCCCTGTGGAGGACAATGGCAGGCAAGTCTCGGCCCTCTTGGACTCAGGAAGCACCGTAACCCTGGCCAGTAACCCTCCCTGCTTTTCTAAGGCCGATGGATCTCTGACTGTCTCATGTGTGCATGGGGACATCTGGGAGGTGCCAGCGGCTAGGGTCAGGGTAGGTACGACAGGCTGAAGCACTGTTGGGGCCAGGTGCAGGTCATCGAGGGGGTCCAACAGAATCCAGACCAGAGTCTCCCAGCTACATTCTTCCTGATATGCGGTGGCCTCCTATACTTAAGGACGGAGCCCACGATAGATGGGGAGGTGGCAGAGGGCTCCTAATGCCACAGGAGAAAAAGTTGGAAGCCGTCAGAGGCTACCCACAACTAACCATAAAGAAACAGGTACATGCCTTCTTGGGGTTAGCCAGGTATTATAGAAGATTTGTGCCCAATTTCTCCTGATTGCCTGTCCCCTCTCAGACCTTACTAGCAAAGGCCAGATGGACTGGGTGCACTGGAGTTTGGAGGCTGAAGAGGCCTTGGAGACCCCGAAGCAGGGGCTGACCTCCTCTCCCGTCCTGTGAAACCCCGACTTCAACCTCCCCATCAGAGATGGGACTGGGAGCTGTGCTATCGCAAATCTTCAAACGAAAGGAGCACTCCTCTACGTGAGTCAAACGCTGACCCCTGCCGAAAGGAAGTATGCCCCTGTAGAGAGAGAAGCCCTGGCCATCAAGTGGGCAGTGGAGGAGTTACGGTATTACCTGGCTGGCTGACCCTTCACTCTAGTAACAGATCATGCCCCCCTTCCAGTAGTGGATGATGAAGTATTCCAATGCCCGATTGACACGGTAGTTCTTCTCTCTACAGGACTTAAACTTCAAGGTGCCAGCAGGAGGCTTGGAGCTGGGGGGGGGGGCACTGCGATGGCCAGACGGTAGCCCACGCACAAAAGGCACACAGAGCTCCTGCCACCATGGTGCTGAACGGACAGTGCCGTTTCAGCACCACCAGTGTTTTGGACAGCAAGAGACCGCATGGCTTTAAGGCGGGGTGGAGAAACTTGACTTGGCTGGTGGCCAATGATTGCAGCGGCATTTCTCTACCCTCCTGCAGAAGTCTGAAGAGTATAAAAGGGACCAGCAGCCACTCTCAAGGACATCAAGGTGTGGTAAGAGAGGGGACTAAACTTTTCTCAACTTTGTTGCATCGCTGGACACGCCCACATCTAGTACCTTAATTCCTCCCCTGTGTGATTGGAAACTATTAGACAGAAGAGTCCAGAGTAACTGACAATACCAAGGATTTTGTTTTTTCCCCACTGCCAAGTACACAAAATAATTGAGAAAAATCGATTTAGTACACCACAGATTGATTTAGATGAAAATAATAGATGAAAATAGATTAAAAAAGTTATATAAACTCATTTTCCTTACTTCATAGTGATACTGTATAACTTCAACCTTCACCCCAGGCCGTTGTGAAGGGAGTACAATTTTGAAAGGTTTAAAAAAGAAGCTTATGAACTTCTCATGCATTTAACACCTCAAGCAATAATAAGCTTCTTGTATTTGTAAAGAATATGATACACTATTTTAAGAACTTCAAAGAAAAGGGTGGTTTTGGCATATTTTCTGATTAAGTGTGTGGGTAAGATATGCCTGCTGAGCACCCTCTTGCTTAAAGTTCTTCATAATATCTAGTGGACATTTGAATATACATGATGGTGGCATGTTGGTGCAGTAGGTAGTGTTGTTACCTCACAAGGCCAGGATTCCTGGTTTGATCCTGAGCATGGGTTACCACCTGCATTCACTTTTGTTTTCCAGTTTCCTCCCAGAAACATGCTGGTAGGTGCTGGTGGTTATTGGTTAAGATAAATTATTCTATGTGTGAATGAAGGCATGGTGCCTGATGATGTACAGGCATCCCATACAAGGTGTATTCCAACCTTGCGCCCTGAGTTCCCAGGCTAGGCTCTGGTTCCACCTTGAGCCTGATCAGGATAAAGCAGATACTGAAGATGAATGAAGGAACATGACTGCAAGAAACTAGAGCCAGAAGAAAAGGTGTTGCCTTACTCTCCTTAACTCAAGGCCATTAAAAATCAGCTTGAGGGATGAGTCAAATGAGCTCTTTACACTGCAATCAACAGCAAAGCGTGTCCTCAATGTGTCCTCTGAATGTGCTGAATGGCCTTGCAAATGGTGCTAAGCGGAGGAGCCTGAAGTAGGAGTATAAAAACATTTTTATATAGTGAAAAATGCAATTCTGTTTTGAAACATATGTTAGCATCGTAATAGCAAGCATTCACAAACATTGTAGTAAATCTATGGCAGCAAATCTGATCTATTAAGTTTTCCCACAATCATATCATTTGTCAAATCACATGCTAATAAAATATGTCTATTCAGTTCTATGAGTTTCTTTAAACACACAAAGATGTATACAGTAAGCCATATCCTGGTAATATATTGGAAATTGGAATGAGCATGTAATCAATACATTTTCTATCTCTGAATGGACATGAATTATATCAAAGCACTGTTAGTACATAGCATTGTACTATAAGCATGCTGTACACACAGGAACACACACATTCATTGAAAGAGAGATAGACAGCACCACTCGTGCTTCCAGTTTATTTATTTTAAACATCAAGTGTTTCAAGCATGTAATTGTGCCTTGTCTCTTTTGAATACCAAGCAAGGTGAACAGAAAGAAAGTATAACAATAGCTAAAGTATGAGAAAGCATAACAATAACTACAAAATGTGTAATAACTACAGATGTGTGTAAAAACTAAGAATCTGCACAATAACTTCAATATATCTTCTGCAATAACTAATAATTTATACAATGACTGATATTGGTAGGATGTGAGCACTTGTCCATGTTGCTTGTTTGTGTGCACAACATGTAATTGTCACTTTCTTTGGAGATGCAACTGCAATTACTTTTATGTGGAGTCACTGGCCACTCTAATGTACACCTTCTCATTAATGCAATTATCCAATCAGCCAATCATGCCGCAGCATATTGCACAAAATCATGCAGATACCTGTCAGGGGCTTCAGTTAATTTTCATATCAAACATCAGAATGTGGAAAAAATGTGATCTCAGTGACTTTGACTGAGGCATGCTTGTTGGTGCCAGATGTGCTGGTTTGAGTATTTCAGAAACTGCTGATCGCCTGGGATTTTCACACACCACAGTCTCTGGAATTTACACAGAATGGTGCGGGGGAAAAAAATCCAGTGAATGGCCATTCTGCTAGCAAAACAGGCCTTATTGATGAAGTAGAACAGCCAGACTGATTTGAGCTATGATAACTCAAATATCTCTCACTCTTTACAACTGTGATAAACAGAAAAGCATCTCAGAATGCAGAACACGTGAAAGCTTAAGGTGGATGGGCTACATTCCTGTCAGCCAAGAACAAGAATCTGAGGCTACAGTGGACACAGGATCACCAAAACTGGACAGTTGAATGCTGGAAAAAGACTAAGCAATGTATTATTCATTATTTCTTATCATTACAACATGTTTAGAAATCAGGAACATATATAGTGCCAGTAAAATTCTGTAGCTGATATCATGCTAAAGCGATTCCTACTCAGTACCATTCTGTGATGTCTTCTGTCTTTTCTGTTTCTACAATTTTGCCTTTTTTTCTACAGTGTGATAGATTAATCACTGTGATAATTAATTCTGACATAGCATGGCATAATGAAATATACTAAAACAGTAATATGCCTTACAATTATGTAGGACCAAAAGTTTAAACTCCTGTATAATCACTGTACTCAAATAAGGACAGAGAGATACCACTGAAAATATGCACATGCCAGGCTAAATTGTATGTCCTTAAAGGTCATGAAAATGAAAAGAAATTGTAGAGTCATTCATCATGTGTAATGTGCTCCTTATCCTTGTTTCAACCCAGCATGGCCACATTATTTCCACATAAGCACTTTGCATATCAGCCCCTTTAACATGCTTTGTCAGCTAAGACAATACATAGGCACTGTAATAACTGGACTATCATTATATTCAAGCCAGGTTTTAGTGCAATAATGTAGCTTTAATGTAATTCAAGGAATTAAGAGAAAAGAAAAGAACTCTCTCTCTCTCTCTCTCTCTCTCTATATATATATATACAGTCAGGTCCATAAATATTGGGACATCGACACAATTCTAACATTTCTGGCTCTATACACCAC
>CM075012.1:6718675-6741440 GCA_037576675.1 Pangasius sanitwongsei
GATCACATCTTGATTGTTTTATTTCAAATCCATTGTGGTGGTGTATAAAAGCAAAATCACAAAAACTCTGTCACTGTTCAAATACTTCCGGACCTAACTGTACATGACAAAATTACCCAGTAACTTAAATAACATGAGCTTCTGAATCCTCTTCTGGTGCAGAAAACCAAAAGACCACATGCACAGACTTTGTACCCAAAAGTCATACAGGTAAGTTTATTGCACTGATTTTTTCCGCCTCATGGCTAATTGTTTGATCCATTTCTTTAGGCTTGCCCCCACCTCCCTCTTTGGAAGACCATTAAGACTTTGTTAGTCTTATTATGTAATGAGATCTTGCATAGAGGAAGAATACAAACTAAAACAAATGTAAACCCTACACTTAAAAAACAAACACTAAGACAAGGGGAAGAAATAATTAAAGACAAAACTTGTTTGAGAGTCTATGGAGAGACAGAGAGAGACAGAGACAGAGGAAGGGGAAACACCCTCCTTTATCTCAGCCTCCTTTATCCTCCTCTATCACTGAGTATTGTCCAAGAAGCTGGGCCCTTTCTTACATATGTGTTTTATTTTTCTTTGTATACAGTTATTTAGTAGTTATTTTTGTTGTGAATTATTCTAGTACACGATGTTGTTGTTCTTCACGTGAAAAGGCATGAACATCATGAACATCTCCGGCATTTAGGGGTATGTTCTTCCCTTGCTTCAGGGGTTTTCTCTGGGTACTTTGGTTTCCTCCCCCAGTAGGAGGCTGATTAGCATTTCCAAAAAATTGTCTGTTATGTGTGTGCGATTTTGCCCTGTGATGGGTTGGCACCCCATCCAAGGTGTCCCCTGGGATAGACTCCAGGCTACCCCGTGATCCTCTGTAGGATAAGAGGTACGGGAAATGGATGGATGAATTATTCACTGTAAAATGTTCTGAACACCTTTTTCTCTAAGGTTTTTTTTTATTGCACATTCTAAGTAGTCAGGCACAGTAGCCTAAGCTTTCAAGTTTTCTTTTTATTTTCATTCCAAAAGTCTCTTATTCAAAAAAAGTATTCTTCATTCTTTACTCAAAAAAATATCAAATTTATATGTAACAGGTAATATGTTAATTATTTTACTAATAAGATTTTACTAGACTCATGAAAATGATTTCCTGGCTGCTGTTTGTCAAAGCTGTCCAGGAAATTTAACCAGAATTCCTCTGTAACACCTTAATTAGGTTTGAGGTTAATTAGAAATTTTCCAATCCTTTTACTTTCTTTACAAATCAAGCTTGCAGTTTATGCACTGAACAAGCTCATACATACTCATAAATGTGTTCAATATAACCATGGATTTAGTTTTGCTCGGCTTAGCAGAGCTTCTGCTCTCTATGATATTGAGGGAAAATAGGAACATTAAGAAGACTGCCATTAACAGTGCATGGGTGTAGATCATCACTTGTTACCTTGTTGTTTTCCCAGACTACACCTTCCTTCTAATGGCTGAATAGATAATCTAATTTTAAGATTTAAAAAAATCTGGGAAAAATTTTCCAGTACATTTTCAACAAACAAACAAACAAACAAACAAACAAACAAACAAATCTGCCATTTCCAGAAAAAAAAACAAAAGAAAAAACAAAAGTCATACCCACATGTTTAAGTCCTATGGCTTATTGAACCATTGCTAAAGATTTGTGTATTATATAACATGCAGAAGGACTAAGTTTATACAGTTGCTCAATTACTGTGTTGCATTCTCTCTTATACACTTTATTAAGACATCTTAAGGTGTGAATTTACACACTTTCTAAAAAAAGACTTTTCTGTTCTGGAACATTGCAAAGAACACAAAGAAATGGTAACATGAATAAATAAAGTAAGAGTGTGGTTGCAGGGTTAAAGTCTGCAAGAACTCGCTAATGATGTTTATAGTGAACAGACGCATTTTTTTACATATGAGATTACACGTGAGGATAAGACAGGAGAACACTTCACTAGCAGATAGAAAACTTCATTAACAGGTTGCAATGTGTTCCCTGTCTCCAACATGCAAGCATTTGTAATGAGCTAAAGTATGAACTAATGAATGGAAATGATGTAAAGAACAAAGCAGTCATTGTAGTAATATGATCATCACTAGTTTTCATATTCTATATTTAATCTTTACAACTTTTGTAAAGTTAAAGCAATGTATAAGGATAAGGTAGGTAAATAAATAACATGTGGCAGTCCTTCATGTGGTGATCTTTTCTACAATATATAGTACTACTATGTGTGAGAGAGAACTTGATTAAAGTGTGACATTCACTGTGTGAGGAAATCACACTTAGCTAGCTTAGCAAGCAAGACTGTTTTTATCATCTCTTTTGTTAAACTGGCTTGACAAACAACATGAAAAAGCTGAAAAAGCCTAGGAAACATTAAAAAATATATAAAAATGCTATTTTGGTTAAATAAATAAATTTAGTTAGTTAGTTAGTTAGTTACCCAGGGTGATATCTGTTGGGTCTCACATATATAAGCACAAAATATATGCCAACAACTGTACTACCAAACAATATTTTGCACCATCTATTGAAGAAGCACAGTACATGTGTTGACAGAAGAGGGCATCTATGCTTGCTCCATCATGCCCTTATTGGGTTTAAACATCTGTGTAGACTGCACACATTCTGCTCAGTCTTTAAAAATGCTATATAATCCAACGCCTTACACTGCCTGAGTCATCTAAAGCTGACTGTTTCACTCTAGCTATGCCACAGTGACATCTGGCCAGTGCTAAGCATGTAAATATAACAATCAAACAGCAGATCTACTTCCTACACCTATTTGTCACTTGTGACTGGTGCCACAGTTTATCTCTAAGCAGCATGCCAGCTTTGGGCAGTTTCAGAGCCTTGACAAATGGAAGTGACTACTGCAGTCAAGCGTCATTTAGTACAAGCTTAAGTGCCCCCATAACGACATAACGTCCAAAGTGTGATTTATTTATTGTCATATAAAACATTATCTGAAATTCATACATTTGGCAGAAGTGACAGGTGCATATATCTAAAATGCTACTTGCCTATTTATAGTTCAAAGCAATCTGAAAATTGTGTGGTAAACACAGATAAACTACAGAGTATGAATCACTCCATTTGGGTAGATAATGTATGCCAATTATGCAAACGAAAGCATTTGCATGCTAAAGCATGAACAATGGTGTGTCACTGTGCATCCTCTCCTTAGTCCAGGTCATCTGGGTAATGGACGACAATCACACAGAGCCTCTTGTCAGAGTGTTGTATGACTCTTCTGTGCCTCAGCTACAGCACTTTCCTCATACTTAAAAAGCAGTAGCAGCATGCACAGACAGACTCACAGCAAAGACAGTGCATACGGCTCTGATGTCCTGAGAATGCTAATGTATGCATGGGCACATCCTTTTATTCAGTCATCTCCTCAAAGACTCCTACTGTTTAACGTTAACACTGCCATAAGCATTTTGTTTGATCATGATGTGATCTGATCAAAGCACCGGTGAACCCATGCTTTGGCCATGTGAAAGAGGAGATTACATTTGGACATTATGTTTTTCTGTTTTCCCTGTATGCTATTTTATGTTGGATTATTTTTATGTGTCACATTTGTATTGTTATAATTTCAATGTAAGTTCCCTAGTTCGATTCTGAACTTGGATGACCGTCTGTGTGGAATTTCATGTGTTTCCCCATGTAAATGTTGGTTTCCTCTGGGTTCTCTGGTTTCCTCCCATCTCCCAAAAACATGCCAGTAGATAGATTGGCTAAGACAAATAGCCCATAGGTGCAAATGAATGTGATGAACTGGGTGTATAACCATCCTCACGCCCAGTCTTCCAGATCCAGCATGACCCTGACCAGGACAAACTGCTTACTGAAAGTGAGTGAGTGTAATGTGCATACAGGCAAGTGTATGAACATACTGACATGCAGACCCACAAAAGTGCAGACTTAAAATACAATACAGTTTCAAACTTTCATACAATGTTGGTTCTGGTTTAAAGGTGATTTACATACAAGTTTTAGGCCCAGTCCACAAGCTACCCCACATCATTTTGTTTGCTAGACATATACTCAAGCATACACACATACACACACACACACACACACACACACACACACACACACACAAAATATTACTTAAAATAAAACACAGGGAAAGCAACCATAATACATTGATAAAAACGCTTTCATCTCAAGGTTTCCTGGATACACTGAGACTGCTAAAGATGCTGTGTGTTCTTGAGTGACACTGTCACTGCACATAGTCAGTGTACCATGAAATGGAACTCGTACTGCAGTGAGTCAAAACTGTAATTTAAGTGGCAGTAGAATCTGGAGTGGAGGTTGAGGACTTCATAATGTAGAGTACGCCAATGTAACTGCTGAACGTTTGGAATATCAACCACAGACTTCCAGCATGCTCCACTGACCTTCAAAGATGTATAGCTCGACATAAATCTAAGTCAAGAACAGCACTAATGCTTGGTTTGGGATTGTGGATTAAGTAGTGATTATCTGTATAAAATGGACATACTGTATGTGTTAATTAAAGATTAAAACATAATTGGCCTGTTTTAGGAAAATAATCAATGGTGATGGGCTTTCACTACCCCAAAGTTGATTATTTTCCTATTACAGCAAGTGCTGTATTCTTCTTATAATATAGCAATTGGCCAACGATTATAATTTTTAGCAAGTTTTACTTGTTAAAGAATGTCACATCATATGTTTCATCTGTCTATAGTTATATTTAGTTTTGTGGGTATGCAGTGTCTGCAAAACAAGTTAGTTCCTGTTATCACTTACAGTACAACAGCTATAAATAGTCATTCCCTCACTAGAGTCGAAGCCTTCTGTCCAGAAGACTTTCCTGTGGTGGAAAAAGGAATTGTTACAAACTGCTGACACTGGAGACTCCTTCCAAAAATGTTAACTAAACATACAATTTCTCCTTACAAAAAATTGCACTGTATCAACAAAAATACATTTTTATTTGTTAGATAACACAACACATAATTATAATCAAATATATGGCCAAGGGAATCAAGATAGAATAACAAATCAGAAGGAGCATATTAATATTAACCTGTGATGTGTCTTGCGGCCAACACTACTGTGTCAGCAGAGATGCTGTTATAGAAAATTCATCATCACATTCTGACCAGTCAGATTGAAGAATTCAACAGCACTGTGGTACAAAATATATAAATGACATTCCATCTGGTTCTGTTTTTGGTAATCTTTTATATGGCTAGAAAAAGCCTTTATGAACAGCCACAGCATTGTAATCAAGACATAATAAAACAATTTACTGATTGCTTCTAGCATGGCAGATTGAATTCAAGAATTCAATCATTCCATCAAGAATCTACTGCAAGTAAATCTAATACACTCAGACCTATAATACCTTGTGTGCTGAATACTGAATATGAATAATCCATTGGATATTTCTGTGGTTGGTAATTGGCTATATTTGCTGGGGAAATGGTAAAATGGGTGCATTCACAGTAATTTACTGTGATTGGACAAGAGTGTTACTGTTCTTTGTGACTTGATAAGGCTGGAACATGGAGAGTAAGATGGACTGAGGGTGTAGCATTGATCCTCAGTATTTTTCTATAATGCAAACTGACACTAATGGCTAGAATGGAGCAGCTGCCACAGACAGAGAGTCTGAACCTGAGTTTTTGGGGAACTTTATATAAATTATAAATTACACTCACCAGCCACTTTAATAGAAGCACCCGTACACCTGCTCGTTCATTCAATTATCAAATCAGTTTATCAGGTGGCAGCAGCACAGTGCATAAAATCATGCAGATAAATGAGTTTCAGTTATTTTTCACATCAAACATCAGAACGGGGAAAAAATGTCATGTCAGCAACTTTGACCGTGGCATTGTTGCTGGTGAAGTGCTAATCTTTTGGGATATTCACACACAACATTCTTTAAAGTTTACCAAAAACAAACAAACAAACAAACAAAACATCCCGTTAGTGGCAGTTCTGCTCTGGAGTGAAACATCATGTTGATAAGAGAGGTCAGAGGGGAATTGACAGACTGGTTTGAGCTGACAGGAAGGCTACGATAACTCAAATAACCACTCGTTACAACCATGGTGAGAAGAAAAGCATTTCAAAATGCATGACTCTTTGAACCTCACGGTGAATGGGCTACATCAGCAGAAGACCACATTAGGTGTGTCAGCCAAGAACATGAATCGGAGGCTGCAGGGGGCACAGGCTCACAGAAACTGGACAATTCAAGGTTGGAAATAGATGAGGCTACATTTTTCCTGTCTTCAATCATGCAGTTTCCATGAAGCTGAGCACACTGTAGCCTCAGATTCCTGTTCTAGGCTAACAGGAACAGAGCCTGATGTAATCAATCCCACATTGTTGAAATTATGGAAAATCAACCCTGAAAGACTTATCAATATATGTGATATTTAATGCCATCCAAAATGCATTTTATAAGGTTCAAAAGCTTAAATTTTCACACTAATCCTGCCTTCAGCAGCATCAGGTTTGATATCTTGTATATTGTAACTCTAACTAGTGACTTCATCATATACAGATGCACTACATAATGATACTTTGAGTCCAATTATCAAATATGTTTGAAATCATTGAACATTTTTCTCCTATTAAATGCCATTGTAACTTGGCTAGCAATATCCCCATGTAATGTTATTGTGGCATAAACCACTAACTCACAGTAATAACAAAAAATACAGCATCACAGATTATCACCAGAATCACTGATCACAAATGTTTCAGTATAAATATATTTCATGTGTATCAGGGATGACATTTTCTTTAACACTACAAATGCCTACTTAACTTCACGGCTAATGAATGTAAGTATGAGTTCTGGCACTGGTTATGTCCAAACTGACAAAATATGAAGATTTCTATCTATCTGACATTTTCTCAGGATGGTTCATGACCTTGGGTTGCCAGTGCATATCATTTATCACTATTTATCACTATCAATGTTTTTATAAGAATTCAATATTTATTTGTTACAAATCAAAGCACATGTATGTTACAAATATTAAACGTAAAGTGTACATAGACTACATTGCCAGTATAGTCAATATATCAACTTATATGCTGGACTGTGAGCAGGTAATGATGTCACTAAAATACCATCCTAGTGCAGTGAACAACTCTGTATTCTTTGTCCTCTGTAAAATTTATGTAAGAGTATGATTTAACGAGACTTGGCACAATCTCTTCCCTTCTCCCTTAGGGGAAGCCTAATGAAATAAGCAGAACAGATTTTAAGCTGTATATGTTTGTGGATTGTTTTGCCAAAAACATAGAAAATGGCTTCTATTTTTGTTCTGTAAACTGTCTGGGTAGTTAATTGCCACCTGGCTACAAATAAAGAAGAGTTGCTGTTGTCCTGACTTATGACCTTTGATGCAATAAACCATTAAATTTGTGAGGATAAAGCTTTGATGGCCCTGAATAGAGAAATACATTAATGAATACATTAGTTCAGCCATGGCAATTACAAAGTAAATCAGGAAGAATGTTTAGGGCTTCAGACCTGTAGGTACATCTCTGATAAAGCAATAATAAAAACACAGTTTTGTGTGTGTGTGTGTGTGTGTGTGTGTGAGTGGGAGTGTGAATCAGTATTCTTTCATTTCCTGCCTCACTGAATGTTCAAATTATAAAAAGGAAAATGGCAAATATCTGAGTGCAGCATTTCAGTGCACAATCAAATGGAAACCACTATAATCTAAATTCATCATACATTTATTTTACAATTCTGTTTATTAAAGTTATATGTAGTAATACTTTATTTGTGCCCTACATCATAAGACTAATACATGACGTGGCAGACCTCCTGAAGTTGTCAACACTGTGAGACAACAATAGTGTCATGTTAGCATTACTGTTAAAAGTTAACTATTAGGTCTTTAATGGTTACATAGACAATGAAATTTGTACTCTATGATTCCCGCCCATTTGCTCAAAGCTCCATTCCCAAAATATCCGAAGGGCTGTAGCATTAGAGCACATCGAGTGTTGATCGACTAACAGGAAGTCAGTTTATAATGCATTTTGTATACACATTTTGATGATACTGTGCTGTTAGCACCTGTAGGGTCCTTGCCTTTTGTTCATAGCTTATGTTTATAGTTCTTGTTTTTCATCTTGTTTGTTTTTGTGTATTTCCTGTAATAAAACCCCCTGCATTTGCATCCACCTCCACAACCAATACCTGACAGTTACATATTAAACCTACTCCTGTGTCTCCTGTGTGTGGGCTGGCTGATGGTGTTAGCATTTTAGCCTGACCTATGCTTTTGCCCACTTGGCCATTCAATTGTTTGAGAGCCAATAAGTATGTGAAATTCAGCTCATACTGATTTGCTGCTGTTAGACTGTCACTACCTGTGTAAGCTTGTTAGCATCGTTAGCTGCATCAGAGTTTGATGCAGTTATCTAGTACCACATACATTTCTATGAAGATAGTTAATCCAAAGCATTGCCTTACCTGGCTATCTAAGTTATTGTGCTTATGTACTCATCAAGGAGAAAAGCTGCCAAGTCCACATCCAGCTTCATCCCACTTCTAAGCATTGCCAGTGTTTATTCTGGTGTTACAGTGTTTTGTGTTTTTTCAAAGCACAGTGGGCTTTTCTTTATTTCAGGAAAATTATCTGGCTACACTGGGCACTTACTGGTTTCCACCATATTTTTTTCTGAACAGATTACAATGGGAGGTGGAGTGAAGGGGTATTGGAAAGTATCTGAATAAAATGACTGACAGGAGATCCATGTAAACACAGACAAGCACTCTGGCCCAGAGCACAGTTTTCCAAACAGATTTTCTCAGCCATTTAATACACAATTTAATACAAAACCAACTATTGCAACTTTAATTGCCATGACAGCTGCCATGTTGATTGATGTAATTACTTTATATTCTGTCTAGAATATATACCTTTAACTTCACCAACTATGTATGCTACTCTCTATGTCATACTGAACACACACAAAACATGCCTTCCCAAAACCAAAATAATACAGAATAGTTTACTTACACATTGACACATTGATGATGATAATGTATGCAGTATTGAATACGGAAATAGCACATTCAGGCTTCTTCAAGGTCAATGTGATACCCATTTCATGTGACCATGAGCAGGCTGATGTACAATATGTAAGAAGCACACACACACACACACACATGCACTGTGAAATTACACGCATTCAAATACACTGAAAATGATCTGATAATGTATCTAGTGATAATTATCATAATAAGAAAAAAGTACACATTTTTAGGAAAAATTTTTAGGATGATTCTGTAAAATATTCTTAAAGGTTTATAGCATTTTATAATGATCACTATAAATTATAGTGATCATGTTGTTATTTCTTTTTTATTGTTTGAGGCATAAAATATGGTGCTCTTCAGTGACTACTGGTTGTGAAATCAGATATTTCCCAAATTTCCCCTTTTGGACCAAAAAAAGGCTGTCTGTCTGTCTGTCTATAGGTCTGTCTGTCTGTCTGGAGGTGAGATAGGTGCAGAGTGCTGGGTGAGTGGTGCGGCATCGCAGTCATCCTGGCTCTAGGTGGGGCAAGCAGGGCTGAACAGCGTCGAGGTGAGGCTTCGGCCATGGACATTATGATGCCCGGCTCAGTGCTGGTCGGGAGTAGTCTCTGTGTGAGAGGGAGAGAAAGTGGTCAGTGCTTCCATACAGACCAAACTAAATCACCTCACTGTTCCTGCTGTGCCATTTTATACTCACCTCGTTTCTCAGGGAGGGTGAGGAGCTGCCGTTGCACTCATTGGATGCCAGCCATGCATAGTTGTGCCACACTGCCTTGCAGCCTTGTGCTCTTGCGCTATCCACAACAACTGGGGTGGTGAAGTGACGCTGTCCTTTCAGCACCCAGGCAGCAGTTGTGCGAGGAGCTTGAAGTGTTTGAATGGCCGTGGCTGTAGGCCCGCCATCACAGTACCCCCTATTCTCCAGCTCTGAGCCTACTGCCAGTGGATGTTGTGCCGGGACAGGCCATCAGCATTGCCATGGTGGACCCCTGCTCAGTGCTGCACCTAACATTGAGAAGTCCTGCAATGAGAGGAACCATCGAGTTACCCTGGCATTAGTGTCTTTTGCCTTGGCCATCCACTGCAAGGGATCGTGGTTGGTTCACCAAAAACCTTTCTTGGTGAGGTCTGAAATAGGGGAGGCTGGAGAGGATAAGTTAGGGACAAACCTCCTTTAGTAACCTGCCAACCCCAAAATAGTGCATACCTGTTTTTTTGGTGGTGGGACGGGGGTATCCATTTACTGCCTCAATCTTCTGTGGTTTCAGCATACCGCTGCCGATGAGGTACCCCAGGTACTGTGCCTCGGTCAGCCCCAGATGGAACTTACGTGGATTGGCCGTCACCTCTGCCTTCCGGATCTATCACAGGACTTCCCTGAGGATAAGGTCCAGGTAGTCTGACCAGGTGGAGTAGTGGATGATCTAAAATCACAAAATCTAATTTCTATCAACAGCTCGGCAATGAAACTACACACTTAAATATGAATAGGCATTTGCGAACTCTATTTAAAAGTGTTTCAAGGCTCTAAGCCTCAGCAGGGTTCTTGCTGTTTCCTCCAAATACCAAACATGGTAAACAGAAAAGCTGTTTCACTCTTTCACTCTGACCAAAAAACAATAAACCTACAGTTCTGTCATCAGTCCTTTTGTGTAATTTGTATTTTAATTGTACATTGTCTTTAGTTTACTTTTAGTTTCTCCTCCAAATTCTCCCCTATTTTTTGGGGGGAAAAAGGATGATAGAGTAAATAACCCACTTCATTCACATTCATTATACCACATCACATCATATCACAGCTGTTGACATGTTACTGCCAAAATCCAGATCAAGCCCAGCTTCTTCATACCATTCTGTGGATTTTTCTTGCCATAATTGGTGGTCCTGTTGTGCTTGGTTCCACAAAAGTACAAAATAATCCACCTTAAGACATTTGTTCATTTGTTCACCACATTTGTAACCTGATGTGGATGTCAAAAATGAAGCCTTATATTGATGATTCAATCTTTGAGTGACACGGGGAGGGCTTAACCCTGCTAAACCATTTATACCAACCGCCCCTGGTGTTCTGGAAAGAGAAGTAGAACAAATAGGTAATACATTTGGCTTTGGAAAACATGAGCCTGAGGTAAAACACTGATTAACATTCAGATTCACATCCTGACTAACAATTAATCAGGGAAAATACCATTTAAATATCCACTCTGCTTCAAGTCATTTCTTTCTCCACATTGGCCCATATTTCTGGGGGTATAGTAAGAGCCAAACATGCCACTGAATAAGATATTAAGATTTATAGACAAATGCAATTTACATGAAAATTGAATGAATTTGGAAAAAAGACCCAATTGTAAATTGAAGTTCCTTTTCCTCAGGAACACTGCAGTAGTGTATTACACCAAGCCATGTCTTTGACAAGAACAAATATTTACTTATTGGTCATGGGAATCTTATAAGCCATTGTTGGAGAACTTTTTTTGGCCGTTCTTTGTTTTTTAGCCAATATGTTTAACATCCACAATATACAAATGTACCCTCAGACCTGGTGTACTAACCGTTTATGTGTGTAAAAATACATGTAAATATACAAGAAAGCATGCAAACTGTCCTATTAACATGTGCTGTGGAAGACCTTTTCTTTGGCATGAACAATATTGGGTGCCTTAATGAATATGGGGTGTTTGTATGTAAAAGTGAAAAAATATACACACACCATCCACTTTATTAGGAACAACTGTACACCTGCACATTCATGCAGTTATATATTCAACCAATCATATGGCAGCAGTACAATGCAAAAAATCATGCAGATGCAGGTCAAGAGCTTCAGTTAATTTTCACATCAAACATCACAATTGGGAAAAAGTGTGATCTCACTGACTTTATCCATGGCATGGTTGTTGGTGTCAGATGGGCTGGTTTGAGTATTTCAAAAACTGCTGATCTCCTGGGATTTTCACACACAACAGTCTCTCGAGTTTACACAGAATGGTGTGAAAAACAAAAATAAAAACAAAAAAAAAAAACATTCTGTATGCGGAGGGTGTGCAGGCTGAAACACCTTGTTATTGAGAGAGATCAGAGGAGAATGACCAGACTGGTTTGAGCTGACAGGAAGTCTATAGAAGCTCAAATAAGCACTTTTTCCAACCATATCAGAATGCACGACATATCAAACCTTGTGGTGGATGGGCTACAGCACCAGAAGACCACATCAGGTTCCACTCCTTTCAGCCAAGAACAAGAATCAGAGGCTCACTGAAACAGACCAGGTGTTTTTTTTTTTTCCTAATGCCATGGTTAAAGTCACATTTTTTCTTCATTGTTGTTGTTGACGTGAACATTAACTGAAGCTCTTGACATGTGTCTGCATGATCTTTTGCATTGCACTGTTGCCATATGATTAGGTGATTAGATAACTGCATTCATGTACAGATGTACAGGTGTTCCTAATAAGGTGGACTGTGAGTGTACATTTTATAAGGCCCTAACCACTTTATCAATTCTTCAATTCTTCCATTCATTGATGTGTTTGTCAGTTTCTTTGTTACTACTAAGCTCACGGGTGTTTTTCCCCATGTATCACAATTTATTATTACACACCTAATGTTTTGTCTAGGTTTGCAACTAATTTATTTAGATTTTTCATTCTCATAATCTGCTTTACTGTCATGCTCTCATTTTTGCACCTCATAAGAAAAGACAGCAACAACAGGCTCCAGTTGCCAATGTCACACCTAATCTATCAAGTTTAGAAATGGTGTTACCTCTACTGTGCTTGAACTAATGATGTGAGGAAATACAGCAGGCTAATTACCCTCAAATCAGAGCTTACGCTATGCACTTTAACCTCATTATTTTATCTAATGTGTTGATTTACAGAACAACAGTGATTATGTGATGGTCCAGTTACTTACAGATTACATTGTATATATGGTCTTATACTAAATACATAGATGTTATATATTCTACATTTTTTATCATTAAAATGAATTGATGTTTTTCCTATATTTAACTGTATAGTTTCTATGAGCTTATGTCCACTGTATCCTCAGATTCCTGTTCTTGGCTAACAGTATTGGAACCCAATATTTGTCAAGGTTCTACATGTTCTGCATTCTGAGATGCTTTTCCTCTGTTCCATGTTTCCATGTTTCCATTTCTGTTTCCATGGCTGTAAGGAGTGGTTATTTGATTTACCATAGCCTTCCAGTCAGCTCAAATCAGCCTGACCAATTTCCTGTGTAAATTCCAGAGATTGTTGTGCAAATCTCAGGAGATTAGCAGTTTCTGAAATACTCAAACCTGCCCATCTGGCACTTGACCTGCATCTGCATGATTTAATGCATTGTGATGCTGACATATGATTGGCTGAATGATAATTGCATGAATAAGCAGGGATACTGGCATTCCTATTAATTAAAAACTGAAGCTACAGCCTACCTGTCCCAGCTCAAAAAACAGCAACGTCATCAACAACCTATTGATGCAGATGACACTGAATCATTTTCAGTTTCTCAGAATTAGTAAGTTAAATTCATTCTTTGCATGATATTAACTTAACTGTGTTAATAACATAATTGATTTGCTATAAGCAGACTTGCTAGGTAGTTATTTAGTGTCAAGTGGGTTTAATTGTCATTGTACCATATATACATTGGAACAAAATTTAATTTCTTCAGGATTATGGTACATACATATAATGCTTTATAATGAAGTGCAAATACACAACTGTGTGAGTGTAAAATGTACAATAGGGCAATAAATATATAGGAGAGTTCACAAGACTACACTATCATGTAATTTGGGTAGAAAGGTTGATGCAAAAAAGTAGCAGCAAAATCATTTATTTAAAACGTTTTATTGGCTTCCGAGTAGCACAAGAGAAAAGCGTTCACCCTCTCATCTGGAAATTGTGAGGTCAAATCCTGACAATGGCTGGGAGCCAAGGAAGCAAAATTGTCTGTGCTATCTCGATGGGAGGGAAGCCATTACCATCCCTCCCCCGTCAATCAGAGTGACACTAGCCAATTGTAGGCATCCATGAGCTCATGTATGCAGAAGAGGGTAGATAGCACTTTCCTCTAAGTGATGTGGTTGGCTGGCTTCATGTGCCTCAGAGAAAGCTAGCCTTCACCCTTCCAGCTGTTATATGATATCGAAGAACTGTCTGGTGGGTGGGAATTGGCAGGTAACCAAATGGGAGAAATGTCTCATTATCTAGCCCCATGGTTTAGAGAAAACATTTGTGTGCTCTGTTATTTTTGAAAGGTATAACTTTGACTTTATATAATCCTATATCTCACCTCACCTTTCCACCTGTGTATGATATTTATAGAACTGGTAAAATTGCACTCTCCCTGACTATTTGTCATGGGTTTCCATACCTAACTACTGTCGCAAAGGTACAATTGGTACAATTCCTGTTGGGGGGGCATTTAGCAAAGGGTCAGTTAAGCACTTGTAACAGCTTGAAGATCAACAGACACAAAAAAGTGTGTTAAATGCCTATGTGTGAGTACTTTAATTATCAATTATCAATTGTAATTCTGGGGAAATTGGGAAATCATTATTATTGTAATTAAATCCCATTAGACTGAATGAGTTTACAATAACATGAGCTTGATTAAAACAACACAAAACACTTAAGTATTGAGTCATTATGTGTTAGGAGTCGTGTTGCTCCAAAATTACCAAGTCATCATGTGCTGTAAAAGGGCAAACTGCAATTAACACATTCTGATGGAAAGGAAAAATGCCGCTAGTGTGCATATAAACTAATTAATTTCTTGAATGCTGATTATTCTGTTTAGGCACACAGCTGGTGGCCATTTTGCATTTTAGTGCATGAATGAGTGGTTTGTGATTTGTACTTCTATAATAAGATTTAAAGAGATCTATAAGAAATTTAAAACTATTTACTCCAACAGTACATATAAGATGGCTTACTTCATTTTTATTCGCCTTGCTATGCACATCATGTTCGCTCAGGACAATTCCCACTTCCTTTCCTGAAGTACCTCTTTCAGACTTCCTTTTCATCAAATCACAGTAGACTTCAGAAATTCCATCAGCATTGAAATTGCAAGGTTTCTGTGCAGTAGTTAGTAACTCAGGCTGAACTTTGATTTAGAGATACTCTTTTATCAAACTAAACCCACTGATTGCCATTTTTTCCCATAAAAAGTTTCTGAAAACTTTTTTGACATGTGGGATCTAACATTAGCCAGTTCCACAGCTAATGTATATAATTTCACATTATACCACTGCAACTTGAGACCTACTGAAGCACAGAAATCTACAGTATATTATTTCTAAAAAGAGACCACGTAATGTAAATTCAATAAATGTATATCATTGGTCTATTTTGCTGTTTTTATTTTAAGCACTTTGGGGTGCTTTCACACCTAATAATCTATTTGCTGGGTCCAAATCAGGGCAAAATTTATACGTTTGCTATTTGGTTTAGTTTAGTTTCATACTGCACCTAATTCAACAAACCAAAAATCAAACAAACCAAAAAAAAAAAAAAAAACATTGGCTGAGGGGCACGTGGGACTGAAAATGTACTTGTATGGGGCTGAAAATGTACTAGTGAATGTAAGGTCTGGTGTTTACAGAAAAATGTTGGCATGTTTGGTTCACATCCAGTATTTTTTGTCAATTCAGGGTTGAACTGTTTCTTACTGCAATTGAACTGCACTAGAGTTTGCTTGGAACTTGCTAAGATGGTCTCAGACCAGTTATTTTGGTCTACGCCCAAATATGATTGCTGTGTTCTCATTTTCCTAAACGGAGCAAGTGCACTATGGTACAATTCAGACAAAACAGCCTAAATGCTGCATATGAAAGCACTAGCAAAGTAACAAAAAACCAAGAATACCTTGAGAATACCTTGTGTACTTTATATTTTCTATGTATTAACATGACAGGTACAGTGTGGTAACCTCAAGGTAAATGGTGGCTCAATGGTTAAGGCTCTGATTGGAAGGTCAGGAGTTCAAGTCCCAGCACTGCCAAGTTGACACTGTTGGGCCCTTGAGCAAGGCTCTTAACCTTCTTTGCTCCAGGGGTGACCCCAGCTTCCAAACAAGCTGGGATATGTGAAGAAAATAATTTCACTGTGCTGTAATGTACTGTATATGTGACAAAATGTAAATATAACATTAAGGACTTCACCCTCATGTCCGCTGCTTCACTGAGAATCCTAAATCACCACTTTTGCAATTCCAGATCTTACCTGAGGATGGTGCTTTTTCAAACTGAGTGGCACTTGACTGTTGGCTGGGATTTTCCATTTTATTTCCATACTTTCAGCTATATTTCAGGTCTCTTTAATTAATACTTACTTCCAAGTAGTCCCTAGCTGAACACTTCTATTCTCTGACATTTTCTGACAGGCTCACTGCTGTTGGGCTCAAAACATGGCTCAAGTATAAATGCATAATGGTTGAGAGCAGCACTTGTCCAGCTGGATATGCCCAAAGCTATCACCCAAGCTCATGCATAGAAGGATTTATTATGCATTTATGCAGTGAAGAACAACTGCAGCATACATTAAAAACCACCACTGGCAATTTGAATGGAAAGGGAATTTTAGTCAATATAGTAATGTAGTATTGATGACGAAAATCACAAAATGTCATGGGGTTTTCAGAAGATATCCCTTACTTCTGTTCTGTTACATATAAAGATGAAAAGAGAATGCAATCTACCATACACTGGCCATTAAATTGGCCGATATAACATAAGAATTGTCTGGACACTTCATCTGAAAACAAAAGGAAGTTCAAGGTCAGAGTACATGGCCAGCTACCTATTTAGTGCCCCTGGTTAGGCACTGGGACTTGTTCAAAAGGTGCGAGAATGGTAAAGCAGGAAAGCAGCACTTATATGCCTCCAGCTACCAGCCTTCTTCTATCAGTCTCTTCCATTCCAGAGACTCAGACATATAATTTTATGCTAATGGGTCCTTAATGACTGAAAAGGGAAAGGAGCATTTTCTACATTTCTGAATGCATTCTAGTGTTCTCCGTAATTTGATTGGATGGGTATGGTGTTAAAGATTTATTACCATACCAAAGTATGTGTAACATCTTCAGTTTGTTAGGCTGAGCCAATTAGGTGTTTACGTAAGAAAGGAATAGTTAGTAAATGAGGTATGTAGCAGTGGCTCAGTGGTTAAGGTCCTGTTCTAGTGACTGCACAGAAATTAAAATTCCTGAACTACCAAAAAGACACTGTTGGCACAGGATCAAGGCCCTTGTCCCTCAACTGCTTAGCTGTATGTGGGTTGGATTCTACCTAACTTACAACCTAGTTCTATTTTCCAGGGTGACTTATGGTAGATGTATCTTTCCAATACATAACCAAAAACCCAGTGTCTTTGCCATGAGACCATGAGAGCGACAGGACAGACTGTCATTGTGGTGTTATGTACTGGGGAAGCGGTGGTACACAATGCCAGAGTGTTGTTGTGGACTCTAAGAGTGGATGTATGGACCAAGTGTTGATGTGGACTATCAAAGAGGTGTTTTGGGCCATTAGAGTGGCTCTGTTGACCATGACAGCGGTGTTGAGAACCATCAGATTAGTTGTATGGACCATGAAACTGGAATTCTTGATAGTTAGAGTAAAGTTTTGGACTATCAGAGTAGCACTGTGGACTGTGAGAGTGCAATTTATGGACCATCAGATTACCACTGTGAACCATCAGGGTGGTGTTATGAAGCATTAGTGTGGCAGTACCAGGATTGGCATTGTGGGTAGTCAGAGTACCGTTCTGGACCATCAGTGTGGTGCTGTGGATCATGAGGATGGCAGTATGGACCATGTGAGTGGTGGTAGGACCATGTGAGTGGTGTTGGGGAGCAAAGTAGTGTTATGGATTGTCAGATTGGAGGTACAGACTATGGGAGTGGTATGATAGACAGCCAGAACCAGTGGTGCAGTGGACCATGAGAGTGGCAGTATGGACTATGTACAGAGTAAGAGTACAGATAGCACAGCATCTCATGACCTTTCCATGAAAACAGGTACCCTACTGTAATGATAAGGGTGCACTACTTTGTAAGTGCTCTATATCCTTGTACGTGCTGTAGACTAAATCATTTCTTTAAAGGAGACGTAATCTCAGGAAGAAAAATCAGCACTTGTTGAAGTCTAGTCAATTTTCTTAAAAAGAAAAGAAAAGAAAACAAAGAAAGCAAAGGTGAGCTCCCAAGTGGTGCAACAGAAGAGCATTTGCTGTATCGTCTGGAGTTTGAATCCTGAGGATGCCACAGCCACCTGTGCCTGGGAGTCCAAAACAGCAAAAATTGGCTGTGCTTTCAGGAAAGGAAGGGTGGCGTACACTCTGTCCCCTATCAATCATATCCAATCATGGGGCATCTGTGTGAAATGGGTGGATAGCGCTTTCCTCTGAGTGTGTTATGCTGCCCGCTGATGTTACATGAGAAGCAGTTTGAAAAGATGCAGTCAGCTGTGATAGCCTTTGCCATCTCTGGTTGGTAACTGTCATGTGATAGGGGAGACCTATTTGGAGGCCAAGAATAAATTAGGTAGAAAATCAGGGAAAAATTTAAAAAAGGTGCCTACAATAGGGTGGACAGGGAGAACTACGTTTCATGATGCTGACCTGAATTAAACTTTGTATAGTCAAAAGGGCTTTTAATTATTGTAGGGTGAACAAGATCACTGAATATCAGATATTGTGCTTTATAGGTCAAGGTATTTAAAATTGTGTATGAATCTGCATGCTGGTCATGCTTATAAATCAGAAACAGAATAAGTCATAGACACAAAGTGAGCATTTTCATGCACCAAATGATGAATCCTGCAGGGGATTCTGCAGGCTGGACTTGCCACTGTGGCACTTTGGCATCGACTGCCGCTGGCAACATCCAGCTGAGGCAATGCTCAGGCTTTACCTCATTAACTCATAAAGGGCAAGCAGGAGCAAAGCCAATTAAACCTGCTGCGCTTTGGGAGGTATAGACCCAACAAGCTGGCAAGTGCCACTCTGACCTCAACATGCAATTTACTATCACATGGAAATGTCATATGATCAGATGATAAGTCTAACTAATGAGCCCAGCTGCATATAGACATATTTACATGCATTAATTGCCAGGAAAGTATGTCATGCTCTTGTAGCAAAAATCAACCAGTGTCACATGGTTGTCAATCAGACTTTAATGAAAAATTGAAAAAAAACAATTGAGAAAAATTCCAGCTTACTCTCTAGTGAGTCAATATATAAGAAATAAAACATGATGAGGCATGGTGTTTTAATAAAATAACCAGTGAAAGGGTAGTGTGATGAGGCCCAATGAGAAGCAGGCCTCAAAGTAATTTTTTTATCTTATACCATAGCAATTTTCCAACAATTATATATATATATATTTATTACAGAATGGCGTGTCATACTTTATATCCATTTATAATTATGTTTATGCAAGTGGAACATGAATACACAGAAAACAAGTTCCTGTTATCACTTATGTTATAACAGCTATAAACCATTGTTCCTTCACCAGCCTCTATTTTGTTCTCTCTCTTGAAGTTAATAAGACAAAAAACACAGCTTGTCACATTACCAAGAAACCACTAGACTCTCCATCGTGAAGACTTTGCTGTGGCAAAAAAGTGTCACAGCTATCAACTGGGGAGGGTTGGTAACCATATCTTTTCAAACTGCTGGTCATGCTTCGTCACAGGGCAGCATAACACACTCAGAGAGAGTGCTGCCTAACCTCTTCCGCATACATGAGCTCACAGGTGTTTGGTTAGTGTCGCTGTGATTGACAGGGAAGGGAGTGTATGCTATCCCTCCCACCCAGAGAGCATGGCCAATTTTTCTCTTGTCGACTCCCAGCCATGGATGGCTGTAGCATCATTGGGATTTGAACTCACAAACTCCAGACGATAGCATGAACCCTTTTGATTATATTCATTTTTAAATCTGTTTATCTGAAGCATCCAAGTCCCTGTGCATATAGATACTATTGAAACACTATTGTATTAGAATGAGCATTAACATAACCCTTGAGGCCAGAAATACAGTCAGAGCTGCTGAGCCTCTGAGATCCTGCTAAAAAACAAACAAACAAAAAAACAAAAAAAAATCTTGAATTGTTTTGCCTGCATATTTCTCTGTCAGGAAGGACAATACTCACTCTCTCAATGTAGTTGTGTCTGTCTGTCTGGCCGGCATGCCTCAGAAAACACCGGTGTCTTTGCAATTCTGGATGTTCCAAAGAATTGACCTTTCCCTTTGAGGAGAAATGTGCCCATCTGAGAAGCCCCATCTGGAATAAAAGGCACCCTGAAACCACATTTGAAAAGGTTAGGGCACACCCAGAATGCTATTTTTATACCTTGTGTTCAAGTTAGGCATTTTCAAAGTAAGCCACATATGTTTCAGAGATCACTCTGTTAAAATAGAGCAGATATACTGCAAATAAACAGCGAAGTGTACTGTGACCAAGACAATCTTTGAGGATCAACCAGGCAGAAAAGAATGCGACTAGACTTAAAAAGATAGTAATATTAGACATAGACTTAAGAAGATATTAGTATTAGACTTACATATTAGTCTAATACTAATTAAAGTTAAGAAGATATTACTAGTTTCACTGCATGGCCTATATTTTATACTTGCTAGAATGTTGAAGATTAACATTAAATTGTGGATTATAGCATGTTCCTTTTGCATTGTGAACTCACATGAATTTTGCATTGCAAACCCGAAATTTAAAGGGTCACTGTTAATATGTTTTATATATATATATATATATATATATATATATATATATATATATATATATATAATTCATGGTTGCACTGAAAAGAAAGATTTCCTCTTTCTATTTGCAAGCAAGGCCATTAACATTTGAATACTATCAATGAGCAAAAATTGGGCTTAAGCATGAAAAGAGATGTCACAGGCATTTGTTAAAGGTTACAGATTGCTACGGGTTGATTAATTACGCACATGTTTTGATTAGTTCTGCTGGATACTTTCATTAGCAAAATGGCCTGATTAATAAACAAGGGATCTTCCTGGCGTGAAGGGCATGAAATAGAGAAGACTGCACGAGTGCACGAAAATCACCTTCCTAGGAGACAACTGCATAAATGAGGGGGGAAACAAATAAATGGCTTAATCAGAAAGAAGGAAAACCAAGGGCAACATTTCTGCATTCATTACTGAACCAATTTGACAGTTATAAAGAGGCAGAGCAGTAATTCAGCCATTCATCAATTAGCTAGTTAAAATGAAGAGGACAAGGACACTAACTTTAATTATGCACTCTAAAAAATGTACAACTAATGCATTTTGTCATTCACATATCACCTCGTGAAATCCTGTGTCATACTTTCAGTTGAAGTGTTTTATACTGCTGTACTTTTGAGACCAGCACTAATGACCTATTTGAAAAAGTTGGAATTAAAATTAATGAGATGCAACAGAAGGCACTGTAGCTTGTGGTGACATAGTGGTGAAACTGCTGACTTTTCATTTTTTACTTATAAAGACGTACCATTCAGGAAAAAAAAAGCCAAACTAACTAGAAATAAAAAATAAATGTTCAACCGAGTGAAAAAACATAAACTATGATATATATATATATATATATATATATATATATATATATATATATAATGCATGTAGTACTAATTGAGTCAAATGATATTTACTATTAAAAGACAAAAACTAATTTCATTGTCATAAAAACAATACATGAATAACTAAAAATGTTTCAATATTAAGTATAAAAATCTAGAAAAATAAAACTTTAAAATGATTCACAAGAAATGTTTAAATAACCAATTCTTGATGTTGGACACAGAAATTTTGGCTGCATTCATATAATGAAGTTAAGTGCATGGATAAATTTTTTGCCTAAATGTGACACAGCTTTGTTCTCTGTGAAAACAAAAATGTTTGATCTTTTCCAGTTGGATCTGAACCACTTTTACCTGCGATCCTAGGCTGGATCATATGTGGCATAAATAGTATATAAATGGTCAGATTTAATGGAAAGATCAACCCTGAAACACATTAAATATGTTTATATTGAAATGTTTGTGCTGTGCTTTGCAATTCTGGTGCTAATTTGCTGGCTAATGCTACATTTCTATTAATTCTGCAAGAATTTTTTAGAGTTGTCTGCCGCTCTGACATCATAAGGGAGAAGAATTTTTAACTATGTTATTTCAAGATTTCAAGGGATAATGGTCAGATTCTGTTTGTTGTTAGCTAATTTTATCATACACCATTTTACGGTGGCATTCACTGTCCTATTATTGTAGCGAAATCCAAAGTAGATGTAGTGGAGACAACAAAAGGACTGATTTCAAAGTTCAAGAATGCAATGCAGCTAGACCACACAGATGCAGCAGAGACTCAGCTTGGCTAGTTAGCAATGTACGAGACAACAAGCATGATTGCTTTGATGGTGGCATTAGCATGAAAGTTGAAGCTTTGGAAGCTGAACTGTTTGAAAAGAGTGTACAGATGAGGAGGTGAGACAGCTGAACTGACTAAAGTGGTACTGCATGTATCTCTGTAGGTAGAGAAGCAGGGGTTAATAACAGAATATCAAAGTCTACAAAAGGGGGTAGAGCGTTTTCGTATTTAGCTCCTAAACTTTGGAATAGCCTTCCTGACA
>CM075012.1:6792615-6806184 GCA_037576675.1 Pangasius sanitwongsei
ATTAGGACACCTGATTCTGATCATTTGGATGGGTGACCGAATACTTTTGGTAATATAGTGTATATATATATATATAAGCCATGACAAGGTTTACATAGAGTTATATTAATTTCTGATTGTGTGTTTTTTTTTTACTTTTGTATTTAAATTTATATTTTAATTTAAATCTTTCACATTACATTTTAGGCTTTTGTCACAACTGATTCTTTCTTTTTCTTTAATCTGTTATTATTGCTCTGTAAAATATGTATGCTGTTTTTTAAAGTACTTCTTATTTTTTTAATTATTATTATTAATTACCAGTAATTGAACTGTATTAGTATGATCAAACTGTACTAGTGATCATCATCCTTTTTTTTTAATTTATTGCTTTTTTTTGTTGTGCTCGTGCATGTGCTCTGTGGTTTCTCCTTTTGCTGCTGCTTTACAGTGTCAGTGACAGCTTCAGTGTGGACAGTGAGGTTGGGGTTGCTGCCAGGGCTAACACCTGCAATTGCTTCAGATTTAGCAATAGCACTAGCTACGGTGTCTGTGATGCTAATTGCTGTAAGCTCTAGTGTTGGTCAAAGTTGTGGAATCAGTGTCTATAGGTACTGTTGTTTTCATCACTGACCTTTTCTAGCTCCACTGAGTCACTGTGCTGTGAGTCCAAGATCTCATCCAGGGTCTCATCCAGTGTTGGCTGGTAAGAAACTGAAAATCTTGTCTTCTGAAAGATAAAACCTTCTTCACTGCCAAGTTTGTGCCACCAAGTAGAATTGTTTTCATGAGGCTGGTGAACTTTTCGAAGTGGGACAGCTTCTTCATTCTAACTTTCATTTTTTAGGAATAGTGGCACGTTTGAACTCACAACTCGGCACATAGAGGGGAAACTTGTACTAGGGCTCCTTTTAACCATATTCCGAGTTTGATCAGTGTTTTAACGACACTTTTTCTCTTCAGGAAGACTGCCCCAGCTTTATTCATGCAGGAGGCAAAGTAGAAGTTTTCACATCTGACTTTCTCTCCCACTGCCAACAACATGTCTTCCACCTGTGCTCCACTCTCTGGCAGAAAGAGAAAAAGCGTCTCCTCGCTGGCCTCAGAGGTCATGGTGTCCCGTTCATTCTCTCCTGATTTTTACTGTTTCAGCTTGTACACTTCACTTATAACTGTAGCTTTTTCTGTTTAATTAAAGCGAAGTAAAATAAAAGTAGACAGTTGGCAAAATGCCAGAGAGCTCTGCACACATTCCCTCCACACTCAGCTTATGCGTAGAGAGAGAGAGAGAGAGAAAGAGAGAGACGTTGACTTTTAAGATGCCTTTAATCTATCACTTTCACATATTTCCATATTTACATGTTTTAGAAGCCCATCAGACCCCCCACCCACACCCTCCCACTCAAAAAACCCCAACCCCCCTCAGTTTTAATCCTATTTTAATCCATTAATCCAAATGAAAATCCATAGTCTGGTTTAAAGAAGAGTCTTTCGTGCTGCTGATGTCCATTTTCTTAGTCTAAATCTTCTACACAGTGAAAGCACTTTAAAATTATGCATTTTTTTGTAGCATTTTGTGCTGACTTGACCAGCTTTGTGTTATCCAGGAAGTAATTCCTTTTACATTTTTTCAGTTCTAAAATCCGGCTTATCTGTGCTGTGGTGCACAGGTCTTCAGGCTGTTGGTTTGGTGCTTCTAAATTATCAGAAAATCTTGGCTCATCTGAGCTGATGTTTCTCTCCTCCATGGGTGTGAGCTGTTCTACACATTGGGCCTTCACTTTCCTACATCATGACATTCACTGCTTCACTGCAGTTTTTTGGTACTGTTGACAATTCATCAACTTGGTTCATCTTCTTTTTTCTTTCTATTCTCAGCTTACTATATTGTTCTTCACCTCAGACGTGTTTCTCAGTGTTGGTGTGTTCTTGTGTGTGCTCTGTGGGTTATCCTGCTGCTTTTTTAAAAAGGGTCATCTTCAGTGCAGCTGTTAAGGCGAGGGTCGCTGCTAACACTAATGCTTTGAGCAGCATCAGGTTTAGCACCAACACTAGCTTTGATTTCAGCGTTGTTAATTTCAGCATCAACACGAGTGTTAGCATTAGTGTTAAGTAAGTAACCCTAAGTGGTTAAGTGGTTAAGTGGTTTCCTGCTGACTGTCCCTGGGCTGCTGGTGCTGTAACCTGGCCATGACACTCCCTGAGCTCCCCACTGTCACAGCTCTATATGAGCAGCTAAACTTTTTGTTCCCAATGTCCCCAAACTCAAAACACCTCAGGCTTTCAGTGGTTGATTGTTAAAAAAACATAAAAACCTGTCTATGAAATGACAGGATATTCACTGCAGACATCTTACAACCAAGTAGAATAATTTTCATTGCACTGGCAAATGAAAGTGGGACAGTTCCTTCATTATCACTTCATTTTTAATAAATGGAGGCACATTTGTGATCACTAATCACATCGCAGGGCCAGATAGAGGGGAAACTGGTACTATTACTCCTTTCATCCATATTCAGCTCTCAATCAGTGTGTTAACGATGTTTTGATTTTTCATAAACACCACCACAGCTTTGTTCATATGAGAGGCCAAGTAGATGTTGCCTCTGCTCCTGCTAACAGCACTTCCCCCACCTGTGCTCCATGGAGTCAGAGGCCATGCTGTCCCACTCACAATCACTCTTTTATCTACTAGCTAACTCACTTATGACTAAAACTTTCAGTATTGGAATTAACGTGTAGGGACAAGTATATACTTGTTCTGTATGGAGCAGCTGCCATACCAGGATGCAATACACCCTGTAAGGCCAGACTCCACAGCACACCTGTAGAAAGTGGTGAGGACTGTAGTGGACATCCTGGCTTTCTTCAATCGCCTGAGGAAATGAAGGCGTTGATAGACCTTTTTGATGATGACTACTGTGTGCTCAGTCCTTGTGAGTTTAGCAGTGAGAGTGATCCCTAGGAATCTGAAGTTGTTTCTCCTTCGATATAAATGGGTGCATGTTTTACATATCCTTATCCTGTTTTACAATTTACTATTACAATTATTGTGTCAATGTGAGCCACTGCCATAAAACCCCTTGTAACTGATATTCTATTATGTCAATGACAGTGATGCTGTTTGTGACTGTGAAAGTTACTTGAGAGTGTTAATTGTTAATTCAGCACATCTACTGGCTCCTGGTGGCCAGTCTTGTTGGAGCAGGTGAAGAGGCAAGTCTGTCTTCTGCTGGTTGGAGGTCTGACAATCCTTCTTTTCTCCAAGAGAAGAACAGAAGCCTGCTGAGAGAAAGACACAGAGAGAGAGAGAGATAAAATCAAAAATATTTATGTACAGTACTGATGGGTTTAGGTTGCACCTACAGGGTTGGGGGTTCCTCCGACCTGTGTGCTTGGTGCTCACCGTGCTTCGGGGGTTTCCTCCGGGTACTCCGGTTTACTCCCCCAGTCCAAAGACATGTGCTGTAGGCTGATTGGAATTTCCAAATTGTCCATAGTGTGTGGATGTGTGTGCAGTTGTGTCCTGCAATGGGTTGGCACCCCGTCCAGGGTGTCCCTGAAAAGTGAATGAATGGAATGAATGATGGTTTTAGTTAAATAGGGCTTTTACCAATATGATTGTCAATATAAACAGGAGACACAGCTACTTATAAATATCCTGACATGATAAAGTTAAAACAACCCATTAACATAACCTGTCACTATGAAGAGTAAATACACAGTAACAGTAAGTGCTTAAAGGATTCTGATTGGTACTGCAGTCTAAGGTTTCATCCCATCATTGAAAGATTTGCAAGTTTGAATCCCCAATGATATCTCGATCCAGTAGATCATAACTGCATCTTAATACCTATTAACTGTGTTAATATCTAATAGTTATGCAAGTTATTAGCATTTAGACCTATCTCTTGTGTTTGATGGGCGAACTTGCTGCATTGAATGACAGGGCAATGATGCCTTAAACGTGCGTTCTCAGACAGCGCATATCCGTTATTCTCTGCCCCATGCCCCTGATTTTAAGATTCTCTGCTATTTCTTGTTAAACTGGTTTGATTTTATTCCCCATTATGTTTCTGTCACCACTGTGAAGACTTAGTGTATGCATGTGCTGTTAGTGAAGTCTTTGGTGTTGTTAAAAAGCCTATTTTTGGATTAAGTGTGACATTGCTGTGAAATAAAAAAAATGCCGGGAGCAGGGCCAGACCTAATCCCTCGCCTCCTAGACTGTGTTTTAATTCGTCTGAAACTTCTGTCAATCACACGTATTTTCTCCAATAGTGTTGTGAATTTTGTGTGGGATGCTGCATTCTTCCTTCTCGAGTGAATCCTACCATATAAGAAGAAAGTGTGCGCTGCCCACAAAAAAATTTGTGTTGGGCCAATCTGGGCAAAATAGGTATTGGAACAATGTGGGTTAGCCCACAGAGGTCCCAGGAGGATTTGTGTGGGTATGCTAAAGTGTGGCCTGCCCACAGAAAACCCGCACTGGGCCAGTGCGGGTAAAATAGGTACTGGCCCAGTGCGGCGTACCCAGCCTTTCAATTGAATGAAGGAAAACAAGCTGAGATGTCAATTATCACTCATTTAATATCTTTAATTGATGTGAAATAACTTTAAAATATATAATTATATAAATAATAAACTCTTATTCTCTATTACTTACAACAGTACAAATAAACCATGCAATCTTCAGCAATATTCCCACCTGCCAGTAGACAGATCTGACACCAGCATGCAAGAGGTGCAAGACAGAAAATTACTCTATGCTTCTGTGTAATATACAACACCATACAATTTCACCATCTCGTCCTGCTGAGGGCAACAAAATCACAGCATTTACTAACCACAAACACCTCTAGAAAACTCACACAGAAATGTATACTGTAAAGACCCTATGCATTCCATACCAGATCCCTCCTCATCAGTGAGAATACTGGCTGTTGTATTGGCTACTGAAATCTCTAATATCAGGAAGCAAGTATTAGTACCAGACAATTCCAGTTGGCAGACACATCAACAAGAAAAGCACATATAATAATATGGGTATAATATTATAATAATAATAACCTCAAAGGAAAGAACCTGCATTAAAGCACAATTTGAAGACAGACACAGAGGACTGTTCAGTCAGACTAAAATAGAATATCTGCAAACTATAAAGATACAATCGACTGAAATAAACAAAATTGAAAATGCACATTGAAGATATTATGAGCCAACAAAAAATGAAGGATGAGCAAAACAGCAGGTTTAGTGCCATAACTGCAGTCACAGCCATAGTAGCACACTGCAACATCTGGGATTTCTTATGACCTTGAATCTCATATAAATATAAAGAAATCTATAATTAAAACGTAGCCTCCTGGGTTCTGGGCCCCTAGTACAGTGTGGCAAGGGAAAGCTAAGGCAGGAAACTACCTGATGAACTAGCTAAGATGGGTTGAACATATACATACCACAACAATATGCTGTGGAAGGTGGACTGATTAAGTTCACTGCTGTAGGAATTTAAGGCCACCAACATTGGCAATTACCAGAATTGGAGGACCTGTTCACCCCCCGTTGACCTTTGAATCTATGTAGTCCACTGCTACAACCCCTGGCACATGGATTACCCACTTAGTAAGCTTGGCCAAAGACCAAGTCCCACCTACAGTAGATATCATATTAAGATGTACTGCACTAACTCAGTATTAGTATACTGTTTGTTGAGATAGTTGACCAACAAATAATTATACAAACACAACAGACCCCTCAAGCCCTAGGAGAAGACAGGGCAGGTCAGTCATCTATTTCCCTATTGGCTACGCAGATCAAGATGCATTCTTTCTTTGAGTTTGCAGCTTACTAGTTGTTTGTGCCTTCTTTCTCATTCCTAGATTCCTCTTTTAAGAACTGATGAGAAAAGGCCAGCCTAAAAGGCAAGGTGGAATCTGCTGCCAAGACCACATTCTGCCAGCTGCAAAAAAAAAATGCTGCTTATAAACCTGAACTTCAGCTGGCCCTTAACCCTGTTATTTACCGAGCACTCTAGTTATCAAGTCCACAGTGGAGGATTTATGATTCTATCTGATCAGCTGGCCCTTCCCCTTCATTATTGACCACACACCCCCTTCAGTGTATGTCATAGGTGAAGGACACCAACCCCCTGTCAAATCATGATGGTTTCTAATCTCACACAACTTCACTCACTGTGATCGATCAGCACTGATACCCCAGGCAGATTTGGGAGGTCAGTAGTATGTGGCTATATGAAGGTAGCAGTAGTCATTTCTTATTTTCAAATATTCAACAAACACATGCAAATGAAGGTGTTGGCAAATCAATATGCATGCTTCAGAAGCAAGACTTCAAACAGCTATAACATCATAAAAAACAATAAAATTACAGTTTCAGTACACAAATTTAGACTGAATAAATATTAAGCTTAAGCAAATTAATTTATGTCCAGTAATGTTTTACATTTAAGTACACATCACAAAGCAAATTTCAGGAACTTTCAGGAAAATTGTACTGCTTTTCCCAGTAGCTTCACCACCCTAGAGTTCAACAGCATTATCGCTATATAGATAAGGGAACTTACATTGAGGAAACCTCTATTCTAGTAGAAACTGAATGCATTTCAGATAAATGCATGGTCAATCCTGTTGGAGGGGATTTTTGAGGAAAAAGAAGGTCAGAAAATAAAAACTGGTATTGTTATTGTGCCTTTGCTTTTGTCCAGCTTTTGGGTGAGAAATTATTACTTGCACTTCTGTGATACTCACATGCATGAAGCTTTACTATTTGTACATTCTCAGACTTAATTGCCAAAGTGATACAATTTCAGAGAACAGGACAGGCTAGGACAGTTCATGGGAAAACTGCAGACATAAGGAACACTTCTCACAGCAATTGGCTCTCATACATTTTTAATAAGTCTTCTGGTAGTATCTGCAGAACACTGAGTCTTACTACTGGACCACACAAGCTCATGGACTATGAGCATTTTTCTTGGGTGAACCACCATGAATCTCCAATATTAGATATGAAACACTATGTAACCTGTAAGTGTGCAACACCCTAATATTGAAATTGTTTGAATGGTTTCAGAGAATGGAGTCATTTGGGTTAAATAATTTGACCAGTTAAAGTTTAGACTGAGCAACACCTGTGCATTCATTCATTCATTCATCTTCAGTAACTTCTGTATCCTGGTCAGGTTTGCATTGGTCAGGGTCCACCTGGAAACACTGAACACAATGTGGTAGAATTCACCCCTGATGGGTTACCAATCCGCTGCAGGGCACCATGAAAACACACATTCACACACTCATTCACACCTATGGGAAATTTAGTGTAGCCAATGAACTAACATGCATGTTTTTGGGAATTAGAAGAAAACCAGAGAAACTAGAGGAAAGCCACTTGAACATGGGCAGAACATGCAAAAATCTGCATAGACTGTAACTCAAACACAGGATAGAACCTGCTAACCTGGAGCTGTGAGAAGCAATACTGCCCACTGTGCCAATATTCTCCCCAACACCTGCTAAACCTGACCATAACACCCATTTATGGGCCTTCCCCAAACTGTTGCCACAAAGTTGTATTCAAAACATACAATTGTATAGAATGTCTTTGTATGCTGTTGCATTACAATTTCCCTTCATTATAACATAGAGGCCCAGACATATCAAGCATGACAATGCCCCTGTGCACAAAGTGAGCTTCATAAAGATATGGTTTGCCAAAGTTGGTGTGGAAAACTCAAGTGGCTTGCACAGAACCCTGACCACAACCCCACTGAACAACTTTGGTATTAGTTGCTGACTGCATTCCAGGCCTTCTTGCCCAATAGCAGTGCCTGACCTCACTAATGCTCTAGTGGCTGAATGGGAAAATCCCCACATCCATGTTACAAAATCTAGTGGAAAGCCTTCCCAGAAGAATTAAGGATATTATAACAGCAAAGGGGGACTAAATCTGGAAGTCACTATTCAAAAAGTACATATGAGTGTGATGGTCAGGTGTCCACACACTTTTGGCTATATAGTGTAATCAGAGTATTTCTCAAATTGAATAATCATCCCCTGCTATGGATTTATTTTTGGTTATTGTTTGCCATTAATGTAGGTGCTGTGTGTATGGCTTTGAGAGCTACTGAAAACCAGGACATCATTCCTTGTGTTTTCAGGCATACCTGGTCAATAAAACTGATTTATTCACTGATTTGTTCAATTGCATGGTTTGCCTAAATATGTAGTTTGATCATGTATCCATTTACATTTAAGATAGACAACAAACAGACTAATGAGTAATGTAAAAATAGTTAATAATCATTATTTTATAATATGCTTGTATGTTGTATGTGTGGCATGTCACACCCAGCCCAACACTGACTACACTGAAACACTGAAAATACTGGCTAAAGTAATCTTCTAAACAAGAGAGGAGCAAATCTCGGTCATGACCGAAAGACTCACTGACTCAAAAACTGACCCGTTAAACAAGAGAGTAGCAAACCTTGGTCATGACCAAAGGATTCACTGACCTTGAATGGCACCTACTTCAGATTATCAGATCGAAAACCTTTGCTAGAGCAGGAGACACCTGAACTTGTGTAAAGCAACTGATCTCTAAAACTGCAGCTGAGACTGTAGACTTTGTATTTCTGTAGACTTTATATGTCTTATAACGATATGGCCACCATGGGCCATTCCGCTTTCTGTTAAGTACATCTAAGTAATATGGCTCTAATATGTTAAAATGGACACTTTAGTTCCACCTACCTGAATTTCCCTAAGTTTATTGATTCAAATTTAACTATGACTTCAACAAATCCAAAATTTAAATAGAGAATTGCTCACTGTCATCAATCTAGAATGTACAACCTTGAAAGTATGTGTTTTACAGTTGCTGAAATATTTCCTGTAGTTCATGTGTTAAGCATGTGAATTTAACTGTGCAGTAACATATGTGTGACAAATAAAGATTTCTTCTATTATATTATATTATATTAGAATAGAATAGATTAGATAGATTAGATTTTTCCCACTCTGTATGTTATTCCCACTCATTGCAATTAAATACTAACTATTTAACTACAGAGAAGTTCATGAAGGGTGTTTTTAGAATCTGCTGCCTGAGAATCTTTCAACACTTTATTAAAATGTAATGGAGGTTACAGCTTGGCTGTGACTTCACCATTAATATTTACAATCTATGCATGTTTCACATGTGGGATTAATGTGACCTGTGATGCAAAAATAGCAGGGGCCAAATAGCACATTTGCAATTATTTCTTACACCCTTTGGTGTATTTATGTATTTTTCAATGATTATCCATGCATAACACATTGTATACAGTGAGTCGGAAGATTGTCTTTAGTATCCATGGGCAAGTTTAGCACTGTAATCCTAGTTTATTAGCATTTTTAGACTAAAGGATATGCAAAGCTTAAAGCCTTGATTAATGATATGCAGTAGCATCTTAATTGAGAAATAAACTTTCATCCTGATGTTGACAAGACTACTTGCCATTCCTGCTGCTCAGCAGTGCACGCTGTGCTTGATTAAGCCTGGGCCCATGTCCCAAATGGTGTGCTCTAACAACTCTTTTTATGCATAATGGCCTCAGTGCTGTATTCTACGCCTCTCACAGCAGATCAGAGTTTATTCCCTGATCCCAGTCAAGCTGGCATGAAATATCATGACCTGAGAACAGTTGATTGAAACCTGATTTTTTTTCTCCTAATGTTTCCAATTCTCCAGCGTCTGGTTTGGACATCTCATTTTGCAGTATGTCTCTTGCACCTTTGGGGACAGGTGTTCTCTGCGCATTTCTTGAGAAATGCTTTGAATGAATGCAAGGACTGGAGTTTGAGAAGTCCCTTACTCTCTGCTGGTAATTCACACCAGATCACAGCAGAGCTCTGCATGTGAAAAGTAAACAACTGCAGAGCCCCATCACAGTACTTCTGTTCTCAATACCCCCTGGCTGCTACTCCAACTCACTTACCAACAGTTGTCCATACACAGTGAGACGGCCTTGGCACAGTCACATTTGTGCTCTCGTTTGCATTCTGGCATGTGTACAGCACATTCATACTCACAGGTAAACCCTCCTTGAGCCCATACCAGCAGGGAGCCCTGTTCCATATTTTATAAGTGCTGAGTTTTGCCTACACATCTAATTCTGTCCTTGGAGAGTCGCTCAAGGTCCAACACGCAATTTATCTCCAGGTCACTGGAGAAGCTCCATAGGAGTAGAGATGAATGAAGCTGTGCTATGCTGTTTGCGCAGCTTCCTGAGCCTGAAATATTTTCCAATAAACTCAGTAAAGAGATAAATAAATATTAACAATCACTAAAAAAAAATATATCATATTTCCTCATGTGTGCAGTAGAGTTCTCCTATTGCCTCCGAGCGGCTCTTCCCCTTGTCACAACTGGCATTATGCTGCAGTAAGGGTTAGGCTGTGTTAGTGCTTGTCAAAGATGCTCTGGTCCCAAGCAACCTGGACATTGGTCATGTCCATCGTCCAACTCCAGTGGGACTTGAAAGGACAATCAACCCTCAACTGTGCTCTAAAATACACAGCATTGGAGAAGGTTTGAAAAAAAAAGTTTAACAATTCACAACAAGTTAGAGTTTATGAACATATATGGTATTAATAACACAACATTTGCAGCTTCACACTGCTGCAAGTCAACACAAATATTAGGCCCTACTCTCTGATTCAGTGGTGAATATGAATAAATCAATAATAAAGTTCATGCAAGGTGCAGGTCAATGCACTCTCCTTCATGGTGCAGATTTTACCATAACAATTTTATGCAATCTTTTACAAGAACAAGTCTGAGTGCTTTCTTAGCATCTTGAATCTGCTTCTTCCTTTTATAGGCTACATGTTTTCCTGAACTGATTTTTTTTCTTCTTTTGGATGTATGTCAATGACAAATAAATCTATAGCATTTTAAAGTCTGGCTACCACTAAAAGTGAAAAGTGAGAAAATCACATTTAAAAGTTTAATTTGAACATTATTGAAAGATACCACAATGACTATCTAAATGCATCTACTATATATTGACTTAATTTGGATTTAATCAACATGTAATAAATAAAATATAAAATAGTAAATATAACCATGAAAACTATATCTATCTTTATGACATCCTTTATTAATAACCTACAGACTAATAAGCATTTCAGAATTACCACCCGACTAGCATGCACTGATATACACTTGCTGTCCATTTTGTTAGGAACACCTGTACACCTGCATATTCATACAGGTATCTAATCAGCCAAACACTCTTTTTTGTTTGTTTTTCATACCATTCTGTGTAAAAGAGACTGTTGTGTGTTGTGTGTGAAAATCCCAGGAGATCAGCAATTTCTAAAATACTCAAACCAGCCTATCTGGTTCCAAAAACCTTGCCTTGGTTAAAGTCACTGAGATCATTTTTTTTCTATGTGTTTTCTGTGTGTTCCTAATAAAATGGACAGCCCGTGTATAAATCACTATGTATAGAATGTATGGAATGAACATTTGATATATCATGAACACTTGATATGTATGTAATGAATATATTCACTTATCATATTAAATCATATTTATGATAAGTGAATACAGTTGTATGCAAAAGTCTGGGCACCCCTTGGTCAAATCACATATTTTGTTTATTTTTGAAATAAAAAGAAGTAAATACAACTTCTGCAGGAAACTATATTTAAAAATAACATCTTCTGTAAGTGCTAATGTGCAGTTATATTTGATGAACTAAAAAAATAGAAGAAATAATAAAATTGTAATTATGGTCTGTGAAAAGTTTTGGACACCCTTCCAGTTGTAAAGTCTCAGTGAGTTGGTTAATTTGTTAGGCCGTGATTGACTCATTAGGATTTCTTACTCAGGTTAAGAATTGTCATTAGGAATTTAGCTGACACAGGAGTAATGGTGCACCATTATACTGTGTAGCCTTGCTTGAACAAACAATGCATGGAAGAGTCATCAGAAGGAAACCTTTCCTGCAACCTCTGCACAAATGTCAACCACTGACGTATGCGAAATGGCATCAAGATAAGCCAGAGGAATTTTGGAAACAGGTGTTGTGGACTGATGAAGTAAACATGGAACTCTTTGGCCACAATCACCAAAGGTATGTTTGGAAGAAAAAAGAGTAGCATTTGATGAAAAGAACACCTTGCCCACTGTTAAGCATGGGGGTGGATCTATTATATTTTGGGGTTGTGTGACAGCCAGAGGCACAAGAAACTTTGCAGGGGTAGATGGAAGAATGGATTCCAGTAAATATCAGCAAATTCTGGAGGCAAATGTGACACATTCAGTCAAGAAACTGAGGCTGAAAGAGACTGGCTTTTACAACAGGACCATAATCCAAAACATACCTCAAAATCCACCATGAACTACTTCATGAAATGCAAGCTAAAGCTTTTCAAATGGCTCTCACAGTCTACTAACTTGAACATCACTAAAAATCCGATCTTCACTAAAGTCCAATCATCACTAAAAATCTGATCATCACTAAAAAAGATCTTAAACATTCTGTGCATGCAAGATGGCCCAAGGATATCTCAGAACTAGAGGCAATTGTAACATGCCACAATTACTATATTTTTTTTCTTTTTTTTTCTAATTTCATCAAATATAAAGTAACTGTGCATTATCATTTGCAGGAAATGTTTTAATAGATTTTCTGCAGAGTTTGTGTTTACTTCTTTTCACAGAAAGAAAAAAATCAACAAAATATGTAATTTGGTTAGGGGAGCCCAAACTTTTGATGCTTGTCTCACTTGTCCATAGTTATATTCATATGCTTTAAAACAGCAATATGTTTCTGAAGCATAAAGTTGTCGGAAAGGTTTGTGTCTTTGGTAAAACACCTTAATTAATTAGTTAATTGGTTATTAACCCAGATCTGTCAGGTTGTAAATTAATACTGATAATACCACATGGCCGCTGAAGGAAGGCCCTTTACATAGTTACTAATGCTTGTCTCTAAATTATGTGTATATGCTATTATCCTGACAGAGGAGATACAATTCAGTTCAGCATAATGACTGTGAACGGAGGATTATCTTCTTAACAAGTTGTTCACTGGACAACATTCTGCATGAATGAGAAAAATAGAAATCAAGCTAAAGCTGCCATCTTGCAGTGATGCTGAGAACTACACATTTTCACATAACCTCCCAGTGTGCATAAGCAATTATCAAAGGGCTATTCAGGAGAAGTATAGCAAAACACAAGTCCAATCCTAATTCATGAGGGCCCTTCTTCAATAACTGGGCAAATCAAATGAAGTCTAACTTGACAAGGCAACCTGACACAAGGTCAGCAGGTGTTTGTCAAAGAAATCAAACTCATTTCCTTTAATCTCAGTAGTCAGGCAGCAAGGCATTTCTCTTACGTCTTCCTCCATAAGTCAGAATGGTGGAGTTTTCTGGCAGCTAAGGGCAACATGTAATTACTCTGCATCAACTGTGCCACAGAGGCAAAGGGAACAGGGCTAAGTAATAAACTTACATAAAAAAAAAAAAAAATATATATATATATATATATATATATATATATATATAT
>CM075012.1:6840156-6851238 GCA_037576675.1 Pangasius sanitwongsei
GGAGCTGTTTTTAGGGCTAAGATGTTTCGTGAATCATTTTTATCTTTACTAAGATTTAGTCCTAAATTTAAGGGGAATTCTAAGAAAACGTCGCAATTCTAAGAATTTTCTTAGAATTTTGTCACTAGGAGCAACTTTTAGGCTTAGGAAGCCTTGTGAATACGGGCCCAGGTCTTTGGAGAATGAAGGCCTCACATAAATGCTCAGTTGCCAAGCCATGTGAGAACTAACAAAAAAGTTGAATCAGTTAATGGCACACAAATCTGTTGATTTATAGTTGATTGAAAGTTGATTTATATGAGTGATGGATGGATATTACAAGAATTGTTTTTGTAAAAGATGCTAATTATAATACAATCATCCAGTTGAGGAGAATATCCTGAATCTGCAGTGAACAGTGAACAGTCATCAAATAGACTCAATCCCACCATGTCTGAGCAAGCATGTTAATAGAGTCTACATTTCTGGAGCTTGAGGTGCACTGAGATTTAAACACCAGATAGGAGTTGTGTGGTACCTACACAAAACCCAAGTCTATTCTTATCAGCAAGAGAATCTGACTTTGTGTCAACTCAATTTCTTCTGACTAAATTGGGAAAAGGAGCTGTCTTTACTTTTACATCAAGCCAAACAGTAAGTTCAATAAAATTCAATCACATTTGAATCTTCAACTCTGATTGGTCAGAAGGTGTTAAATAATTTTCTATAATAGTACGGTTCACACAGTAATGCACCTGTAAGGCAGGTTTATATAAATGCAGTCATTCAAATACGGCATCATTTCTGTAGTAACAGCTCCTTCCTTCACATGGACTTGAGGGTAGACATCCCACATACTCTAATAACACTAATAATAAACCGATGAAAAAAAATAGTGTTACTACAAAGAAATAAATATAATGGTGAAGGTTTCTCTAAGGAGTCATTTATGTAACATTAATGAAGGAGTCTCCAGTGTCAGTGCTTTGTGAGAGTCAATCAATTGATTCCATCTGAGGAAAGTAAACAAGACAGGGGACTCTGTGCTTTCTGGATCCTTGGTAACATGAGATGCTGTTTTCTAATTTCTTATTAATGTTAAGAGAGAGAAAAAAGAGAGGCTGGTGAGAGAATGACTTATAGAATGACTTATAAATATTTATAGCTGCTGTAAGTGATAACATGAACTAACTTTAAACATAGGTGCAAAAAAGAATGTCATGTCACTGTTTATTTAATAAAAAGTATAATCAACAGCAAATTGCTGTCATATACGAGGATAAAAAACACTTTGGGATGTGTTGTTAAGGGAAAAAGAAATCATACCATTCCATCCCATCACCGATACATTTCCTATAAGAGCAAGCCTTGTCATGTTTTATTTCTTACTTGCTGATCTTAACTATATATTTTACATGTAGTGCTATATTTTATAACATAGCATTCCTAGATAAAGATAATGCATATACTGTAAAAAAAAAAAAAAGCTCTCATTTTCTGCTAAGCACTGGCTCTCTGTCTGGCGAGAGACACAGGATATATACTAGCATCCTATTCATTATACACAGATGTACTCACTCATTAACCACTTCTCTGTGATTCCTCCTCCCATTCACAGTCAGCGCTACCACAATCATATAGCTATGATTCTCACAAGACATTCCAAAAAGTACCTCCAGTAACTGACCTCTAGAAGCATGTCACAGCAATGACACTAAAATTAGATGTGATTTATGTCACCACTTCACCTCTGTGATTCGAACTTTTAATAGGGAAAGCTCAAGTACCCAAAGATAAGAGCTTATCATATTTCTCCATGTTGCTTTTATGTGATCCTTGCTCTGCAGTTCAGCACCTGTCCACTTATCTTGTCCTCACAAATTGAGAGGGTTTGATGTGTTAAATACCTTGTCTATCTCCTCTTCCACTGAGATGGGTCTGTAATAATATGGTTTTTTTTTTCTGTGCTATTGGAGCTACTTACACAGATAAAGTTAAAACAGTTTAAATAAAGGTCAGAACCAGGTTTCATGAAATGATGGATCTTAGCGAGAATTTATATAACTTACAAAGTAAATGCAAGGAGACATAGATAGATAGATAGATAGATAGATAGATAGATAGATAGATAGATTTGTGAGCGCCTGTTGTGAACCTGTGGCTTAACAGACAATGTTATTGTCTTCTTTGCTAACATGACATATCTGGTAAACAGCACAGGCCATCAATATTCAAATAATAAAGTCTTGAATATCTCAGTTTTCAACACAGAGTACAAAATGTCTCCCCATATTTATTACTTAAAGCTTATGTTGCTATAACAAATGAGGCTGTAAAACCAGTTAATCTGTCTAAAAGTTTTTTTGTTGTTGTTGTTTTTTTTTTTAATTGCTAGCTTGCTAACTGTGATTTCCTCACTGTCACATGAGAAAACGTGAAGGGTTTTCACAAGCTTCCACACATACGGTATGTTATGTAATGACATTATCGTCTAAAATCGTGGCAGCACTTGACACTCTGCTGGGGGCCTTATTCAATGTGTAAGATGCAAGTATAAAGGCTTGAGTAGTATAGTTTAAGATGGGCAAAATGATTTTCAGTTTAGGGCCCATAATCATACACTAGATACAAAAAGACAAATATTCAGCCTAAATGGTACTATTAAACTATACATCTGCAAATAATCGCATTAGTTATTAACATGATAGGGAAAATTGCTTAGCCCCTGGATTTATGTTTGTCTGAAGGCAGCAAACATAAAGCCTATCATGCGAATGTGTGCACAAGATAGGCTTTGTGTTTTCACCGCATGTAACATTTAAGACATTTATGAAATACGGTTTCTCTTAATAAAGCCTTTTCGAGTCTATTAGCCCCCTCCTAATTCGCATACACACACTTCCACCAACCCTGTATAAACCATTTAAAGGTTGAAAAATGACATGTAGTGAATAAGCTCATTCCAGCATGGGGGATGAGAGAGGCAAGAATATTGATGGGAATGTTGCGCGCTTTATTTTCTAAACCCCTGCTATTCCACAGTCTAATGCTCTCCTGCTGAACACGGACCGGAACAGGGAGTATTACAGAATTTCAAGCTGTAAAGTTCATCTCCTGCTCCTGCAGTGTCTTTGGAAGACTTCTATTTGTGCAGTGTATAAATATATAAATAAATAAATGCCTCATCTTATTACTCAAACCATATTTGTGGTACATTTTTAACCTTCCTTAGCACTTTGATTGCTTGTCTCAATGAATTACTGGCCAATTTTCTATACTTTCTGTGCCACTACAGAGAATTCCATCTTATTTCTTTGCATGTCTCTGCAGCTTATAGATAAAGACAGCAAATATGGCATTTTCACCAAATCAATGTATGAGCTCCTGACACATGTCTTTGTGCAAGCTGAGTCTCCAGAAATATCAAACATGGATATGTAAAGCAGGCGCTGAAGAGAGAAAACAGCAAATTGATTCTTGACATGAAATCAAAGAGAGGCTTTCACTCACAACCTTCAGTGAGAGAGAAGGGGTCTTGGGAGTGGCAAAGAATTATTTCTCCATGTCGTGTTGTGGATGTGAAGTGAGCAGGTGCAGCTGGTGTTGCTCTGATTGCCAACGTCATCTTGCCGAATTGTAATTATCTCACTGCCTGAATTCTTGGCATGCCAAAATGGTTATCTGGGAAATAATTTTGAAGGAGAATCTAGGCAAATGCATAAACACAAGGTGAGTGTATGACTTGCCTGAGGATTTGAGTGTATATTCAAAGCAAGCACCACTACACCAGTAGTATAACAGATTTTCTTTCCAAAAGCATTACAAGAAGCATTAACTAGTAACAATTTTGTGATGGGAGTAACATTAGTCGGTAATGAACGACGTGTGCTATGTAAAAAATAAGCCCATATGTGTGGTGGCCTGGCAAAATCTTTCACATGGTGAAACTTTGACATTTTCTTCGATATGATATGTTTCTGTTTTGCATGTATCTCAAATACAAGTAATGTTCTAGCCCTTTAAAATCTGGTTACCCCCAAAAATTAAAAGGGAAAATATTGCATCATTCCATTCTGACTGCAGTGCAGGGGCATCACTGACATTTTGACAATTGGTATCTCATTACAAACTGAATTGATGTCTTTTTGCTATCACAAAACTGTGCATCAAAGAGAAAAATTCGCTTGGGTGAGGAAATCATTCTTAGGTAGCAAGGTTTTAGACATCATTAGGAAGGCTGTATTTACCACTGTGTTTGTTAAACTGGCTCCTTACCCGAAATGATCTTTGCACTGTGGGAACTTTGTCCCCAAAGAATGTCCTTTCCTATCCAGCCATAAACCATACCAAAAAAAGTTCAACACTTGGTTAGGAAGAAAACTTCTTATTTACATAAACTCTACTTTCTGTCTGCCTGGGAATAAACTACCTGTTGAAGCTTATTTGAGGTTATCTGCAAGATATCCAACAACCAGGATGGCCAGCAATCTACAACAAACAAGACTCCAGGCCACTCCACTCCAAGAAGGGGCAGAGCCAGGAAAGACAAGACTGTCTCTTTAGAAAGACTATGTGACACAAAGTTATCTAAACATCTTGAATTATATTACCAAAGACATTTCCTGTCAAGCACATCAAATCAAGAAATTGCTCAGGAAACTCATAACCTCCTTTTTCATTTACTGTGTTGGCTGTGTGATAATTGCATGCTCCATGAATGTGTAATCCCTCGCTTTTTCTCAGATGTGCAAGGAACTCAACAACTCTATTTACATTTATGGCAGACACCTTTATCCAAAGCTACTTACATTCATCATTTAAAACTGAGCAGTTGAGGGTTAAGGACCTTGCTCTAGGATTTGAACTCATGACCTTCCAATTCCAATTCAATTAGGTTTTATTAGTATAGGGCTTTTAACAATGGACATTGTCACAAAGCAGCTTTACAGAAATATAAAAATTCAAGACATAAATTTAAAATTTATGAATTTATCCCTAATGGTTGCAAGGAAAAGCTCCCTGAGACGATATGAGGAAGAAACCTTGAGAGGAAGCAGACTCAAAACGGAACCCATCCTCATCTAGATGACACCAGATAGTGAGCTTATAAATAATTCCCTTTTAAACTGTATATTATATGGTCAAAAAGTGCAACTGAGTAACCACAAAAGTTTGTTATAGTTTACACATGAAGTCTGTTTTGTTGAAGGTATCAACTGTTCACTGATGGAGACTTGAGTGCAAAACTGTTTGTGTGGGAATTGCAGTCCTAAAGCTATCAAAGTAATTGTAGTCCTTACCCATCGTAGCAAAACTGTTCATATCAATTTAAGACCAAAGCCCTCTTCATGGTTTCTAAGTGGCACCATCCACAGTGACCTCATGTAACTTTAGACTGTCCATGTGAGGCCATCCTCAGCAGCAGCGAATGGTTTCCAAATGTTGAGAACTCCAACCAGAAATAAGGCATCAAGATGGATCAGATAGGTCTGGAGAGCAGAAGGGGTCAGGATCACTTGTATCTCAGGAGTAGTCCAGTAATCAGTAGTCCAACATTTTAACCACTGAATTACCACTGCCCACAACTAGATCATGTTTGGTGTCAACGGCATTGTAAAATCACACTTTTAACTTTAGAGGAACTTCAGTGAATGCACAACAATGCATTGATCTAGGAATTTTATATTTTAATTTATGTACAGAAACTCACACACATCTGTGAGTTGGCCATTAGATTTCCATCCACCCGGATTTATGATCGACTTCAGAGTCGTGTTTATGCATCTAACTGATTAATTTCAGCCATGTTTGCACAACAATGCATTGATCTAGGCATTTTATGAACAGAAACTCACACGTCTGTGAGTTGGGCATTAGATTACCATCCACCAGGATTTATGATCAACTTCAGAGTCGTGTTTATGCATCTAACTGATTAATCTCGGCCATGTTTGCACAAAGACTAAGCTGCATGAGAACGTCTGACCTTAAGTGTGATCTCTACTTAAGTATTGTGCACAGTGTGTCACAAAGGCCCTGTCCATGATCTCTGGACAAGTTGACTCAACCAAGGATCCAGCTGGACCTTTGGTGCAATTCCACACAGAGTCATTAGCCTTCATTAGTTCCAGTAGTTGTCTGTGTGAAGTTTCACAAGTTCTCCCTTTGACCATGCAGGTTTCCTCTGGGTTGTCCAGTTTTCTCACTCCTCCATAAAACATGCATGTAGGTCTGGCTATGCTGAAGTGCCCCTAGTTGTGAATGAGTGTGTGAATGTGTGTGCATGGTGCCCCAAGATGGACTGCTGTCCCATCCAAATGCATTCCTCCGGGCTAGGCTCTGGATCCACTGCAGCACTGAGTACAATAAAGTGGTTACTGAAGATAAATGAATGAATTAATACATGTTTTGTTGTCTACGTCTCTGGTTGGAAACATCACAGAGCTCATCACAGCTCAACATGAGAGCTGCAGATTACTCTGGCTACAACTCTTAGAACCAAGAGATGTTTTGTTAAAAAAAGACTGTGGGGCATAGGCCATGGAGAGGACCTCATGTCTATCATCATTATAACAATGATTAATGTGCCATTATCTCTGGTTCAACCTCAGCACAAAGAAACTCTGCATATATGGAGTACTCTAATTTGAGAGGAATGTAGTCTGATGTGAGGGGAAGAAGGATGCATGTTTAATTCGAACATTAATTAATCAGATACTTTGAAAGTAGGAGACGTTCCATAACACAATGACCTTACAGCAGCAAATTAAAAGTACGGAATGTAAGGAGCTTGACTCAGACATTCTTTGAGCTATAGAAAATGATTTCAAATATGGTAGACAGAAGTAATGAATATAAAAAGGGAGTTTGACTGTGAGAGTGTGGGCTTGGCAAACTGATTCATATATGGGTTTATATTTACATCCTTTCACAGACACACTTATCCAGAGCAACATATAGAAATGCTTTGAAGTCTCTGTCAAAAACATAGTCTCATGCTAATACAAAGTAAGCATCGAGGTAAAACTGTTAGAAAGGCACATAATGAGTTAATATAGCAACAAACCCAGTACAAGTTGAAGGTTTTTAAACTTTAGGTGTTTGGTGAAGAGGTAGCTCTTCATTTAAAGATGAGCAAGCGACTTGGCTGTCTTCCTTGTACCTTGAGTGATGGTGGGTCAAGTCAAGCTGTGCTAGAGGCTGAAAGGGAAAGTGGTGCAGAGTCACGTGGATCCATTTTTGCTTTTTAAGCAAGCACCAGTGTTTTGAGTTTGATGCTGGAGCTACAGGAAGCCAATGTAGGGAACCAAATAGTAAGGTGATGTTGGAACTTGGAGATATAAAAAAAAAAAAGAAAAGTTGCATAGCCGCATTCTGGATCTCGGTTGGTCATGTTATACTTTCAGGGATATTGCATCAGATGAATTTTAATATATAGTATAGATAAATAGTCGATATGCTTAAGTGTTAGTCTATAAACCTTTTATGATACTTATATTATCAGATATATCTCCAGTGTGAAATAACTGCAGTTTGGAAGAAAGACATCACCTGAAGCTTATCCTTCTTCCTGGGTAACTTACTATAAATTCCCATCTCTCTCTTTCTCCACTTGTGACAGCTTCCACACTCACTACCTCCACATCTCCTCACTACTATCCAACAACTACTAAACAAAACGTTTTAGTGGGGGACCTTAAAGTCAGTTATTACTTTATCCCGGCCAGGGGCGCAAGGCGTGAAAAATTCATTCTGGATGGGACGCCAGTCCATCGCAGGCCCCATGCACACATCCATTCACACATTAATTCAAATGTAGGGGCAATTTAGCATAGCCAGCCCACCTACCTGCATGTTTTTTGGACAGTAAGAGGAAACCAACACAAACACAGGGTTAGAACAAGTAGGAAGAACATACTGTATAGTAACCTGAGCTCAGGATCAAGCCTGGGACTCTGTCCTGGCTAGGTGTCTTCTCATTTTGGAGAGTGCCTTCTTCATAAAGGAGGTCACATATTAGACTTTCATAGCTAAAATTTATCTATTTATTTATTTATTTATCTTTGTTGGTAATATGGTGGTAAAACAATAGTAAAGTAAAAAAAAATGTTCTGAAGAAATATTTGTAGTATACTACAGTATAAAGATTTCTTAGTTTCTGCAAGATGATTCCAGCTGTTTATTTGGTTAAAACAATTGCAAGTTGTTCTTCATTTTGTACATTCTGAAGTAACTTGAGATGTCAGTAAATGCACAGCTGCAATGCTTTGGACACCAGTGTGTGAGTGTCAGAGTGTCAGTATCAGACACTGAGGGAGACATCAGAATATGAACATTACACTCCAGCAAGTTCAAGGGGAAAAAAAAGAATGGCTGCTGCTGAGAAATGCATGTTTTTTTTTTCAAGACTGCTAAGATGGTTTTTCCTTTCACGCACTGCAAAATCCTCATACTGAATGAGATGGATTTTTACTTTACTCCAGCAATGCTTTCTCTTGCCATAAGCAACCCATCACTGTTATTCTCTGAATTTCACTTTTTTTCAGGGTCATCAGTCTGCACTCACACCTCAATATCCCACCAGGTGCTCACAGTGATAGCAATCTAGGAGATAAACACGACATTCAGGCTTATGATCTAATTTATGCTTAAAGGAAGTGCCAGTATTCAGTGCTCAAATCGTAACTATCATAACTGATAAGTGTAATATCATTTTACAATATTTATAAAGTGTAAGCATTAGGTTTGCTCTGCAGTGGCAGCTTTATTCCCACAGCTCCTGTGGCAGAGGTGAAACAGCAGTGAAAGTGAGCCAGTACAACTCTTTAGCATTTCCAATGGACTAGCTCATTGAACATCAGAGCATAGACTGCTTTTGGTCTGTGGAGATTGCAGCCAACACCTGGGATTTAACACTTTAATTAATAAATGTAATATACCAAATCCAATTTGGTGTACTGCACTCCTGACTGCCAATAAGTCATCCAATTCCATTTCATTTTTTTGCAACAGTATTACAAATGGACAAACAGGAAATGCAATTATCACTCAATTAGATTTAGCAATACAAGATTTTTTTAATGAAATATAGTCATTACAGACTATATGACCGGTCGGTAGCAATCGTAATGATAGCTGGAGTAACTGAGAGCTCTAGTGTGTGATGCATTTATTTATTTATAGTTATTTAAATATTTTTACTTCCTTTTTTTCAACATCATTCAGTTCACTGATACAAATCAATTCAATTCAGTTTGATTAGCCTAGCATTTTTAACAATAGATATTGTCCCAAAGCAGCTTTAGAGAAATCGGAATGTAGATTTAGACCCCTTTGAACAAGCCTGAGGTGACATGGGCAAGGATAAACTCCCTGAGGGGATCTCCAAGGGTATTTTTTTGTGGAATTTATTCTGCCCCAAATACATCTTATGTTGAATTCTACCCTGTGCAATGCTAAGCTAAGCTATGCAAATATAAACTGGACAAGAAACCGACCAAACCTCTTAGAGATACTTAGTGTAAATTTGGCAGCTGGATCACATTGTATTCTTGATGCAAAGACATTACTCCCGTGGTCGATGCCTTTTATTTGTCAATAACTAATGCAATGATCATTTTTCCCTCCAACCAGTGAGAGTTCACCCAAATAACTAACCCTAGGTTTCATTCCGAATTAAATATCTGATAAAGTGCTGACAGAAAGCCTTTTTAACCAAACTACTGAGTTGTGGAAGAACTACAGACATAAAATACAACAGACAATTGCTACTCTTCTACATTGATAATGTGATTGATAAGCTATGACCTATTTCCTTGACTTCCTAGTTGGCTATAACTGCGGAAAAAAAGCGGTTCTCAAGGATATCACATTTGATTCCAGATAGTTTACAAGTCTGAAGGGCAAGTCAGCTAGTCATGTTCTTGTCAACAACATTGATACTTTGTTTAAAAATATGGACAAACCTGACTCCATATACTTACTGGTAGCCAATGACTATGGATGACTGAAGCATCGCCCCAAGACATCAGCCAGAAAGTTAAAACCTGATCGTAACCTCCAACAGGACAGTGATCCTAAGCATACCTCCAAAGTTGTAACAAAATGGCTTAAAGACAGCAAAATGAAAGTAATTTAGTGTCCATTGAAAACGTAAGGACTGAACTGGAAAAGCATGTCTAAAAATCCCTGGAAAAGTATTTTGAGAAGCTTAAGGAAGCTACTTTAAGAGTTTGATTCAAGTTCAAGCAATTAAAAGGCAATGCCATCAAATACTGACAGTGTATTTAAACTTTTGACCCACTGAAAATCTATTATAGTAAATAAAAGCTAAAATAAATATGTAAGTTTTTGGCCGCAAATGGAATACTACTAAGTAATTTCTACTAGTAGTAGTAGTAGTAGTACTTATTTTACAGATAACAAGATAAACAGAAACACATGGGAAAAACAGTCCCAGATCCCATGGAAGAAAAAAATCACTACTACATGAAGAGAAACAATGATTGATGTTTGATGCTTGATGTTTCATTGAATGAAAGACAGGTCACTCTCTCACTTTCTCATGTACCAACCGAACAGGTGAAATAGGTGCCATAGTTCAGAAGGAGTTCAAGAGTGCACAAGGCATCAAGGGAAAACATCCCAAACTGCACTGAAGCAGAGGCAACAAAAACAGCCTCAACAAATTCTGCAGACACAGCACTCTTAAGACTCCTTTTACAAAAGGCCTATAGCTGCTTTTCAACACGGGAACACAATATGAATCCTTTAAAAGTCCATACATAATGCTAAAAATCACATTCATATCCAAGATGACAAGGGCACCAAGATTCTAACAAGACATTATAATGTGACCTAGCATGCATGCATATTCATGAGCGTGTCTCACTCTATGGGGCGCAAGCCATATTTTGCCACGACCTCAGGAGAGTGTGTTCTTACTAAAGCTTTAGATCATCACTGCACCTGGGACTAAATGCACTCCCTGTATGTGTGTCACGATTCCCAGCTGGAGTGCCCATGTACTCCACTAGAGGGCACTCCACCCTGGACTCTTGCCATTGTTTCTGCACTCCATTTCCCATATGTTCCTTGCCCCAC
>CM075012.1:6851338-6861839 GCA_037576675.1 Pangasius sanitwongsei
TCCATGTCAAGGCAAGTCTTTGTTTGTAATTTTGGTTTTCACTTTGTAAATAAAAGCTGCACTTGGGTTCTTCACTATGCTCGCCTCAGTGGACTGATGTTACAATGTGGTATTTAATGTGTATAAAAGCTGCTGTGAAAATGGTATAAGCAGTCAACTATAGAGCCATCAAAAACTGAAGAGGAACTAAACTAATCTACAAGGACTAAAGAGGAAAAGCAAGTTCATATTGGAGAGACAAATTTGATAAATGAAATTCTGAAACTCTGAAATGAATACATGTCAGAACAAGTAAGCTGTGTAAAGCATATTGTTACATACACTATATGGCTAAAAGTATGTGTCCTTGACTATCACACCCATATGTGGACCTTCCCCAAATTGTTGCCACAAAGTTGGAGGCATACAATTGTCTAGAATGTCTTTGTATGCTATAGCATTGCGATTTTCCTTCACTGGCACTAAGGTTGCTAGCCAAATCATGTTCCAGCATGACAATGCCCCCATGCCAAAATCAGGTCCATGAAGATACAGTTTACCAAGGTTGTGTGGAGGAACTCAAGTGGCCTGCACAGAATCCTGACCTCAACCCCACAGAAAACCTTTGGGATGAATTGGAATGCAGATTGCAAGCCTTTTCACCTGACACCACTGCCCGACCTCACTAATGCTCTTGTGGCTGAATGGGCAAATCCCCACAGCCATGCTCCAAAATATAGTGGAATGCCTTCCCAGAAGAGTGGAGGCTGCTATAGCTACAAGGAGGGGGACCAACTTAATGCCCATGGTTTTGCAAAGGGAAGTTCAACAAGTACATGTGGGTGTGATGGTCAGGTGTGCACATACTTGCGCATGATATGACTTTTAATTTTCAGCTGTTTTACCTCGATTAAAAAAAAACACATACCTGGCAATACTGGATGTACTCAATTCAAGTCAAGTAGATCTTTATTGTCATTACAGCCATATAAATAAGCCATGAAATAATGTTTCTCCTGGGCCCAAGGTGCTAGATACATGTATGACATACACAGTGTTGACAAGACATAAATAACATGAAACAGGAACAAGAAGCAACTCTAGATCCATCATATCCCTGACCAGGTTAAAACATTACCTGAAGATGAATGAGTGAATATATTTTAAATAAATAAATTGCCGAATAAGAAATCAGTTGAGGTGTTTGCCAAAATCATTTAGCACTATATGAGACAGAGTATTTTTGGATACAGCTTCTCTTTTGTTGAATGGATGAAGCCAAATAAAATGTTTCATATAACATACATTGCAGGTGCCCCACCTATTTCCCCTGACCAGATTTCTTCTGAGTTTCCGTACCCCAACCTCTTTCAGTCTATCCAAATCTATACAGTTCAATCACAACAAATTCAGTACTACTCCTGCTGTCACTGTTCATCTCTCAATCTTGCTTACACGTGGTGACCCCAGAGTCTATTATCTATCTTCAACTGTCTCACAATCCATTTATCCCAGCAATCCATTACCTTGAGGTGCACACTGCATTATATGTATTAACAAACTAGAAAGACAGACAGACAGACAGACAGACAGAAAGAAAGAGCACACATTAAAAAGCTTGGTGTCTGGACCATGTAGAGAATTTAAATCTCAGTAGTATGTGTTTTAGAATGTAACTCTGAATGCATTCTTTAAAAAGAGGAGCTCCTAAAGAAAGTCTAGTCTATTTCACATACTTAAAGTAGGAATTCTACCATTTCTGCTGACTCGAGTGTGCACACTGTTTCAGGCTGATTCAGATCATCCAATTCCTGAGGACTGTCAGCATGATGACATGTAAAGCATTTTGTAATGGGCTCTGTTAAAGGAATGAGAAATGGAAACATTGGCTTGGTTGACTGACTTGGGAAAGATGGTTTTGGGGAATTTCTTTCCAATGCCCCTTGAAATGGGGTCAGAAATATGCTGTGTGAGGCTATTTCAGAGAGCAGAGGCTACAGTTTATTAAGCCATCTGTGGAGGCAGAGGAGTTAATATCCTTCTTCATCATCAGCTCAGTAGCTGCACACTGAACTGAAACATTATCCTGTCTATCTGAATTAATGACCTTAACATACAGAGATCTATGCCTAGGTTTTAGTAATATACTTTATTGTGGTTTAACCATTTCAGTAAACACTCACAAATATGGTTATTATCCCAATTTAGATAGTTATATCTCCCAATGAGATCAATACTGAAGAGTGAGTATCACTACCTTCTATATGGAATCATCAAAACGAGCTATTAATTATATAACCATCTGGATCACTTGGAAAAGACAAATGCAAGGTCACATGCATCTGCAGTTTAATACATTTCTCTAGCTACAGGCCCCTCTGTGCACTGCAATTTTGTCTTCTAAAAGTGCTGAACCACTAAAATCAGGAACTAAATATAATATGTTACAGCACAGCATTTCACTGTCATCACAATTTTATTTAAAGCATATGGTACTTTGCAGTCCGACAGTACACACTGTTATTCCAGTATATCAGATCTTCTGCAAATTTCACCATTGTCTAATAATAAAATCCATATTTGTACAAACATTTTGCAAAAAAAAAAAAAAAACAGAACGTTGTATGAGAGAGATATTCTAATTTTAATTAAAAAGATTTTTAGATACACAGATTTTTAGGTACATAAGTGTTAGATGTATCTGAACCCTGACCAAAAGCTGGCAAGATATGTCCTTCTGGCTATACACTTTTTTATTCAATTAAATCATGTTGTGACCATCTGTTCACCCAGTCACAGCTGTGTACAACGGCAGAGTGCTGTGTATTCTCACCAACTGTGAATGAGCAACTGATCACCACAAACACCACACATGAAGAATTAAGCTGTGTAATTAGTTTTGACTTGACTATGATAAACAGTTATCCTGTCAGAGAATCACCCTAAAGGCACCTGTACTGTTTCCAGCTTGAACGTTTTCAACAATGTCCTTCAACATTGTGCTAAATACTAAACAACAAAGCAGTGATGAGCAAAAGACAAACAAACAAAAAAACAAAAAAATTAAGTATACATATTTTGAAGATGCCTAATCATCTTCAGATGATATCAGTTTCAAATTAATTTTTAATATGATATTCATAATTCATAATTATATATAATGATATTTATGACACTTTATAAAACTAAATATTATATAACCTTAATTTTGAGTTTAAAATAGTATTTTAGTATTAGATGGTTTAAAAACCATAAGAAGGTATTTTTGATGTTAAAGATCCAATGTAAATCTCCAAAGAATTAACTAAATCATATATGATAGTGTATTAACAAGATAATTCTGAGAATATGTCACATTAAACAAGTATGTTTTAAATCTGAATATGATAAGTTATTCAACTAGCATTCCACATGTCGTCTTAAACGCTATTCCAGAGTAACAAAAGGATCTTCCACCATCAGTATTGCGACTAATTCTCAGGATTATTTCTCATGATGGGCTATACTGTTATTTCAGGAGATCAACAAGATATGTCAGAGCTAAACCATTTCCAGCTTTAAATGTCATCAGCAGGACTTTGTCGCCTATATGTAACTTATTAGGAAGTTGGTGTAGCTTGAATAAGACTGGGTTAACTTTATATTTCCTCAGAAGGGCATACATTACTTCTGTGTGGTGAGCAGCCTGAAGCTTTCTTAAAGAGCAATCAGAGCAGCCAACCACACAACATAACTAGCACATAACAACACAGCTAGCTACCAGCTGCCAAAACACAGACTGACCTGCTCAAGTTTCTACAGCTACTAATGCAATAGACAAGTTATTTTAAAGAAAAGCACACAAGGGTATGGCAATTAGAAAATCGGAAGCATTTTAGCCAAGTATCAATTTAACCAAGTATTAAGGAAGCTGGAAATATTACCAACTGGCAAAGATGGTCTACCAGCTTGATCAGCTCTGGGATTTTCAGCATGGACAAATAACTACAAATTAAAGCCAATAAAGCTAATAAATCTTTGGTGTGTTCTTACACAAACGTAAGTAATTACCACTGCTGCTTTTTAAAATTACTCTACAATCTAGTCTAAAATTACTTCATGTGTTTGTATCTCAAAAGTCACAGTGCCTTTTGTGAGTTCTTCAGAGAGGTGTCTTACTCAGATTGCTGCCAAACAGGTGGGAAAATGAATCAGTAAACAGATAGCAAATTCTAATTTAACATGCCTCCAAACAAATTTAAGAAGCAGGACCAGTGATTGCGATAGCTGTAATACATTTAAAGTATTGTGTTCTTCATGGAATAAACTGTACACGGATTATGCCAGGTCATCAAGAAGTTCATAAGAATGACTACCTCAGATATTAGCTTTTAAAAACCTTCCATACAAGCAAATTTTCTGTCACAGCTCCATCTGACATTCAGAAATATGGCCCCCGGAGGCTACCATTCCATGAATACTGAACTGTTACCATAGTTACCACCTCGTCAGTTTCACCTGTATGGTATTTGCCTTCATTAGCATCAGCATTTATAGTGTGACACACCTAGCAGTATTTAGAGTGTATTTCTATAGTTATTGTTTGTGGTATTTGAATGTTTGGGCTGTCTTTTGATTTTATGTTGTGGATTACTTCTATAACTCAAAGTGAATTTATAGTACATGTTATATCATGGGTGTAAATGAGCCTTCTAAAAGCCATAAAGCTGTGAGGATGCAGCACACGTCCATGCTTTCAGCTCAGCTCTGATTGAAGCTCTGGTAGTGCGATGCTCCTTCCATGCCTTTGAATTCAAATAACTGATGACTTCAAATAAGCTCCCAATAGTCACTATATGTTGTAGTGAGTGATCTTACTGACAAAGTCCCAATGTTGTGGAGCTAAAGAATTCATCAAATGCAGGCGTTATGGAAGGCCTCAAGTGATGTTATATTAGACCATGGATTTCAAGATTTGAAGGTTAATGGTAATGGTTGTTGGTAGAGATCCATTAATTATTCATGATTAAGTAAAACTTTATCAGAAACTAGTATGCTGAAATATGACAGCAGGCCAGAGCAGAAAAAAAAATAATAAATTAAAAAAAACATTTCCACAATCTCAACTAGTTTTATACGGTCTTGACATTACCAGGGGTTATGTACAGCCAGAGCCAAAAGTAACTGATTGCAAAAGGTCTGGAGATCAGCTCAACTTCATTCAATGGCACATATAAATTGTATTTTTATTCCCCTACTCATAGTAATATTCCAGCTGTTGCATTTAATAATTTTGGTAATGTTTCATGTAAGGGCAGTGTTCTTAAGGCTACATGGCATGATCTTATGAACTGCTTTAGAACTGTGGCTCAGTTGCATAATTGCACATGTCACTTTTGTGCACACGGTTTTGCAAAACAGTAGGCACTAGGTTCATTGATTTGCTTTTTGTTGTTGTTGTTGTTGTTGTTTATTTGTTTGATTTTCCTGTGGAAGCATCACTCAAACAGCATAGAAAATACTTTCTGGATGCAAGACATTTCAACATGCAGGAAGACCTGCAAACTAGGAGTCAATCTGATATAGTATAAGAAGATTATTAGTCATCCAGGCTGGCACAAGACATACATTTTTTGCGATAATACAGCGTCCTCAGCACAAAAATTAACCAATTACAGTGCTCCATTCCTAAGACAGTTTTCTTTTATGCCATTTTCAGTATAAAACAAAATTCCAACAATAAATATCTTGAGAAATTCCTCTGTCAAATGCTTCTAAATAGGGATAGGACTGAAAATGTAATGAATTAAGCTCATCTAGAAACTGATTTTATAGACTGATTTAACTAAAACATTGTAGATGTTACTAGTATACAACACTATACAACACAAGATACAACACTAGTGAAAACACACAGTCCCCACCGAAAGTATTGGAACAGCAATACCAATTCTTTGATTTTTGCTCTATACACTAAACTCATTTAGATTTGAGATCAAAAGATAAATATAAAACTATGGATCATAATTTCATCTTTAAACAATTTAATCAATTCAATCTGTTAAACAATTGTGCATCTTTTGTTTGAACCCACCCATTTTTCAAGTGATCAGAAATATTGGAACATGTGACTGACAGGTGTTTCTTGTTGCCCAGGTGTGCCCTGTTAGATTCATTGTTTAATTAATAGCTCTGAATGTCTACTCTTGGTTTGAGCCATGGGTTTCACTGGGAAGACTCAAATTGTTGTTAAATAGGATAAACCAACATGGAGACCAGAGAGCTGTCTATTGAAAAGCAAGCCAATTTGAAGCTGAGAAAAGATAGAAAATTGAGAGCCATTGCAGAAACATTTGGCATAGCTAATACAACAATTTGGAATGTCCTGAAAAAGAAAGAAACCATTGGTGTACTAACAACCAGATATCTAACAGATTGGCCAAGGAAAACAACCACAGTTGATGACAGAAACATTGTAAAAGCTGTGAAGAAAACCAACATAAAGTGTCTTAGTAAGGTGCTGGGCTGCCATGAGCTGCCAGAAGAGCTTAAATACACCTTGGCATAGATTCTACATGTCTCTGGAACTGTACTGGATGGATGAACACCATTCTTCCCAAAGATATTCCCTCAGGTGGTGCTTTGATGATGGTAGTGGAGAGCACTGTCTTTCACATCACTCTAAAATCTCCCATAGATGTTGAATTAGGTTAAGATCTGGTGACAAAGGACCACAGCATATGATCTACACCATTTCCATCCTTATAATACCATTTATAGCATTACCAGCATACCGGAGCCACAAAGTTTACCATTAAATTTGCAAATCCCCTAATCATCACAGAGCCTTGTTGTTTTAACAATTATTTTCCCATACACAATAATGATTGAGATAGAGGACATGCTATACAAAAGAGGTAGCGGGTATTATATTTGGAGATGTACAGGTTATGCCTTCTGAACTTTGCTGTGTTTGCTGAGTGGATGCTGATGCGTTATTCATTTTGGTAAGGGTATAAACACACAATCCTGAACCCTCAAACATACCCATATTAAGGATAATAATTTAGATTGTGGGTGCATGATGGCACTGCGAGTAGCGGTGATCCTGAACTCAGACAACTGTCTGTGTGGAGTTTCACATCTTCCCCCGGTGTCAGTGTGGGTTTCCTACCACCTCCCGAAAACATGGTGGATTGGCCACTCTACTCACGCTACTCTAAATTGCCCTTGGTGTATTCCCTCTTCACGCCCAGTGTTCCAGGAATAGGCTCCAGATCCACCACAACCCTGACCAGCATAAAGTGGTTGTTGAAGATGAATGAATGAATGAATGAAAACACCAAAAACTGCTGACAGCACAGTATATCAAATTCAACAGTGCAACAAATAAAAGACACAGGCATAGATACAAGAGGCAGTGAGAGAGAACGAGATGTAAATGATGGCTGTTTGATAACTAGACAGTGATGTATACTGTGTATTGTCAATATTTAATGCTATGGTAGATAACTGTGGTTATGTATAAGCCTTCCCCTTATTTGCCAAAAAGCACCGTACATGCTTCATAAATGCCTATTGAATGTAACTCAGTGCAAAACCTTCTTTCTGACTTTCAAGTTTCAAATTTCTTTGGATAGTTAAGAGTTCTTCACTTCTTAAAAGAATTAAACTGCCCACTCTTCTTCAGAAAAATACTCCCGGTACTGCACATTCTTTGCTTTTCCAGCATCTTCTGTATATTTGACTTCTTTCCAACAGTGGCTATATGACGTTCAGATCCAGCTTTTCACACTGAGAACAACTGAGGGACTCACACACAGCTATTACAAAAGGTGCAAACATTCAGTGATGCTCAAGAAGGCAACACAATACATTAAGAGCCAGGGGGATGTAAACTTTTGAACAGGATGATTGGTGTAAATTGTTATTATTTTGTTTAAAGATCTTATTTTGTTCATTTAGTACTGCCCTTCAGAAGCTACATAAGATGTTTCCCAGAAGACAAAATAATAACAATTTACACCAATCATCCTGTTCAAAATTATACACACCCTTGGCTCTTAATGTAGTGTTTTGCCTTCTTGAGAATGTTCCGTTGTAAAGTTCTACATCACGACTTTTAGGGTTAACCCAGAAGGGTTTTTATATAGTTTATATAGTTTTTATATTTAACCTTTTTTATCTTGGTGTACTCTAATTTGCCCCTAGTTGGAAATGGATGTGTGAGCGAGTTTGTGTGGTGCTTGTAATGTGTCCTTATCCAAGGTGAATTCCAGCCTTGGGCTCCTGGGAAAGGCTTGGAATCCATTGTGTCCCTGACTAAAATAAAGTGTTTACTGAAGATGGATGAATGGATGAAGGAATGAATGCACAAAGGACTACAATCAAAATAAGCTTGGATACTAAGAAAATAAGCTTGCAAATTTAAAAGCGAGGCAGGAGGACTTAAAGATGCCCATTTGTGTCCCACTGAAAGTAAAGCATTTTTGTCTGTCCCTGGTTCTTTATTTTCAGTGATATTGTGTTAATGACTGACGAGGTACAAACCTGTTACCCAAATTATAGATGAAAAAATTGTTAATTTTAAAATAACAATAAAGCATATCATTAGAAAGTCTTCATGCAATTACACTTCCCCTTCAGGAACTCAAGCTGCGTCGAAACGCTATGGGAACGCCTTCAGCGTGACCGCGCTCTGAATCACATGTGTAATCAGTCCAATGGATGGGCGAGATGTCACGGGCGGGGTGACGTAGCGACCAGCAAGCTTAAAAGGAAGCGCTGTGGATACAGCGACAGTTTTCTGTCATTCAGCAAGCGCTCTGTGTGTGTCAGTCTGATTTTGTATTGTTTGTCTCTCAAAGCATTATGTCAAAAAGATAAAACATGAGGGCAAGAGCGGGCAGCCTATGCGTTGTCTGCTCTCCCTCGAGAGCCGGCTCCCCGCATTGCGAGCGTTTGCGGGTTGAACAGACGCTGGCTAGCTATCTGTCCCCTGGCACGACATCGTCCCTAAAGGCTCAGGCATTGCCCTCCAAGCTGCTGCGGACCACCTTAGTGCTGGTGGGCAAGGGGTACAAGGCAGCAGGCCAGGCTGGTGCTTGCCTGCACACCATGGCGGTGTTGCAGGCCTACCAAGCCGATCTGCTGAAAGAGCTAGACTCAGGAGATTGTTCTGCCAACCCTGCCACCCCTGGTGCTTCAGGGCACAGCGGTCTCCGGCAAGCGCTTCTCTCAGTTTCCGCCCGGGAACGTAGCGGTACTGGGAGGCTCGCTGCCTCTTCGGAGGTTTCCAGAGCAGATAGTTCGGCCGTCCCCTGCCGGTCCGCCGCTTCAGGGCAACGAGCTAGCCGCTCTTATTACACCAGAGGTCAGTCTCAAGAGACTGATTCCCTTAGTAGACTATTTAGCAGCGTGGAACTTCTGCCAAATGTCTCAACGGGTCCTGCATACTGTAGAGAGAGGCTACCGAATCCAATTCGGTTATCCAGTGCCTCGTTTTTCCGGGGTTCTTCCCACTCTGTGGGCCCCGATCAGGCTCTGGTAATGGAACAAGAAGTAAACACTCTCTTGAGGAAGAAGGCCATCGAGGTGGGCGACTGAAGTTCAGGATGCTCACAATCAAACAAGTCGTGTCTCAGATCAGCTCCGAGGACTGGTGAAGCTTACCAATATCGGGTTCTTCCTTTTGGCCTGGCACTCTCACCCCGCACTTTCACGAAGGGTGTGGATGCTGCTCTGGCTCCTCTGCGACTCCAGGACATCCGTATACTGAATTATATAGACGATTGGTTGATATTAGCTCAATCGGAGCAGGCAGCGGTTCGGCATCGAGATGTCGTTCTCGCCCACATGAAGAGCTGGGATTAAGACTAAATGCCAAGAAAAGTGTGCTTTCTCCAGTACAGAGAACCACTTATCTGGGCGTGGTGTGGGATTCGACCATGATGCAGGCACGTCTGTCTCCTGCTCAGATCGAGTCGATCCTCTCAGCAGTCACGAGAGTGAGAGAAGGTCGGTCACTCACTGTAAAGCAGTTCCAGAAACTGCTGGGTTTTATGGCAGCTGCCTCCAACGTGATACTTTTTGGCCTGCTGTACATGAGACCCCTACAGTGGTGGCTCAAGACCAAGGGGTTCTCCCCAAGGGGAAACCCGCTTCGCATGATCATACGTGCCTCAGACATGTGGAGGAAACCTTGGTTCTTGTCTAAGGGCCCGGTGCTGGAGCTCCTTGTCGCCGCGTAATGCTAGCGACGGACACATCTCTCACCGGTTGGGGAGCGGTCATGAGTGGCCGCTCAGCCCGAAGTCCGTGGAGCGGCCACCATCTCACATGGCACATTAACTGCCTGGGGATGATGGCAGTGTTTCTAGCTTTGAAATACTTTCTCCCGGACCTAAGAGTTCGCCATGTGTTGGTGCGCACCGACAACGCAGAGGTGGTCTCTTACGTCAACCACCGGGGAGGTCTGCGTTAGCGCCCCCCTTTACAGGCTGGCACACCAGATCCTTGTGTGGTCCCAGGGGAAACTCCTCCT
>CM075012.1:6881949-6892973 GCA_037576675.1 Pangasius sanitwongsei
AACTGACCAGATCAATATCCCAGGAGTTTAACTGACTTGATGCTATACTCTGATTAAAAAGTGTTCCTTTAATTTTTCTGAGCGAATTTTATACTAGCCTCTCAACAGAGTCCCACAAAAAAATCTGTGTATTCTACAGGAAAGTTTATACATTTTAAATTATAAATTGTTAGTAATTTTTTTGCTCAAAATCAGCAACCCAGTGTTTAATTAGTAAATACATCATAACATTTTACACTTCCTTTGAGCTGGTACCAATATTGATGACCTGCCATGTTGTCCCTCTAAAATCAAATCAAGCTGTTTTGCAAGAATTATTTAAATATTAAAATGACTATTATGTCATAGTTTCCCACTCACTGCTGAAGCGTCTCCTTTTCTATTAGCCCCTAGTTAGCATTGTTTGGTGGAAATCAAGAGAGATGCATACACAATTTCTGTGCAGTGTCATTCCCATTTTTATAGTAATACATCAAATTTCATTTCCGTTATAAATTGTTAATTATACTTCCATCTATCATCCGCCATTTAAAATACTATCTATGAGCAGCTATTCACACTGTTTCACTCACTGGTCCGTTTGTAGAATTTACCTGTTAATCAATTGTTTGACTATTGACTTTTTTAGAGTGGAATTAGCAAAGAAGTAAAAAAAAAATTGTTAAATTCTTGGTAACAAAGGAAACACTTTCAAAAGATGGTAATGTTAGGGGGTAGTGGTTACTCAGTGGCTAAGACATTGGACCATTGGAAGGTCATGAGGTCCAACCCCAGCACTGCCAAGCTGCCACTGCTGGGCCCTTGAGCGAGGCCCTTAACCCTCAACTGCTCAGATGTATGAATGAAATGAATGCAAGTTGCTCTGGATAAGATTGTCTGCCAAATAAAAGATGCTTGTGCATATGTCCTTCATGAAGTTGTTTGTTATTTACTAAGATTAATCATTTTTGGGAAACACACCCCTTTTTTCGGAGTTGGTCAAAAGTGGTAACATGAAGCTCCACTATGAAACAAAACATAACCATTTCAAATTGATGTGTTTTATTCATATCTGTGTACTAATAACTAATGATTAAGCATTAAAGCATAATTCATAAAAAACATTCGTTCATGTTAGTTACTTGAACTTTGAAAGCTATGAATTTTAATGTAGCTGGACTTTCACAAATACTATTGCTTTAGAGCTTTTAAGCTTTACTCACCCCATGCTGTGATAAATTTTCTTGAGTTTTCATTTTTTAAGGAAATTTAAATTTTTTATAAAATTTTTATTAGTCTTTGTGTATCTCTGTATGTGGCGATTCCCTTTTTTATTTTCCCACTGTTTTCACCTTGTGTATGTTATGGGTCCTTTGGGGACTCTTCACGCATATTTTTTGCATGATAAAGGTCATGTTCATACTCTTCCTCACTTTGTGTGATTCTCTGGATTTTCCTCTGTCTTACCTGTCAGCCATGCTATGAATTCATCTGAACCTTGATAAATACCTCAGATCATAGACTCACACCTACGGAATAAAGATCAGCTCTATTACCTTTTACTCACATCTCCTGACTCTTCCTGAATCCAAGAATCTACAATTTACGTGAAATAATATTGCTGCAAAATATCCTGTGTCTAATATGTTTAATTCCAGCTTGATCATGCACATTTCACTGGATCCACAATTTTCACACAGCAGAAAGCATGACTGTGAGTGGCTTGTTGTTTATGTATTTTTTTTAGTTTGTAAAAAGAAATGCTAAAATGTGTTTATCCACCAAACTCCATGTAAAGAAAGAGGTCACATGAATTCCCTCCACATATAGTAAGCTCATAAATAAAAATAATATTCCCAAAAAGTAATCAAAAAGCTTTAAGAGCTTAATAAATTCTGCTAAACTCATGTTTAATTAATTCACGGTGTCATTTTAGAAAAATAAGGGAAATAATTGGAAACCTTTAATCACAATGCTGTGACTTCTGTAATACATGAGCAAAACCTTGAAAAATAACTCACAGCAACAGTCACAATCTAAAAGAAGGTTTTTTTTGACACATTGCACACAGAAAGTGCATGACACAGGAAAAAGAATTTGCAAGAAAAGCCAAAGTTGTAGGGACGCCCAGTGCCGCAACCCCTGCGAAATTCCAGTGGTGTTGCTGCCAATTTTAACATCAAGATTGCAGCTCACTTGGTAAAGGACATCACCCAGGGCAACCCAGCCATAAAGTCAGTTTTTACAATCTCTCATGCCTGTGGTTCACCTTGGAGTTTTCTACCAAATACCTGTTATATCAGGTGATAAACAGCATCACTGTGTCACGTCATTCAACCAAGGAGACATCTGGTGCAATGAAAATAAATCAGGCTCACCATTTTGTCCATTGTACTGGCACCCATATTGTAAGAATGATTACAAATATTTTAAATAATAATAATAATAATAATAATAATAATAATAATAATAATAAATTTCCCATCTTTCTGTGTGCTATTGTAGATTATTTAATATGGAGCTAATAGACTGTTAATTAATCAGCTAATTTGCTTATGAGATCAATTATCAATTAGCACTAGGGATTTAATTGCATATGTCTAGGCAAAGTGCTTTAAGAAATACATTTCATCAAATTATCAGTTATATCAAAACTACGAGCTTTGACATAGATGTGAGAGAAATGCAGAGAACCCAGAAGAAGCCCACATGGAATCCACACAGAAAGTGAGGACTGCATCTCTGCACTTTATTTATTTATTTCATTTAATAACATTGTGTAATGTTCTATTCTTTCTATTCTATAGCATGGATCTCTTCTTTAATTGCTTTTTGATGCATAACATATGATAGATAGATGTAATTCCAAAAGTTCTTTTTTCTGACTCTGGGTGAACACAGACCATTTGCAAAGCTGGTAAAGTGTGCAGATGTTCTTGTATATCCACAAACTTGTATTATTTTTTAAGCCTTGTCATGGTGTAGGTGTACTTTGGAGAATGTTAGGGCTATGTCAGCAGGAGCTTACAACTCCCATTAGGGCCTCCCTTGGTGAACAGATCTGAGGGGGTAAGTCAGACAAAGAGTGATCCTGAAAGGTACAAAAAGACTAAGTGTACCCTGCCTGGATTAAAGGTTACCGGGACCAACCCTTGGAGCCAGGCATGCGGGTGGCATCCACTTGCGTGCTACTGGTGACCAGACCACCTACAAAACTCAGTCCAGCTAAAAGAAATTATTCTATGACATGCAAATGAACTCTGTGTACTATAATCTTGGCCAAAAGACAGAAGAAGGCAGTATCACATGTAATTGGCCACTGAGGCACTGTTATGTAAATCTCCTAGCTGGTGGTTTTGAGGAATAGATCTCTCCATTAATCAATATATACACCCCAGAGATCTGCACAGATCCTACTGTCTCATCATGACAGAATTGCAGGAAGAGATGTCCTTGTTCCAATTATCCTGACCCTGTAATCACGCCGTGCTTTCCTTTGTGCAGCTAATGAGAACAGTATAAAAAACAAGTGAAGCCAACTACTCTCTGTTTTACAGAAAGGATTTTCCAGAGTGTATGACAATGTACCTTCCACCTACGACCCCCAACTACCCACCACCTCGCCACCTCCCCAGGAGTGGATTAAAGGTCTCAGCTTCCAATCAATTTATGTATTTCCGACCATTTAATCGCCCATTTAAGTGAGGATCTATATAGTCAAGTTGTGGACTTTAATATTGGTAAAAGAACATATCACAAAACCACTGGCTAGTAATTTTAATCAGTTTAGTGGAGTTTACCTTCTTCTCTCTGGTTATGATTCCCTACCGCAATGTCAGAGTGTACAATAGCCAAACAAAAAATAAGTAGCACAAAATAAAAGATGCAGCTCAAGAAGAAATGTAATGCAAAAAATGCAGCGAAGTGGCATCGCAAAAAAATTGCTCCAAAAATGGTTTGCAAGGGTTGTTTTTCTTAAATATTGCTGATGCTGAAGCATCAACTATTTACTAGATTTGCTGGAAATGAATCTTTTGATAATGAATTTGGCAAGAACAACTGCTTCAATTTCTGCTTGTTCACTGCAAATCACTCACCTCCTTGGCCAGAAAAGAAGAGGATCCTAAAAACAAACCATCCCCTATTCCTTGTTTGTTTCTTTTCTTGCATTTTTAAAGGCATCACAAGACAGCTGTCAAGACAATTAACTGAAGCAACAAATAGTGACCCTGTCATATTCACCCTGACCCATAAGGCTCTAAACATCTGGTTGTGACCTCCCTGGTTTCTCTCTTTCTTCATTTATTCTTTGCTTCCTAGTTTTGCTCACATTTGCTCATTGTTGATTGCAGAGAAGTTTAAATAAATTAAATTCTTTATTTGTATCCACACCTCTTACTTGAGGACCAAACCATTTGGGCACCTAGCACTTATTGCAAATGTATGTGGCTCCTGGTTTTGATTAAAAGAGTCCTTCATTATCTTAATAATAATAATAATAATAATAATAATAATAATAATAATCTTATTATATTATACATTTATTATTATTATTATTATTATTATTGTTGTTGTTGTTGTTGTTGTTGTTGTTGTAGTACCATAGTATTAAATATATATTAATATTAAACATAATAATAAATACTGTATAATAGATATTAAATACATTAAAATAAATTACAGTGAGGCCATCAAATTATTTAATTATATGGCTCTAAGGAAGGCACTCCTGTCATTGGTGACTACATAAATAAGAAGAAAAAAAATGACATCAATATTTTTGCAAGGGTTTTTTTTTTTTTTTTTTTCATAATATAAAATTGCAGTGTTAGATTACTGCTCGAAAGGAATATGTTTGACTGAGCCTTCACAGTCCCCAGATCTCAACACTTGTGGGAGACTTTGCAGCGACATACAGTATTAGCCAGCACACTCTACCAAAACAGTAGTTGAGGGAATATCTTTAGGAAGAATTGTGTTCATTCTTAATTTGTCACACATCTGTATGTATAAATTGCATGGTTTTCTCTCTATTTGTCATTATGACCTCGTGTCAACCTCAGTGTTTCAAAGTTTCTTAAAGAAGGAAAGACACATTACTGGTGCCCACACGACGGGTATGATCAGTAAAAAGGCATGTAAGTTATGATCATGCATCTTAGCCATTTTGGGTATTATCCACAACAGGTTTGATTTAATAAATAATGCAGTGAAATCCAATAGTTATTGAGCTTTTGCCCTTGCTGGGCTGGAAAAACCCAATACATTTCCTAAATGAAATAAAAAAGTAACTAAATGCCTATTCTCTCTTCTTTAAAAAAAAAAAAAAAAAAATCATAACGTGCAAATGCTATTGCTTAATGAGGTAAGTTAGAGATAATAATAACATTTGCATAGTTCATCCTCATATGCATCCCAAAGTGCATCAGAGGGCCTTGTTCTCTGTTTATCCCATTGACACCTACATTATAAAAGCATTTTATGATACACAGAAAACTACACAGAAAGAAGAATGTATGCAGAATGAATAAATAAATGTAGTTTCACAAGATTGAAAAGGTGGTGAAAATGTTTATTTACACAATATATTCTCTGCTTATCCAAAAACTGGCAATGTAAAGGAACAAATTTGAATTTATTTTAGTTTTTAATGTCAACTAGAATTTTCTAATAATATTTTTATGATGATGGGGTGTATGGCTTTGCATCAGCATTTCTACAGTTGCACAAAATGGAACAGTAAAACAGAATAAAGTGTATCATTTCATCAGCAGTTTATAATGTGATCCATGTTTCTCTTTATGTAAGAAATAAAACAGGAAGGGGAGTGCTGTTATAGAAAATTAATCAATGACAGGGTGGTGTTATGCATTTCCTAACAATTTGATAACTATTATATAATCTTAAGTTTATTTGTTTGCATGCCATAGCAATGGTTAAGGCTCTGGGTTATTAGTCAGAAGGTCAGGGGTTCAAGCTCTAGCACTGCCAAGCTGCCACTGTTGGGCCTTTCAACCAGGCCCTTTTTCCATCCAGGGGTGATGTAATATGGCTGACCCTCTGCTCTGACCCCAACTTCCAAAAAAGCTGGGATATGCAAAGAAAAGAATGTCACTGTGCTGTATATGACAAATTAAAGCTGCTTCTTCTTATAGCTATTTTAACAATAGACATTGTCAAAAGCAGCTTTAGAGAAATCTGGATGTAGATTTATATTTAGATCCCTAATGAGCAAGCCAGAGGCAACGGTGGCAGAGAAAAACTCCCTGAGATGACATGCGGAAGAAATCTTGAGAGGACTCAGACTCAAAAAGGAGCCCATCCTCTTCTGGGTGACACCGGATAGTGGAATTATAAATCATTCTGGAAAACTGGTACAAACCCCTGACACTGGAGACTCTTTCTCAGAATGCTAAATAAATGCCATTTCACAGAAAAGTCACCATATCAATGATTCCCCACATTTTTTAATTTGTTTACAAGTCACCATGTAAGGTGTTACTAAAGAAATGATGGCATATTAGAACAGGCGCATTAATATAAACCTTGCAGCCAGAACTTCTGAAAAGAGCTGCTGTTATAGAAAGTCAATCAACACATCCTGACCGATCAGAATTGAGTATTCAACAGAACATGAGTATTAAACAAAGTGTTGTATAAACAAAAATAGACTCCTAAGAGTTTCTAACCACTGGTGTATATAATAGACTTGTAGCTTTATGGTATTCTTTACTTTAATACATACAATACTAGAATTCATTACTAGAATTATTTTAGAATTCAGTTTAAGATCCTGCTGAATGTTTTTAAGGCTCTTAATGGGCAGGCCCCATCTTATATCACAGACTTTATCCATTTGCATTCAGCTCCTCGTTCTCTTAGATCTGCCAAAAAGTTCTCTTACATGTCCCTCGGTCATATCTCAAACTAAAAGGTGGCAGATCCTTTGCAGTCGCCGCTCCGCGCCTGTGGAACCAGTTGCCACTTCACATTAAAAGTGCTCCTTCCATTCCTGATTTTAACTCAAGACACACTTTTATTCTCTGGCCTTCTGGGCTCACTAAACTTTCAGTCTGTTATGTCTGTAACTCTGTGCTTGTCCCCTGCTGTTTGCCAGTCGTTGATGCTGGTGGCATGTGTCAGTTTTGTTGGTAGGTCTCTCTATGTATTTTTATAGTATGTTAATTTATTTATTATTTTTCTGTAATGGTTGGCACCCCGTCCAGGGTGGTCCATGCCTTGTGCCCCAAGTCCCCTGGGATAGGCTCCAGGCTCCAGGCTCCAGGCTCCAGGCTCCCCCGTGACCCTGTGTAGGATAAGCAGTACAGAAAATGGATGGATGAATGGATGGATTTATTATTTTTTATTATTATTAATTTTTATAACATGTTTTTTTCCTGTCCTTTGTACAGCACTTTGGTCAGTGTAGGCTGTGACTAAATGTGCTCTAGAAATACAATGTACTTACTTACTTACTTGCTTACTTACTTACAATTACTGTTGAGGCTTTATGAACTTACCAATACTACTAAAGTTGTGTGATGTGTCGCTGTACATTGAGGGCCATTGTCACTCTATATAGTCAATGTACCATGTGTGTCTATTATAATTAGATAAACAAATGTAACTCCTGATGGTTTGGGATATCAAACACAAAGATTATAATCCTGCTCCATTCCACTTCAAGGACTGGCAGATCAAAAGTCAGCACTGAAACTTGTACTCTACGTAACATTGATTCTATATGCCATGAGTTGCAGTAATAATTTCAAGACAAATTACCTAACAGCAGGTCTCCCTTCTGCTCCTCCTGTTCTGATAAATCTTTATATGTATGAGAACTATCAGCATTTAGTGCTAGCAATAGCACTGGAATAAATACATCATAAAAGTCATGAATGCGCCTAGCATGGCAGGTTTGAAATGAATCACGTGAGAATGTCGTTAACATGCTCCTGCATCTCCTTATGTACTTGACTTTCATGATTCACCGAGACCTCGATTCCCCTGCGATGAAAAAGAATAATCCATTAAATATATCTGTGGTTGGTAATTGGCTGTAGTCAAGGGGAAATTACAAAGTGGATGCATTCACTGTAATTTGCTGTTATTAGGCATAAGTGCTTATCTTATTGTTGTTTCGACTTGATAAGGCTGGAAAATGGCGAATGAGATGGACATACAGTAGCGTGTAGAAATGATCCTCAGTATTTTTCTAGAAGGCAACTGAACCAGGTTTTCTGGGAAAATGTATTCAGGCATGGTTATTGTTTAAGATCATTTGAATGGTTGTAATGTTCTCCTTGATGAATGTGGTATAATGTGGTATTAGTATAATCATTCAATTAATATATTTATATGTATTGTTTTCTTTTATGGGTAGTGTGGTTAGGGGGTGGGTAGCATCATCGCATCGTCGCAGAGATTCAGTGGTTAAGGCTCTGGGTTACTGATCAGAAGGCTGGGGGTTCAAGCACCAGCACTGCCAAGCTGCCACCGTTGGGCCCTTAAGCAAGGTCCTTAACCCTCTCTGCTCCAGGGGCACTGTATCATGGCTGACCCTGTGCTCTGACCCCAGCTTCCTAACAACGGGGGATAAGCAAATAAAAAAATTCACTGTGCTGTAATGTAAATGTGACAAATAAAGGCTCTTTCTTTTATTTATATATATATAATATGAGTTCACAGTTCAATTTTGTCTGTGCATGTTCCATTGCTGTTGCTTATGGTGAGGAGACTAATTGGCTTCTAAAATCCTTTTATGTGGTGCATCAACTAAAAAAGCCCCTGTTTAAGTTGTTAATGCCTTGCAGTCGGCATTAATTCAAGCTGTTCTGTTGTAGAAAATTACTCAACACCATCTAACCAATCAGATTTGAGAAATCAACAGTGCTGTGGTGTATAGTGGATACATCTAATGACTAGCCTGTGTTTCTGTTCGAATTGATTGGTCAGCTTTACTGTCATTCTTTTTTACTCAAGTAGAGAGATGCCAGCAACAGGCTCCAAATACAAATGTCACATCTAATCAGTCAAGTGTATTTCATTAGCTCTATTGTGTGTGAACAAATGATGCAGTGATACTCAGGGTGCCAAGAAACAACTGAGCAGCCAATTTCCAAAGTAATTGTGGTTCATTAAAATGAGGGGTCATGTAGTAAACACACACTAGATGCACATATTCCCAAATTAAATCCTCACTGTGACCTTAACATTATAGTCATTACTCCACTTCTAGTAATCAGAAGTGTTGATGTACCAAGATTCAGTCAAAAATCAGCTGTATTATTTCTGTGTCCGTGAAGGATTGCACTCCTCCTGGATCTTTTCCTCCTGAATCTTGAACCAGTGCCAACTCAAATTACCTCTAAGTAGAACAATATTCCAGCTCATGCACATCTATGCCCTTGTTCTGAATGCTTTAAGGGTTTTTTCCCCCATTCATGCATGAGTGATGTGTAAACTCCATTAAAATCCATTGAAATCCCAAAATCATACTTTCTATATGTTGTATTTAGAACTTTATTTAAAATCATAATCTACAAAGATGTCATAGTTGTGCAACCTGTAGTTACACGACAAAGTGTTTGTACACTATGATACTCATTTTACACCAACATGGGGAAAACAAAATAAACACAAATATACCAGTTGTTCACTGGCACACTGTCTCATGTCCCATTTCTAGGCGAATGGCTTTGTAATTACAGTTGGCAGATGGCTACAGAAATTTCTGATCTAAATGATCGAATTGAAAATAGATTGTGAGGTTTGATGGAGGTCAGCATGTTAGATGTTACTGACAAGTAGTGAACTTGAAATTGTTGAACATGCCATTGTTCACACTCCATATGTGACGAAGGAATACAAGATGTTAAAAATGTACACTGATTGTATGTAGAGTAAAAAGGAAAACAAAGAACACATATTATTCGTTCTTGTAAAATAAAAACCGTTAAAATAATAGATTTAATAAAAAATAACAAGCTAAAAATAAAATAAAATGACTTAGCTTTAAACATTGTGGGCTATACATGAAGCTTCCTCTTATCTATTATTTCTTCTAGAATAGATTTCTAGAAATTGTATGAAAATGACTAGGGGATTTGGGTCACACTGGATCAAATTGGTCAGAACTCCTCTGCTCTAGTGGGTCACATAGCTAAACAGTCCACACTGTGTGGTTGTGCTGGATTGCACAGTTTCATCATGCTTTTGGGTTGTTCCACTTCCCACACTTAATAAAGGATCGAGCAGACTAGAAGTCTCCAGATGATGTCATAAACTAATTGGCGTATAAATTGGGGCAGTGGGTAGCACTTCACAGCTCCAAGGTCTTGGGTTTGATCCTGTGCTTGGGTTACTGTGTCCCATGTTCACCTTGGCATCCCATCTGGGGTGAAATATCTTGCCTTATGTCCAGTGTTCCTAGGCGACCCTGACAAGCATAAGCAGTAGCTGAAAGTGATTGAGTGTGAGAATTGAATAAAAAAAAAGACAACCAGCAGCTGTGACATGAGCTGAAGAGTTGTATTTAGTGCAGGACAGCCACTAATGTATGCTCAAAATGTTGCTAGATTTGTCACTAGACTGAGAATTAGCCATGAAGGGAGATGTTCTACTTCTTATGGTTTTTGGCTGCTTTGCATGATAATTCTTTTGAAATAGCGACCTCTTCATAACAGCTTGGCAAAAACATTTAAGTAGCTATGCACTATGGTGGAGTACTGAACAGATTTCCTCGTCTTGCTCTTATATCCTACTATATAATCTGGTAATGGAAGTTACAAACTAAGGGCTATTAATATTTTCAGGAGGAAACTAAGGAGGTAATGAGCAACAGATGAAGTCAATTAGTAGACAGGCATTCGTTTGGTTTGGGGGGGTTTCGGCTGGGATTCTATCAAACTAAGTTTATTTCATTAATTATTAAGATTTAAATAGTTAATATCTTGCTCAAAACAAAAAAGTAAGTAAGTAAGTAAGTAAGTAAGTAATTCTTTATTGTCATTGTAACAGTGGATGTACAACGAAATTGAGTGAGT
>CM075012.1:6895844-6922943 GCA_037576675.1 Pangasius sanitwongsei
CTGAGAGGGTTCATCCTCTGGTCAGGGATGTCCTGTCAGTTGCTGATTGTTCACAGGACAGTTGAAATCCAGCAATCGGTAAACAAGCAGTAATTAACTTGGGTCTTTCCTTGCCTGTTTGCTTCAGATCCTACAGGTTCTAGAAATTGCTCAATTCAAACATCTTAGCAATTGATTCCATAACATTTCTAGTCTACATAAGAAATTTCTAGTAAATTATATTTGTGTCCCAAACCCTTATTTCTTGTATGTTTATTTCTCACAAACATCTTGTGCCAACTCACCAGAAGAGACAATGAAAATTCTGGCCTATCTGTCATTACAGAGGCAATCTGACCTCACACAGTTAAGGACTGTCATAAGTGAAACTTAAAAAAAAAAAAAAAAAAAAAACAGCAAATAAAATCTGTTTCATAATCCACTCTAAAGGAACGGGTCTTATAGTGCACATCAAAATGTTACTGGATTCAAAAGTTGATACAATTGCAAAATTCACTCAAATACAGACAGCAGTTTGTTTCTATAGTAACATCATGCCAATGCTGGAAGGGCCACATAAACTGATTTAAAAATTGTATGTAACTGTTGATATGGTGAAGTTTTCTAAGAAAAGATATTTATTTTGCATTTATGGAAGGAGTCTACAGTGTCAGTGCTTTCTAACAGTCAGTAAACTGTTCCTTTAAAAAGGTTTTCTGGATAGAGGACTTTGTGCTTTCTGGGGTCCTCGGGAAGATGACAAGCTGCATTTTTCCTACAGGACACACTCACGTTACATGCAAGTATAAAGTGCACACAGAGATGCGCACACAGACGTATAAATCAGCCTTAATGCAGACAGCCACTCCACAGTCTACAAACCTGAGTTAATGCATGAATCATTATCAGTATCATTATATCATTTAATGCTATAACATGGCTTTCAAGCACTTGAATGGCCGAATGAGCAAACGCTATCTGCTAAAATAACACAAGCCAGCCTATATAAAGAGCTCCGTTGCTTGCCGCTCTAACTGTACTAATGCTGAACTCAGATTCTAAGTGTTAATTTCCAGGCTCCACCTAATAACTAAACATTAGCATTAGACACTACTGTTACCTGCAATTATTTGCAAGTTCTTGCACTTTACTGCATTAGCTGTGATTATTACTATCATTTATATCAAACTGTTATTTGCACATTATTGCGATGTGTTTCATTATTGAAACTTAGATATAAATTAATCATTTTTAACAAATAAAATATTGCAATGATTGGCAAATTGCTGTGGTATAAGAGGAATAAAACACTTCAGGATGTGCTGTTATGTGCTGTTATGTGCTTTGTTGATTATGGTCCTATAAGAGCACCCCCTGTCACTTCTCAACAACATACTGCATCACTAAGGTCTTCTGTCTCTTAGATAGTATCATAAAGTATTGTCTCAAAAGTAATAGAAAATGTAACTATTAGAAAATGTAATTATTGTAAAATTGGTACTGTTGGTGAGCACAGGAAGACTGAACACCAGTCAAACCAGTAACCTTAACCTTCGATTTTCATAGGACCCTTCTCCTACATGAAATTGATACCATGAAATTGAGTGGTTCGTAAAAGCTGATAGCAAGTTCTTTATAGTGTGCCTTTATCTCAGACTTTATAATTGAATCAGAAAGAAAGAGAGATAAATCAAAGGTCTGATATAAATGCTGTGATCTTTAAATCCACAGGCAACAATGAACCCCATCCAATTACATTCACTGCAAGGAATACTGTAGGAAAACCTTGCACCCTAGATTCTCCAATACAGGAAATGATCTGTATAAATATAGACTGTATAGTAAGACTAATATAAGTATAGACTAATATATTTTATACAGTTATAGTCAATTCAGCTTAACCAGGGCAAAGCAAGAAGAGAATTTGCAGTAATTCAACATAATGATTGTTCAGTTATTAGTCATGTGACCTCATTTTCTATATTTGCATATTTATATTTTCAGATTAGTGCTTATGTAATGAATCAGAAAGAATGCCTTTATATGAGGTGCTCTAAATGCTTACATGGATTCCCCTGATATAAAGCGTATCAGTGAGAGAGTGGACAGTGAGGGGCATCTCATTACACAGGTAATGGCAGTGTAAAAAGGAGCTATTTCTCATGTCACTTTAGATTACACTTGCAGTATAATCTAAGGTCCAGCACCAAATTCATGTAAGCACAATATTTCACATTGAAATTACTATTTAGAGCAAAATAAATGCACAAGCAAATACATAAAGATTATGAAAATGTATATAAATAAATAATAAAATATAATATAATAAATAATTAAATAAAAATCAATGAATGCTTTCCCTGCAACAGCATTTTTCACCACACTGTAATCTTTATGCATTCTACAGTATATAATTCTTAAATACTGCAGATTGATACCCATCAGCATGCAAATATAGCATGCTCGTAGGTTTACGAATTCTGTTCTAGCACTTGATACTGTTTGTATCAAGTGCTATTTTATAGGTTGGCACCCAGATAATCCCTATATCATGTCACAGCTCACATCAATAAGCACCATGTACCTCAGTTTCATCATTTGTTTGTTTCTCTGATTATTTTCACCTGCTCCTTATTTTCCCCTCACAGTACAGTGTGTTGGCCAGAGGTTATTAGATGGGAGGGCTAAAATGTAATATCTTTCAATAGCTCGACAATGAAATTATTAGTCTTGAGCAATGCATTATATCACAAGGTCTCTCAATGGCATAATAGGAATTATGCAAGTCAAATTTACAATTTTTAAAAGTCAGTAATGCCCTACTTGATTTATGCCGTGTTTCCTCCAAATACAAAATGTTGTAAACAGAAAAACTGTAACTTATTTGTTCAAAAAGAAAAAAACAAACAAACTTAATTCTGCCATCTATCCTTTTGTGAAATTTGTACCCTGATTTGACGATGTGTGCTTAGTCTACATCTAGTTTATCCTCCAAAAGAATTTTAAGGGAAAAGTGATGATCGAGCAAATATGATCCTTTCTTATTGTCACGTCCACCATACACAATTCACTACCATACCACCAGAGGGCACCCTGCTACGTATTTTGAACAACTTCTTCTGTTGTTCCACTCATTTCCTGTAAATGTGCCTACCTGTTTTGTGTTCCCCCTTATTAGTTTCTCCATATAAGTTGTGTTTTTGCCCCGTCACAGCTTAGGGTATGTTGGTTTTTGCTAGGGTAGTGTCTGGTGTATGCTTCTTGCTAAGATCTTAGTTTGCTCCTAGTGCTTGATTTGCTCAGTTTTGGATTCTTAGTTTTGACATTTTTCACTTTGTTGGTATTGCATCTGCCTCCAATTGGTGACACTGATGATGTGTTACAGATGTGTCAATGAAGCATGCTGAAAACAATCAGACCAAATGGAGATTAAAAACTAGGAAGTGTTTAACTTTGTTTCACCTGACATGACTGATGCACTGCATGTATGTACAGTCTGGGCTAGAAAGAAATCAGCCCCAGCTTTGCTTCTTCATACCATTCTGTGTATTTTTCTTACAACCATTTGTTCTACTCTTTCCGTTTGGTTCCACAAAAATCCAAAATATACACTTTAAGACATTTTCTAACAGCAGATAATCTGTTGTGGATGCCTAAAATTAAATGTTATATTGATATCAGTTTAGCCCTGCTAACCGGTTTATACTAGCCGGGACTGACAATGTGTATTTCCCTTTCTGTGTAATTTGTTTCTTGTGTTTTCTGGTTTGACCTGAACCTGGGCATTTGCATTTGCTTATGCATTCCTGTGTCTTTCTATGAACTACGAATTTAAAAAGTCATGCTGAATTTCCTTACTTGTGTCCTTAGGACTCTGAATATTGTCCTTCATGATAAGATTATGTTTATTATAGCTAGTATAAAGTAATGAATACTTAGATTTGAGCACATGCTGATAGTGATGCAAAAGCTTAATTCTTTTGTTCGAAATTAAAAGAATGCACTAATCTAAAAGATTAATATAGTTTACTTCTAACAGATTAGTATCATCATTACAGTTGGTATAGAAGCATAGCAAGGAATAGAAAATTAAATTGCTTCACACAAAACAATCCCATGTGTTCACTTTCCATGAATAGTGTCACAACACATTTGCTTCTGCATCTTTGCAGTACAGTGTGCATATCCACTTGAAGAAATATACTTCTTGACATTTATTACCTATAAAAGCGTTGCCTCCATGCAGATGGCTAATTTAATAGTGAGATGTGACATTTTAATAAATGAATTCCTGCAGAGAAGTGGAGCCATTCTGGGCTACTTGAGCATTTGGAGCATTTTCCCGTGGAGGGGAAAAAATGACTGATCGATACGCATTATTAAGCATTACTGAATCCACCGTAGGGCATTTTGCCCAAAGTTATCCGGAAATTATCCACTGAAAAGACGATTGCCTGAGGCAGTATTCTTTTAGTGTAGGCCTGCAGCTGGGTAGCAACCTTGCAGCATTAACATGGTTTAAAGTTCAACTCTTCACAGGTCATTGCTGGCATCCAGCCATGCTACATGTTGTCTGGATTCCTGAGAGCAACTGTTTCTCTCTCTCTCTCTCTCTTTATGCTCCTCTCTAACTAAAGAATTCAAATGAAATCTTTTATGTTATTGCTCATGTTGTTTCTGTGAAAGAGAAACACAAAATACATCCTATTTTTTACACTGACACTAATGTTTTGTGTATGTAAAACTTGATGCAATAACATTGTCTTGGCCCTGAGAAAAAAAAAAAAGATAGACCATAAACTCTACCAATAGACCGCAATCAGTGTATCATCCATTCAATCCAGATCCATTTAAAATCCAAAGGCAGAAAATGAAAAAGAAGGTTCTATTTCCTTTTTTACACACTTTATTTATTCAAAACAAGCAGGAATTGTTTCATATAAAACAAGCATTCAAATCCTGACTTCTCAGCTTTTTTCATTTTCCATTTCCTTTTTTTCTTTCTTAGCAGGAAAATCGAAAATCTCAAAAAGGCTCCTTGTATCATCCACACATGCATAGGTAACCAGTAAGGTTATATGAGGTAATATAAGGTAATATGAGGATCTGGCCAGGAAAAATAGCTAAAAGATGTTGGAATGATGGCATCATTGGAGCTGTATACAGATGTCATAGTTAAAATGCTTGATGATGGAATGACCTTCACAGATACATCTGCAAATCTGTCTCAAATTGGTGTAGAGAAAAGCTCAGCTCTGAGTGTTTTTCCAAAGGTTTTCAAAGACCACTACTTGAAATGGAAAGGATAAGTGGATGACAACCTTCTAGAAATGGCTGGATTGGTAAATTCTGTATATTTGTGTTTAATGTTTAAGGTTTAAGATACATGGATTGGGGACCTCACAAAAACATTAATATATTTCCTGATTTATGACAGCATTACTCATTCATGATTTTGACCAGATTAATAAATTCATTCCAGAATGAATGCTTTTATTGTCATTGCAGAGCAGTACAAGGGTGGAGTACCCAATGGTGCTAGAAGTATAAAAAGCATATAAATATAAGTAAACAAATTAAGAAGCATACATCATTACTGCACATATTGTATCACATGACACTTATTGCACGCCATGCAGTTAGCGAAGGGACAGTGGAGGGACAGTGGGTGCAAGGTGGGTGTATGACAGGGGTGTCAGTTGGACAGAAACCTCCATTTAAAGTTCAGTTCTCTGATGGCACTGGGGTAGAAGCTATTTAAGAGCCTTGACATCCATGTCTTGATGAACTTGTAGCACTTCCTGGAGGGCAACATGGAGAGGTGACCTGGGTGAGGTGTGTTTCTGATGATGCTTGTGGCCTGGCGGAGACAGCGGGTGTTGTAGATGTCCTCCAGCACAGGTAGCTGTGTGTTGATCTTCTGGGCTGATTTGATCTGATATTTGGCTCTGGAGAGCCTTCTTATCAGCAACTGAGCAGCCGGCATACCACACCGAGATGCCGTAGGTGAGTATGCTTTCTATGGAGCAGTGATAGAAGGACACCAGAATCTGCTTGGACAAGTATCCAAGGATTGTACCCTTAAGAAATAGAGCCACTTCTGTGCCTTCTTCACCAAAGAAGAGAGTTTTTTCCCCTAGAGACATCTTTTTTCTCCAAAATGAATACATATCTATTATTATCTCACATTAAATGTTAAATTTGTATCACTTTCACTTTAACTTAACTATGTTTTATTACACTTCATATTTTTGTGTCTCAGCTGTTAGAGGCATGATATTACACTGTCAGTTGAATTATTTTTATCCAAAAGACTTTGGAATACTGGCTGAGAGAGTAAAGGAGACCGTCACACATTGAACTGAGAGTTCATAAGCCTGTGACTGAGATTTGCAGTGGGCTGTGTACTGGTCTCACCTACCCCAGTGAGCACACGGATGTTTAAATGACATCTTTGCTAGACATCTACATTTTGGTGTAGAATGAATATTTTTCACTGGGTTTTTTGAGTACTTTTATGGTAGCATACACTTCCCATTATGAAATTTGTGTGGCATATTCCTAGATTCCCAGGGCAACTCATTCGACAAATGTACATTGTAGACAAACCTTGTCTACACCAAAAATTAATACAAAACAAAGATAATAAACATCAAAATAACATGGCACTATGGTGGCTCCTGGGTATGCAAATTAGTGCCTACTTTACCAAGGCACAGCGACACTACATATATACTAGATTTAGATTTAAGTTTAAACTTGTTCTGTAACTGAAAGAAATAACATATAACCAACTAGGCCAAACAAGTAGCTGTGCTGTGCATGAACTTTACTTTATAGCTGCGTAGTTCTATTTGTAAATCACAGTTGGAGAGATGCTTCCAGCAGAGTGCTGCCAGGCTCCTGTACAATCCTGGCATGGACATTTGCCTCTTCTGCTGGACACCGCCGGGGAAACCAGCCGCTGGTACAGCCTTATTTCTAAAAACAGAGGTGTCATATTAATCACTGTAATTGAGAGAAAGGCTGACCAGGAGAGTCAGTTAGAGAGCAATAGGAACAAGACAAAAATAGATGAGAAAGAGCAAAAAGATTAAAAAAAAAAAACAATATGAAAGCAGAAATATCAGGGGGGGAGTTGAAACCTGTGTGTGTGTGTTCCTGTTTCATATTTCCCTCAGTGGAGCAGGATGTTTTATGAGGTCCATGGTTGCCTTAAATCATGTTTTCAGCCCTGAGCTGAAAAGTCGTGACCCTGAATAAACCCCATAACCCCCTAACAAAGCCTCTATAGAGATTTAATGCAGTAATACACAGTGCATAGGCCCAAACCTACAAACATGAGAATGTTAGGACTAAAGTTAATGTTAGTTCTGATTTCAATCAAACCATGCTCATCAGAACCAACAACTTCAGCCCACTTCCCACAGACACATAGATTAGAGAATATTTCTTGAACATTAATTACTTGGGCATGACTAAAGATTAAAAGAAGACTAAAACAAAATGTGGAAAAAAAAAAACTGTGGAAAATGTAATATTGTTTTGCAGTAAGTGTTTTTATGATGTCAGCACATATTTAGCTCATTTCAATGATTAATATAACAGGAATAGTTACACAAACGTTACACAAACGTTACACAACGCCTTAATCAGTGTGTAGCCGTTATATAAAGTATATATATATATATATATATATATATACAATATTTAATAACAGATTTTTTATTCCAACATGGTTTCACACTCTCATGTAAGCAAGAACTCACATGTCTAAATCTGTATTAAAACTTCATTAATTAAAAATGAATAATATTAGCTTATTTAATTTCTTACAAGTCAACATGTGGGCCTTCATTTCATGATTACAATTATCATACTTCATCTAATTCATCAAAATATTGTACTTGCTTTGATGATTCTACTCTATTATTATTATTATTATTATTATTATATAAAGTTCACAAGTTATTATATAATGCAGTTCTCTTAGTGAGGTAGATTATTTTGGATCCTTTCTAGAAACCAAATAGTAATTAAATATTACTTACTTATATTACCTAATATGTTACTTGTTACTTACTTTATGTCATTATTGTTCTTATTATATTGTAAATATGCCCTTGTTGAATTCTTTCTATTTGGCTATGAATATTGCTGTATATGTCTCATGAATGTGGATGTAAGCATGAGCTTAATCTTTATTAAAAATCCAAATCGGCAGACAGAATTATGCTCAAAAAACAATCAGAGATGAAATGATCAGGCAAACAGAGCAACACAGAGAAACCAGCGCAAAGATACAGAGAAAGCAAAAGAAAGGTTAGAACCAGGAAGATGATCGAGAAATAACAGTCAGACTTGCTACTGGAAAAGCCAGTAAAAGTAAAACCTTGCGAAGACAGAACTGATTGAGTTGCTTAAATACACTGAGTTGATTGAATGTAAACAGGAAATAAGTGTTCAGAGTTCAGGTGAGTGTGAGCACTGGTTTAGATTGGGATCTAGATGAAGAACGAAGGATCCTGGATTGGCAGTGGAACCAGATGTGACAAAGGGCTTTGTCCAGTCATAAACTCTGTTTACTCTCTGTGTCAAAGGTGAAGTTTCACCTGGTCTCCCTGTTTCTGTGTGAATTTCCTCTGAGTACTTTGTTTAATAGGCACTAATTTACAAAATTCACTGGGGTTGTTCTCAACAGCCTACAAATTCTTGACATAAAATTCTTGACATAAAATTTTATAGCAGCTTATCCTTCCAGGTCCAGCTTTTCAACTTGCTCAGCTCATTCTGCTCAGCTTCAGCATTGCTCAATTCATGGACACACACACACATACACACACACAAATATTTATATTTTTATTACAAGTATTACGGCGCTTGAGCTCCAGAAAATTCATGGAGCTGGCACAGATGCTTCAGGTTCTCTCCCACCTTCCAAAAACATGCTGAGATGTGGACTGACTACATTAAATTTGCCCTAGACAGTCGCCAAGACTGAAATAAATTTATGTAACAGGCGGTATCAGGTTGCTAATAGCACACATGCACAAGAAATGCCTTTGCGGCATCACAGCTCCGGGGTCCCTGGGTCGATCCTGAGCTCAGTAATAAATTTTCCATTTATCTTTTGGAGAAAACACAAAGAATCATTGACCTTGCTGTGTAAATTACAAAACAACACTGCAGTCATGGTTAATACATTAGGGTAATTTAAAATGCCAGTAGAGTGTAAGGGATGAACTCTGGGAAATTATGAAGACTATGAAAAAAGAGCTCTAATACATAATATAAGAGTAGTAAATGTGTAATAGAGCTGGAATAAATGTGCAATATCAGAGAATTAAATGTGTAATAGATAAATTCACACATTTACAATTTATTTGTATTTTTATTTGTACGTTTGAATGTATTTATTTCTGTAAAGCTGCTTTGTGACAATGTCCATTGTTAAAAGCGCTATACCATTAAAATTGAATTGAGTTGAATAGCGGTGTTATAAAGGTGTAATATAACAGTAGTTACTGTGTAATAGCGCTGGATAGATAGATAGATAGATAGATAGATAGATAGATAGATAGATAGATAGATAGATAGATAGATAGATAGATAGATAGACAGACAGACAGACAGACAGACAGACAGACAGACTTTATTTATAAGATGCATACCAGTAATGCAAATAGCAATTAAGTTAAATGAAATAAATAAGAATTATGGATGCATGAAATATGATACAGTAGATACATACAGTGGATTACGGTAAATGCAGATGTGAAAATAGCAATAATGTGCAAATAACAGTCTGATACAAATAATTGTAGTAATGACAGACAATTGAAGTAAATTGCAAGTACTTGCAAATAATTGCAGATAATGGCGGTGATATACAATACAGTATAGTATGGTGTCTAATGCTAATGTTTAGTTAATAGGTGGAGGCTGGCAGTTAACGCTTAGAAGCTGAGTTCAGCATTAGTACAGCTTAAGGGCAAAAGCTATTTGTGTGGCTGCACAGACTTTAGTAGTGTTTTCCTGATGGGAGATGTACAACACTCTATGGTAGGGATGGGAGGTGTCCTTGATAATACCTCTCGCTCTCCGCAAGCAATGCTTTTGATAAATGTGTTCCAATGATGTGTTGTGCAGTTTTCATTACTCGTTGTCGTGCCTTCTGTTCGCACACTGTGCAGTTGTTGTACCATACTGTGCTGCAGTTTGTAAGGATGCTTTCAATGGTACAGTGATAGAAGTTCACCATGATCTGAGGAGCAAGGTGAGCTTTCTTCAGTCTCCTCAGAAAGTGAAAAGCCCGGCTAACATGTTCTGAGCACCTGGCCTCGGACGCCATCGGGGCCAGCAGCCTTGCATGCGTCCACTCTGCTCAGGATGGTCACCAAGTGGAAGCTCAGCTTTGGAAGGTGCATTTTTCCAGTCAAAGAGAGCATAAAAACTGTTGAGCTCCTCCAGGAAGGAGCTGTCACTGGTTAAGGCTGGCTTGTAGGCTGTGAGAACCTGGATGCCTTGCCACATGCGTTGAGGGTCAAAGGTATTAAAATTGTCCTATATCTGCAGCTTGTATTTGTGCTTCGCATCCCAGTTTCCTCACTTCAGGTTGGCCCTAGATGCACCGTAAGCTTCCCGGTCTCCAGACCTGAAAGCAACATCTCGTGCCTTCAGTAGAAGATGGACTTCGTTATTCATCCAAGGCTTTTGATTAGGATATATTTTAACTGTCTTAAGAGCAGTGACTGAGTCTACACATCTGTTAATATGGTGAAGAATGGCATTACTGTAGATGTCAGTGTCCGTATAGGAGTCCTGTGTGGCGAGAGAAGCAAATCTGCTCCAGTCTTCCAGTCTGTATGCTGAAACTGATGTTGTAATGAGGAGCCTGCCCCCTCTAGCTACATTTTCACAGTTCTCACTGATGTTTTTTTATAGCACTTGACTGCAGAACCATGACAGTCAGAAACATGACAAAGAAACATCTTCTCTTTCGTTAGGCATAAGATCAAAATAAAGTCGTTCTGTGTTTTTTGGAAAACATGAAAACATATCAGTCACTTCCAAACAAGAAACTGGGACTGAATTGGATGGAAGATTTAAATTTCAAACTTGCGTATGGTCAAATTTGATCATAAAAGAAGTGTGCACGAATTCCAGTTGTCTAGTTCTTAGATTGAGAATTTTTGAAAATACATGAATCATTCATGTTAGTGATGGCGCTACACCACTGTCACACAAAATTGCCACTTTATAAGGACATTGTTCGACAGCTTTATACATACACAAAACACAGCCACAGATGATATTTTGTTTATTCTTGTAATGCAGAAGATGATTAGTTTGTTTTGCCATTATGTTTTGTTAATCAATGTGTTCACTGAATGATTAGTTTACAAAGAGAGAACATGCTAATGTTAGCTAAGACAATAACTGAATGTTTAGAGAGAGAAATGAGCTACAGATAGTTAGGGCAAATGGATATTTTAAACTTAATTGGATGTCTCAGTATTATCTTTTGACATGCTATGTGTCAAAAACAAAGATTTGGGTTTTCTAATATAATTGCTATTCTGTGTAATTTTGTTTGGTTTGTGGCAATAATACTGATTAAACTGTAATAATACATACAAAAATCCAGATGTTCAGAAACTTATTTTATGCTTCTGCTATCAGTTCTTCTGCTATCGTTGCCATGTCAAAACAACACCTCCAATAGAAAAAGAAATGTGCTTAAAAGTATCTGAGGAACACTGCTGTGACATAATACATTTATGGGATTTGGCACAGTGAGACTTACATTTATCTCATTTATACAACTGAGCAGTTGAGGGTTAAAGGCCTTGCTCAAGGGCCTAGCAGTGGCAGGTTGGCAGGGTTGGGATTTGAACTGATAACATGACAACCAGTAATCTAATGTCTTAACCACTGAGCTACCACTGCCATACCAACCAAGAAACTGGCAAAAATTAACATATGACATAACCTGTGTTGATATTATCATACATTGTGATGACTGTCATGACTGAGAAGTGACCGAGAATGGTAACCTTACACTGTTACAGTTATGTATTTCTGTACATCAACTGTTATGACCCATGGCCAGTGACAGCATATGACAACATTCATGACACATATATGACGTGGCTATGTATACCCAACTAAAGTGGTACATAATCCTCACAATAGCAATCTGTGTGGTAGATCATCAATGAAAAGTTGCTCTCTTCTTCTCTCAATTCTTCTTCTCTCAATTCTTCTTCTTTTTCTTCTTCTCCTTCTTCTTCTTCTTCTACTTCTTTACTGATTAGACTGCTCTAAATCAGAAAATGATGAGGGTCCATATTCAGAGTTGGTGAATTAAGTCCAAAAGTTATGTCAATACTTATGCAGGGAAAGTTATACATATTCAAAGTTCATTTACACACCTGCTTAAGTTGATTTTCTAGGCTCCCCATTCAGATTATGCAAATTACCCGCATGAAGTTCAGGCTTCAAGGTTTCCATATTTTTCTTAAGTAGAAGTAAGAGACAGCATTTTTCAATAGTGTCTAGACCACCATCTTTAAACACAAACACTTGCATTTATTCCAGAAAAAAAATTAGGTTTAGAAAACATGGACTGAAGAAGGAAATAACTTGCTTTCAAATTCAACATGTAACATGAAAGCAAGAGACAATTTGAAAATGAAAAATATATCTAATACAATGATAAATGAAGTAGAAGCTGCCTAATAGGCATCTAGTATATTGCCAATACAGTATATTGCTGTGTGAATAGTCCTAGTTGGAATTATCAAATAAGACATTGCAAATTTGGTTTAATTTAACAACATTGCTTCCACCTTCATTATACGGCAGCTTATAAAATAGCACTTGATCCAGCACATCCTAGTATTTTGCATTTTATTTCTTTATATAATGCTCCAACACATACTCCTGGGCATAATTTAATGACTTCTGAATAGTGCTTAAGTTTGTAGCTATGTTTGAGGTCTGAATACTAATGTGAGCAATTTCAGAATTAATTCCTCACTGTGTGCATAAATCAACCCTGAATATGGCCTGAGATGTAATGATGAGATCCACCACTGCCAAAGAGGATAATTACAATGGAGTCTTTGGAAAGGCAGGCATACAGCCATGGCTATGTTACATATAATCATCCTGACCTGACAATATCTGATTAATTCATCTCAGCTACAGAGGTCAAGGCCCTTTGAATGTGTATGATAATGTGAGTGGCTAGAGAGATCAGAGGGTAAATGTTGTCCCACTCATCCAGGGATTTTAAGAAGAATATTGAATGTAGATCTGCTTAATAAAATCTGAAAGCTTATGCATCATATGCTTACATAAAACCACTTAAAATTCAGCTGTTTTTCCCCTAAGTGCCAAAGTACACAAAGAAGGTTCTTAATCTCATAATCTCCATGCTGCATATGGGGCACTGAAGACAGGGTAACAGCTTCAACACTTGAGGCAGGAGGGCAGTTTTTTGAACATGTAAAATTTACTAATAAATTCAAGAAGCAAAAGTAATCAAGCATTTCACTTGATTGTCAAAATTTGTAAAGAGTATTGCAAATGCCTCAAGGCTATATGAGGAAAAACAAGAGGGAAAAACTAGTCAGTGATGTTAGATGAATAAACTTATTTATCATCCTTATAAACTCATATGAATGTTCAGCCATGAGGTCATGTTTTATCATCACATGAAATGTCAGAGACTATTATTGTTAATATCATTAGATTTTGTTCAATGCACTGCATATCCAATAATGTATTTGTGAATTATTATTTATATTATATATTATTATCCTTTTAGTGACTTTGTATCATTGTATATAAATATACTGTATGCAGTTTCTCAGACTCATTCAATATAAACTCTGCAAATGTGAATTTTCCTGGAATAGCACTGTTTGTTTGCTGTCTTGGGCAGTCGGTGGAAAGGAAAAAAAGAAAGAGGAAATATCTCATTGAAAAATCCAACAATACCAGCTGACTCCTTTTCATTGAATATAAATGACCCTTCTCCTTGTGCAGGAGCAGTTCTCAAAATCACATTTGGACTCTTGTGATAGATGAGAGCAGTCATCCCAGAAAACCCTACACTCTCCTGGGATTTCAGAGCTATCAAAAAATGTCAAATCCACTAATACTTCAGTTTAGTCCTTCATATCATGTGGCTTATTTTTATGTACAAAAACAATAGTGGTTATGTCTCTTTTCTGATTATGGAATATGAGACAAGATCCTGTGCATTTTTGTTAAACAAACACAACAAACCTAAGTTTTGTTGAAAATTAGACAATCAAGTAAGACAGTGTTTTTATTAAGTATTTACAGCTGGTCCAAAAAGCATAGGCAATTCTGAGGGAAAAAAACAAGCTTTGCCCTCCTGCAGTCCCCATAAATGCAGAGTGAGTTGACTCTGAAATAATTAATAGGTATATAACCTAAATACATCTTGTAATCATATGGTGGCAAAGCACCGCTCAAAAGGAAAGAAATTCTAGTTGGACACCTTAAAGCAGTGAACAAAGTCTCCTGTGTGGATCAGGAGGTGTTTCTACTTAGCTAAGTTGGAAGGAAGTGGAACAAGTGGGACCTGCCCCCCATGTCGAAAAGGTCTAGAATTGGCGCTGCCAAAGAGGCTAGTTCAGGGGTTCCCAAACTAGGGGTTGTGACCCCGAGTTGGGTTGCTTGATTTAGAACCTTACAATCTCCTTTTTTGTTTTATTCATTTATTTCACAAATTAATATTAGAAATATGACTTTATCTATGAAGACGATTATATTTCCTACCATTTTGATATGTTAATTGGAATCACATTTAAATAAATAAAGAGCGCTGTTTATTTATAAACAATAAGCAGTATCTTTCTCACTATTGTGCTATCTTTTTCACTATCCTGATATACTACTCTGGTGTAGGAGTTCAGCAATAAAAATGGAAATTTCTCCATCCATCTACCTCCACTAATTCTTTGACAATATCAGGTGACTCTGACTCAGTGGAACAACAGAAGTCAAGAAAACATGTCAAAAAATTTGGATTTACAAGTGTGGCAGTAAATAACAGGGAAAAATTCGAAATGCCAAAGCTTGGGGTTGCAAAAAAATGACCCCATTTGAGGTAGTTTTCCCAGAAAGTTTGGGAAGCCCTGGGCTAGTTTGTTTTTTTTTTCGGTGCAATCAAAAATATTTTAACATTTTGTATTATCATTGCTCTTAAAGACTGCATCCCACTGATCACAAAAATCCCAAAAATCTAGTAACTTCAAAATATTGTTCTTCAGGTTACCCACTGTTGGTTCTTTCTATGAACCTATACTTCATTAATAATAAATAGATACCGATAAGAGTATTTATCCACCCACTGAATTCATAATTTCATGAAACCTATCCATTTAAACCAGTTCATCATAGGAAAAAAAAACAATGCTATGAGTTTAAAAAAAAGACATTACCAGAATGAACAGGCTGTATTCAGAGTTGAGTTAGGTGTGTGTGATGAAGAGCTACAGAGATGTCAGTAGTCAGATGTCAGTTTCAAATATACTGCCAGTTCCTGAGTGGCTTGTGGTTGTTATATGTGCCATGATCTTACCTGATGTGGGACATGATGTAAACATAAGCATAGACAAATCCTGAAAACAGATTTAGCCTTGGACATTTCTTTACTTTAATTTCTGGGAATAGTGTGAAAGAAGGAAAGAATGAGATATATCCAAGGAAATGCTTCTAGGCTGTGCAATGGTCCATAGTGCTCAGCATGACTGGGTGTCAGGTGCTTTCGAGGGCAACATAAGCCATTTTTAGCATCAGGCTATTTTTTTTTTTTTTTACTGCAGTTCTCCTTTGGCAGGTCTGTGAAAGAGAGAAAGCACAAAATTAGTGTCCTTGTTGCTAACTATGTGCAAACAATGTCTCCATTCTCTGCCTCCATGCATAGTTTTATTAGTAAACTATTAGTAAACTTAAAGAATAATTACACCCCAAAAAGTTAAAAACTAAAATTAATTCCCTTGTAAGAGTAAATCACATCAGTCTTGATGAAGATTCTAATATATCCACCCCTTAAATTCCATTTTTCTAATCAGAAGGTCCAACCACATGGCTTAGACAGTAGTTCCAGCAATAACACGAACAATGCGCTCATTCTAATACGTTAATACATTATAGTAACAGCTCATACACAGGGACTTGTACAGCAGACACTCAAACTAATAATATAATAATGGATTTGAAAAAAACAGGTTGCTTTTTTTAACAAAGAAAAACATTATTGTTGATGCGGGGTTTTTTTTGTGAAAGATGTGGATGGAGCATCGGGTGCCCACACTTTTGTAACAGTCACAGTGTTTTGTAAAATTTCCCAGCATGGGAAGGTCTTCAGAACAGAGGGGTTTATGCTTTCTGGTTTCTTGGTAAAATAAAAAGATGCATTTTTGAGGGAAAGAGGAAAAATGGAGATGCGAATGAGAGAATTACCATTTATTGTTGCTATAATATCAGTGATAACAGGAGCTAATTTGTCCCATGGAGCTGAACAATAAACTGCTAAGATGCATGATGTGTTGCTCATTAATAAATTTTGTGGTGGTAATGGCACTCTGCTTCACGTAACACCCCATCATACCACCTCAGCATAGATTATTTTTGGTATAATCATACCATCTGTCATGTGTTATGCCTGACATAATACACTGTAGATTTAGAAAGAAACCAATGCCAATTCAGTATGCTTGTGCTCTAGAAACTACTACCCATCTGCAAGTCTGCTAGTGTAAGCTCTCTTTTCGGCTGTAGCCTGCTTATAAGCGTGTAACCTGTAAAATAAATTGGTAAAGTGAGCAAGGAGGTTGTTAGAATATCAGTGTAAATGGATTTGTAATGTATGCAATTGTAAAGTGTAATTTTATGGTGTTAGAGCTGTTTGAAATGTCACTTTTGTGCCATGAATTTTGTTTTGTCAACACTTTCATTTTGATGGGGTTCTTCAAGTAGAAATCTGTGAAAACATCATAGACTCAGAATGGCAGATAGCTGTTAGATTGATATTACTGTTGCTCCAGTGGATGTCTGTTTGCTTGTGACACTTTTTCTGATCTAACCAGAAAAAAAAAAAAAACATGTCTATCAAAACTGAGCTATTCTTTTATACAAGCATGTACAATATAGCAACCTAGAATTCAGCTTAATAGTTTGCTTACTATGCAACAATAATGCAGCTGAATAGCTGCAGGTGTTATAAACTGTTACGCAGTGAACCACTATGTCTAGGTTCAATAAGGAGGTGGGGGTGTGTATCAGCATTCGCAGAAGACAGGAGAAAGGTTTGGCTTTGCTGATATAAAAGCACAAACAACAGCTTACTCAATAGTCCAAAAAGTAATCAGGAAGGAATCAATATAGTAGATAATAATATTGCTCCAAAATTAGACCATCACTGATCAAACTGAAATTCATGTACCAGGTGTAGGTTTATTTATGGAAGACTTAATGGAACAAATACCCACCACAGTATCCTGATGTCTACTGCCCTATAATTGCAAATTAACTTTGAATAATGCAAGGTTATAGCCTTATGTTTCCACACTGATCAATTATTAATCATTGCTTTGTTCCTATTCTGTGCTGTAATATAATAGTGGTACGTGCAAAGATTGTTCCTTCGCCTTCTGCCTTGTGCATTAAACATAGCCATTTCAAACCTAATGCAACAGAACTGTGATTTATGTAGCATCTACATACGCTATTTAATGAGATGTAGAGTATATGAATTCTGAATGCAAAAGACAGGTGACTGATTTTTTATTAAAATTTGTGCCTTGTTGGTGCTCAGAGTGGTAAACATTTGCACACATTTACATTAACCAGGCACACAAGTACAGGCATCATCTGTTCCAGTACTGTCATGTTTCAGCTCTTGTCAGATCTATTGTTAATACTTTGTTGCAGTGTAACTGAGGCCCTGAAACACTCGCGTTTGGTACAAGTATGAAAATGATGTAAATCATATGGTATGACCTTCACAGCCACCGTCCCAAATGACACAGACCCACATATCTCAACCCAATTGAACAACTATGGGAGATTTTGTACCATGTTAGACAGCGTTCTCCACCACCATCATCAAATATATATATATAGTTTATGACAAGTGCTTCATAAGGAGTTCTGTCACATCAACTGCTGTAATCCAGTTTATCCAAGGGACTATTAAAAGACTTAGATGCAATCTAACAGATATAAAACATGTATATTCATGCCTGATTAATGATTAGATGAACATCTAAATTAATAAATAAACCATTGCTCTTATACTTACATGGTTCTGGAGCATCTGCAGTCCACCTTATTGCACCTTTAAGGCTAATGAAGCCCCTTTACTCAAATCTCGGTCTCATATCAGAACATGGCCCAGTCCTGAGACCAGAACTGCATGCTCTAATATGACTTCTTTTATGAATCATGACCCCAATTTGTGATTCCAAGCCTCAAACAAAAGCTCACAGCCTCACCATGTGATGTCTCACCTAAGATCTTATGCAGGCTTTGCATAAAAAAACACTGTAATTATAAAAGAAATGGTGTTTGTTGGTGGAGTATGCTGGACAGAACTCAGCAGGAGAAAGGGGAGAAAAGCAAAAAATGTTCAGGAGTATAGCCCCATATAGCAAATGAGTGATGACCCAATTACTTCTCATCTAGCTCACATACTGTTGTAGAATGTTGCTGATGAAAATCCACAGACTGCCAGAACACTGTCACAACTCAGCTTACAGAAAATACAGCCGGGACACTTTTAATACAAAACTGAAATAGAGTATAAACATTAGACATGATTGGTTGCATATGGCCCAGATTCCAGGCATCATTAAAACCTTAAATGTGGGCACTTAGGCCATTTTTGTCCCCCAACACCCTTGCCATTCCTTAAACTCAACTATATTTGGCTCAGAACCATCTGCTATCTGAGAGCATGTGGCTCTGCTCTCTATGCCCACTGGCTGCTACTCTAACTTACTCACCCACAATCATTCACAAACAGCAAGGCAGCCTTGGCACAGTCATATTTATGCACCCAATTGTGTCCTTGTATATGTACAGTCACTGGTAAATCCTCCCTAAATGCCAGAGCAGGAAGGCCTGTTCACATTGCATGAGTGCTGACTTTTGCCTACTGATCTGATTCTGTCCTTCAGAAGCAGCATAACGCTCAACATACAATTTATCTTGAGGTCACTGGAGAGACTCCACTGCAGTGGAGATTGATGAAGCTATGCTAAGCAGCTGCCTACACTCTTTGTGTATCTTGACCCTAAAATATGAGCACATCCACCAATAAACCTGGGGAAGATCAGTAACTGCTGGCAGTCATGGAGAGGTATTTACCACAAGGGACCATTATGGAACATAAACAGGGGTGCACTTAGATGGAAAGGAGTAGAAAAGAAATCTGCCAAAGTGTGGATGAAATAGGGGTTGCTTAGTTTCTGTGTGCATTTAGGAATCTGTGCATTATGTGCATTTGCACTACAATAGAACCAATGAAGATCTTTGGTGGCAAAATGCTACAAATCCAGTCCTTTACTCCTCAGCATCAGGCTAATTGTACTATAGAAGTTAATTGCTAAAATTCCCTGGCACATTCACACTCTATGCAATTTATATGCACAGTTTAAAATATACAATAAGTTAATTTTATGAATTCGTCACCTATTGTTTGAGCCAGAACACAAATGCATAAACTCAGCACAGCTTTCATTAAGGGATATCCAAAGCACATTGTTGTAATCCATAGCAAGGGTGAAATCATGGGGTTAAACAAAAAAAAACATCCATAACCAAAAACCAGAACCAATTGGGAAACAAGAAAACAAGACTTGATACCAAAATGCATGGTAGGACTTTTTGCGATACTACACAAGAAACAGTAGGAAATAAATAGACAAACTAATCAAGGTCCAACACAGAATGAGAGAACAGATCACTGACAGGATGGGGGGTGCAGAAGAGACCAAAACCAGAACAAAGGCACATGGCATCACAAAGTACACGGAGAATCCAGAACAAAAATACATGACAAACACAGGCACTTATCACTCTGGGAACAGTAATTTGAAATATTGTCTCAAGGTCTTTTTTTTTTTTGTAGATATCATGGTGTGAGAAAGCATCATTAAAGCCATGCTCTTTTATTGGCAACTCAAACTTAGAGCACAAACACAGTCTTGGTGTTTAGCCACAGAACTGGATCAATAAGGGAAACACCAGCAGGGATAACAAATCCTGTGAGGCTTCATCAAAACAGTGAACACAAAGGAACATAAAACAAATATGAACCAATGTGCCAATTTAACATGTTGGCATAGACAACCCACGAACATCTCTCTTATTAACAGCAAAGACTTATGCAAATAAAACAAAAGCATTAACCAACACTTTAACAAAGCAGCCACAAATGTTCATGGACAAATCAGCACTTGCTTTACTACAGCACAATATAGTCCTTTGTTTTTATTCTTCTTAAAAATGTATTCAATATTTATATAAAAATTTAAAGAAATTACACAAACATTAAATTACAACCACGTTAGTTGATTCTTGGGGTTGTTGAGTTTCAAAATCTACTACACTTTATGGTCAAAAGTATGTGCACACCTGACCATCATGCCCATCTCTGGCCCTTTCCCAAGTTGTTGCCACAAAGATTGAAGCACACACTTGTCTAGAATGTCTTTATATGCTTTAGTGTTAAGAATCTATAATGGGATGTTCAACCTGATTGGTCAGGTGTCCACATACTTTTGGCCATGTGTATTAGTGTATGAGAAAACAAAATGTTCGTAAACTTTGCATGAAAGAAGCACTTTCATGCAACCTTTGAAGCGACCCACAAAATGCAGCACCCAAACTTCACCAAGTGTGATTGGAATCAAGTGTTGTGGTCAAATGAGACCAAAAGTTTTAGCCCATGAAAACAACAGGCATGTTTGGTGAAAAATATAGACTGTATTCATGCTACTATAACCACTGTAAAATACATTGATGCATTTGTGCTTGGCGGTCCAGGGGTTTTTATTAAAATTGATGGCATCATTAATATTACCTGGTTACCTCTGCTAGTAGGTTACAACCTGGCTGAATCGTTTTTTCAAAAAAAACAAAAAAAACAATGACCCCTAACACACATCCAAATCAACACACAACTGTAGGAGTGAACACCTTTTTTAATGAGCATCTCATGTTAGGGATCTTAACTCTGTTAAATCTGTGGCCACAGTTCTAGTCCACAGGTACAAATCTAAGAGTAGTAGAATACGAAAATAGTTTTTATTGTCACTTATGTAATGTAGAGTGGCATTCTTTTTGCATACCTGACTTTGTTAGGAAGCTGTTGTCAGCCATGATGCAACACTCCTGGAGCAGACATTGTTAAGGTGATTGTTTAAGGTACTAACAGTGACAGCTCGGCACTGCCAGGGCTTAAACTCATAACCTTCTGATCAGTTACCCAGAGCCTTAGCCACTGAGCCACCACTGTCCAAAAAAAAAAAATCAAGCTCATGTATGAGCTATGAGTATAAATAAGCTCGAAATTTTCTGCATGAAATAGCGGTCCATGTATGCAATTTAATATAAGATCAGAAAAATGAGAATTATTAATATTACTGTGTTGTGCACTGGCCATTGTTGCAGAAAACACCATTTGCAGGAAGGAAATCAAGCCACCGCTGCCATCTAGCAGTGATTCTGTAAACTCAGTCAATAACACACAATGAAAGATACTTGTATGTATAGGTGATTTTTACAAGATGTTTTTCTAGACTAGTATCATAATGTGGAAAATACTGAGCATGTACAGTTTAATAGATTTTTTTTTTTAACAAAACAGACTGTTTTGTGTCCAAGTTCCTTTACAGTGCTTTAATACTTAGGGTTCTAGCCAAGGGCTACCATGGCAGGGAAAACTGACTAAGAAAGGAAGCAACCTTTGAAGGAAACCTGGTCTCAACAGAGGGAATATATACATCTCTTGGAGGAACTGTGAATCATGGGATATTTTTATTATCATATAATCTATGAATTTATATAGCCTATTAGTTTGTAAGAGATATATGCCAACATGCAAAATTAAACTGTAGATGTAACTCCTAGGGGAAGGAGACAGGTTGATCATTCCATCAGTGAGAATGGAGCAGGCGCTTGTAGTCCTCTGGACTTAAGTAGGAGCTTGTAGGCATCATTTAAGTAGGATCCAGAAAGGAGCAGATGTTTGTAGGCCTCAGGGTGGTACAGTAGGTGTAGAAAATGGATCTGAGAAAGAACTAGTGGATGTCAGGAGGAATGAGAGGGAGCTTGTGCGTATTGAGTTAGGTAACATTATTGGAAGCAAAAATAAGGACAGACAGCTGTTCCATATAGTGGAGTAATATATGCCTAACTTTTTGGGGGGATGATCTGAGTGCCACAGTTATAGTCAGGGCTCAGCTAGGTGGAACTAATGGGGCACACAGTCTTGAAGAGCAACTCTACATTTCACCAACGAGAATCAACGTGTCATCAGATGTAAAATTAAATAAATGAATAAAAATAAAATAAAACAAATACAGGTCGAAAAAGCTCCAATATCTGAACCTTGCTATGCCTAAGGTCCAAAACCTCTACTTTTTTAACTGCTGGTCGTCAACTGTATGCTGGTCAGTATTTAGCCTACACTTAAACTCAATGGGTTTTAGAAATTGCTCTCTGTAGCATTCTTTACTATTGATTAGCCACCTGTAGGAATGTCCCATTTCCCAACATCATTACTAATTTCCTGTATCATGTTGCGTGTTGAATGTAGCCTTCTGTGATAATAAAAGCCTGAAACAAAGCTATTATTGCATGTTAATGAGAGCAGGAGAGTGCTTTCTTTTATCTGAGTCCAGGTTGATATTCCAAACACGTTTGACAATTAGCAGCTGGCACAACTCAGTAGGTAGTCTATCTAAGCTAACAGAATGCTTTAAGCGAACAAAGATTCTCTGTATAGAAAAACAACCTGGAGATCGAATTACCTACATGACAAAAATTATATCGCATACATCTTATCCACTTAACGTGCTAATCTCCACATCACTGTCAAAATAAGCATTTTAAACCTTTCCCTGTGTACCCACTAAAACTAGATGCACATTCATATCACTTCACAGAATGTTTCTATTTATTGATGCTTAATAGAGAAAATTTCCCCCTAAACTAATGAAAATGATGTTAGGCATCTTACACTCTAATTTGATTATTGGCACTGAGATGAATGTGACAATCCCAAGCTTGATAAATCTCATGTGGCCCTTACAGATCGAAGCTCTAAAGCTTGGATTGATTTCATATCCCAGTTATAAATGAATGCAGTGTCTGGGGATTTGAAAAATGAGATCTGGTTCTTCTCTGTCTGGTACAAGACACATTTTGGATTAGATCTTTTTTGTTTGTTTGTTTGTTTGTTTGCAGTGTTCTTATTAAGCATATCAGTTGTGCTGACACCTTACTGTTCTTATCTGATCATTCACCCATTCTCTGCAGCATAGAACCAGTTCACACGTCGATAGGAGTGCCTCTACTTTACTTCCTTACTCCAAAATGCCTCTATTTTACTTCCTTACTCCAAAATGCCTCTGCTTTACTTCCTTACTCCAAAATGCCTCTGCTTTACTTCATTACTCCAAAATGCCTCTACTTTACTTCATTACTCCAAAATGCCTCTACTTTACTTCATTAGTCCAAAATGCCTCTACTTTACTTCATTACTCCAAAATGCCTCTACTTTACTTCCTTACTCCAAAATGCCTCTACTTTACTTCCTTACTCCAAAATGCTTCTACTTTATTTCATTACTCCAAAATGCTTCTACTTTACTTCATTACTCCAAAATGCCTCTACTTTACTTCCTTATTCCAAAATGCCTCTACTTTACATTTTTATACTAGAGTGCCTCTTTTAACTTCTTTACTCCAGAGTGCCTCTTCTTTACTCCAGAGTGCCTCTTTTTTTACTTCCTTACTTCAGTGCCTCTTCTTTAATTCAGAGTGCCTCTTCCTAACTCCAGAGTGCCTAGTTTTTGCTTCTTTACTCCAAAGTGCGTTTTATTTTTCTTCTTTACTCCAAAGTGCCTTTTATTTTTACTTCTCCAGAGTGCCTCTTCTATAATTCATTATTTCACAGTGCCTCTGTTTTACTCCAAAGTGCCTCTTTTTAACTTCTTCACTCCAGAGTGCCTCATTTTTAGTTCTCTACTCCAGAGTGCCTCTTCTTTACTTCTTAAAGTTAAGTTCCTTTCTCCAGCTTTTTTTTATTCATAATTTAATAAAGAAATCAAGAGATTTTTTAAAGACATGTCAACAGGAAATTTCTCTGGAATGATTAAGTCATAATAAAAATGTCAACATTATCTGAAATGAAACAGAACACTATTACACAAGGGACATCATGAGATTCTGGAGCCCAGTTGAGGTTGAGAATAGGAGTAGATCCCTAAAGTCACCGAACCTTTATACATGTGTCTAATGTCCTGAGAGTGGTGTTTTGTTTTTAAAGGTTTATTTAAAGAAAGTTTTCAGGAAAAGAAAATTATTCATTGCATGGTTCATTATATGTAATGTATTGTGGATTAGGGTCTGCAGGTTATATCTAAGATGGAAGACAGGTGCCAATAATCAGGAGAAAGTGGGTAGAATTAATGGACCTAATTAGTGACAAAAGAAAAATTATAAGCACAAATGGGCAATTATTGAAAAAAAAAAACATAGCCCATCTCTTTTTTTTCTTCCTTGGCAAGTTAATTTTATACTGTAGCTCCTCCACTCCTATGTCAGCATCATCTTCTCACTTAGTTAGAGATTCCTTCTCCTTCTATTTGACACAATCTATTTTCAAACTGTCTTAGTTCAATCCGGGCTTGTACCAAGGGAAACTGCTGCGTCTGATCCATCCTTTAATGCACTACATCCAGCTCCAACCAAAAGTTTTCTAAGTGTAGCCCTCTGAGAGGCTGGAAAGAGTGAAAAAGAGAGACAGTTACTTTGCTCTTAGCGAGCCTTCCCTTAAGGCTGATAAATGGCCTGGCTCATTAGACAGAACTGGACTTTCAGTGGAAGCTACCTGAGGAAAAGTAAACTTTAGCAACATTTTATCCTCCAACATGCCTGCAAGCTCTTTAGACGTTGCCTGTTCTGGATTGATTCCTGCCATTTCTTAACACTAAGGTTTTCTCCTCAAGGTACCTGTTATACTTGTTGTCAATTCATGATTGTGTTTCCTTTTATCATATAAAGATCCTTTCCACTTGTTAGTGTTCGTATCACTTCCTCTAAAAACCGAAATAGCTGATATTGTGGACTGAATAATAAATAAATAAATAAATAAATAAATAAATAAATAAAAAACAGGAGATTCTGAGTCGTAGATTGAGAAGGAAATGTGATTTTCTGACGCAACATTGCATTGCTTTTTGTAAACTGATATAAAATATATGGTGTCACTGTGGATGGTCAGTATAGTGGAGGAAATCACCGCCAACTGACAGAGTATTTTGTGGACAAGACACTATTTATAAGTGCGAGGGTTTGAGCTCTGCTAATGGTTTGGGCTGCTGATTTTGCTCTTTTTTATATAGCACAGTCAGCTCTTTTTTTGACAGTCTAGGAACAAATTCACTTAAGTTTATTTGAATATAAGTCTTATATTATACATTTAAATACTTCTTTATTTTCAGACCAATCAATTTAGCAAGACAGTCTTCTTCCAGCGGGACCCATGAGATGTAAGGGAGTGATATTAGATTTCCAAAGAATGCAGGTGACAAAAATGCTGTTCATAACATCTCCATTTGCTTTGTAAGTTGTTGCTATGGGGGCAATGAAGTGATGAGACATAAGGAAAAATATTAATTTCTAATATCAATTGGTTTCACTTACGACAGCCTCAGGAGCAATGTGGATTATACGTGGATTATTTTCCATGTTTATACTCTCAGAGGCATTCATAATATGTAAAGCAAGATTTTCTTTACACTCTCAACTGTACTTTCCTTGTGGTATCATCATTGTGGATGTTATGTAACATTAATATGTAGCTTTTTATCCAGGAAAGTGCATGTGGTGTATCTTTATTCGGCTTAAAGTCTAATTATGTACCTTAAATTATTTCTAAAGGTTTCAAGGTAAACTATACTTATAAAGGTACAAAACTGGTCAGCTGAAGCAACAACCAAAAGTACTTTTATTTCTGAAAGCCCCTCCATGACTCCATACGCTCTCAGAAACAAGGGTGCTAAAGTGTACCTTTCTTTATCACTGGGGTATCACTTGCACCTTTAACATGTACACTATATTGCCAAAAGTATGTGGACACCTGACCATCACATCCATATTTTGGGCCTTCCCCAAACTGTTGCCACAAAGTTGGAAGCACACAATTGTCTAGGATGTCTTTGTATACTGTAGCATTAAGATTTTCCTTTACTGGAACTAAGGAGCCAAGGCACAAAGCATGGTCCATGAAGACATGGTTTGCCAAGGTTGGAATGGAAGCTTGAGTGGCCTGCACAGATCCCTGACCTCAACACCACTGAATACCTATAGGATTAATTGGAACACTGACACCCATCCCCACACCCATGTTCCAAAATCTAGTGGAAAGCCTTCCCAGAAGAGTGGAGGCTGTTACAGCAGTAAATGGCAGACCAACTCTGGAACTGGATGTTCATCAAGCACATATGGGTGGTAATGGTCAAGTGTCCACAAAGATTTGGCCATATAGTATCTTTCACATGGAAATGTGGATATAGTGTAGGTACACAATTAGACTGTTAATTAGCTTTTAGCTTTTTAGTAAGGCTTTAAATGTACACTACATATATCTAGATAAAAAGATAAAAAGGTGTATGCCTGAGGGTATCACCCCAGTGACAAAGAATAGACACAATGGCACTGAGGAAGAGACAGGAGTCAGAGCTAGAGGTAGCAGAGCTGAAGATGTCGAGGTTCTCTTTGGGAGTGACGAGGTTGGACAGGATTAGGAACGAGTACATCAGAGGGACAGCTCATGTTGGACGTT
>CM075012.1:6923043-6949906 GCA_037576675.1 Pangasius sanitwongsei
AGATAGGGATAGGTAGAGAGTGATGATTCGCTGTGGCGACCCCTGAAGGGAAAAGCCGAAAGAAGAAGAAGAAGAAGTAACTTGTATTGTATTGTATGCTATAAGTCATATTGATGAAAATAAGTAGATTATTCAAAGGCATATACAACAACTTGACAATGTTAATAAACATACCATTCAATAAACAAGATAATATGTACTATGATGTTATTTTTGTCTATTAAATCTGTCTACACGGATGGAGAAAAAATGTCAAGTCAAGATGTAAAGAAGATTATTTATGCGGTGTCAGATATCATTGAAATTGTATCACAATTCTCGATTCTAATTGGTCAGAAGATGTTGAGCAATTTCCTATAACTGCAGCTCTGACAATAGTTCTGGCACTGTGTGTCATTAATTAATAAATTAATAACAAATTCAGTAGTGGTAATATATGTAGTATAGTAATAGCCCTCCGCTTTTCTTCAGGTCACATCACACCACCCTGTTGCTTTCTTTTTTCTATAGGAGCACATGTTTTATTTGCTACATAAAATATCTCTGAATCAAGCTATAAACGAAATAACATGACATTCATTATTATTGTATGGGCTAGACTTCTGAAGCTCCAGCAAAAAAAAGCGCAGCCTCAGCATTCAACTACATTCAGCTTAGAAACAAGGAAAACCAAAAACAGCAGGAAACTAGATCTGAAGTGTGCCCTCTCTGATTGCTATGTACAACTGGGATCTAAACATTTGTACCAACCTGTTGATTGGCAGTCAGCCTGCATGCTCTTCGAAGATGAAGTGGAAATCCTTCGGTTGAGATGAGGATCTTCCACATTATCAAGCCATTACACTGAAGTGTGTTGCAGGTCCTTCAAACCGAGACCAAAAGATGTGAAGTAGGGCACAGTAATGGGCTTTGCTAATTGAAGTAGTGAAGGTCTGAAGTCTTAATAGAGATGTCAGAACAGTGCTGCATAGGGCATAGGGTTGTTGATTATGGATCCGAATTCTTTGAAGCACTACTCTTTTTTTTTTAATAAAACAGAAAACAGAACGAATGATTAGCAGAATGATTTGCAACACACACACACACAATATGCAGGTATAGTGATGGAAGAAGTTAAATACTATGCCTTGTATTACAATTAATATAAAGCATAGTATTTAACTTCTTCCATCACTATACCTGCATATTGCAGACAAGCTATTACAGAAATAAAGAAATATGATTTTAATCTGTAAAATATATAATAAATCAAAAGCATGGGTGACATGCTAAACAAAGATGAAGATGCTGAGACTTAAATTTTGCTTTAATTTAAGTTGAAATATTTCCAATGAGAAGCTTCCGTGCTGAAAAACATTTTAAGAATTTATTGTAAATTTGCAATATGGTTGTATTTGTTATACTATATATATTTACCAAAAGTAACACAACTCATAAAATAGTGAATTTTAAGCAATTAATGAAATCAATTCAAAAGCTTGCATTTGCTTTTTTATCCACCCTAGCTTGTCATTTAAAAATGCACCTAACTTCATCTGTATCCTCTACGCAGCTTTTGGATCCTCATATTTGTAATGAACAGTTTTGCATTCTGAATACATAACTGGCAGCTTATCATCTGAGCTGCTGTACATCCCTGGAGATTCATCCCCATGTCAGGATCTCATGATCTCCCTGGACAACATTCAGATCTCACTATCTGCCAAAGCACACAACCTTGGGGTAGTTCTGGACAACCTTCTCACCTCACATTGCTTAAATGGCGCCATGATGCAGGTCTCTCCTTTATAACATTAGGAGGATCTAGACATTTCTAGCCACAGTGGACATTCAGGTGCTTGTTCAGTTCCTTGTCATTTTGAGACTGGACTACTCCTCGTCACCTCTTGCTCCTGCATGCCATCAGACCCCTGCGATTCATCCAGAATGTGGCTCCAAGGCTTGTTTTAAACCTTCCCAATTTCTCCTACACCACCCCATTGATATGCTCCCTCCACTGGCGTCCTGTAGCTGCCTGCATCAGATTTAAAACACTGATGATTGCCTACAAAGCCAAAAATGGATCAGCACCTGCCAACCTTAAGGCACTTATCAAACCCCACTCTGCACCATTTTCCCTCCAAGCCTCTAGCACTGCTCAGTTGGACCCTCTTCTCTGTCCTGGCACCCAGGTGGTAGAAGTAGCACCCCTTGGCTGTCCATACAGCTGAATCACTGGCTTCTTCAAATGAAAACTAAAGACCTACCTCTTCACCAAGCACTTCAATTATAACTTTTCTAATCTATTAAAAACTCATCCTTGTCTTGCATTTTCTTTTAATACTGTACTAACCTCCCCAACAGGGTTTTTAGACTTACTCTTAGTCCTAGTGGACTGTCATTTTTTTGGTAGAATCTAAAAGCACTTCAATAAGTCACTCTGGATAAGGGTGTCTGTTAAATGCTGTGCTATAAATGTAAATGTGAGGAACAGTTTTCTGATTACGCAACACCATTCTGTTACAGCAATACAGATGATCACAGATGTTTAGACTGACAAGCTGACAGCGTGCATGGCAAGAATTATTGTCGTATTCATCTGAATAATTTTTCTTTGACAAAAGTTTTGGTCATGGTGCATGACTATAATTGATATACAGTACATATGGGTGATGTTTCGCTGGTTTTGTATTCTGCTTTGATGTTATAATATGTAACACTGGAGTCTGTGAAATTGTCATAGTCCTCATTTCTCTGATAAACCAAACCCTTCTGGTTGATTTTAGTGTTGCAGATGTTAGGAGTTAATGAGCCTCAATATGCATCAACAGGCTACAATGAGCAATGATACTCATTAAATGGATTCTCATTTTACATGGAAATTTAACAGCTGGATGTAGAATGTCTCGATATGTTTAATGGTGTAGTCCTGAATGTGCTAATAAAATATGTAGTTGATTTATGCTTTTATTACATTCATGTTCTATAGGCGACAAAAGTGGATAGATGGGTTTGGGATAATAGTACAACATGGAAGAAATATCACATACATTTGCAAAGATGTCAAATGCATATGAGGCCACTAAGGCTACATTCACACACCAGTGGCCCAAATATGATTTACTGACCAAATACTGATTTTATTTTTTTGTTAGGCAGTTCACACAATGTTTTCAGTGTGGCCTATATCTGACATTAGTCTGAACAGATCACGCTCCTAAACTGACCTGCATGTGCAAAGGAACAATGTGTCACATGATGCGTTCAAGCTTGCTGTAAAAAAGGGCACGGTATTCAGCCACGGCCACTTCTTTGGTTCACGTCCTTGGTTTCTTTAAATTTTGCTCTTAAACTGTTAACTTTGATTTGCCACTACAACCAGGTTCTCTTATGGCCATGTCCGGCCATTTCTTTTGATATCTCTTCAAACATGGAGTGGTTGCGATATGTGCCATCTAATTTTGCTTGTACAGCAACATCACCGTAAATGTTTATGAGACCTGTTACCTCACTATCCCACCACTGTAATCTACCTTCACTGTTATCCTCCATCTATCCTTCCCTGTAGCACGAAATGATGACAAATGTTGAGTTCGATTGATGTAAAATTAAAAATGTAAGATTCATTGGGTTTTTCGCTGTTCACACAGCCGTATAACAAATCTGTGTCACATTTGAAGAAAAAGACCTGATTTGGGCCACTTTTGCCTGCTGTGTGAACGTAACCTAATAGATCTGTTCATGTGTTCATGTGACAACACCCAGGTTGCACTATCTCTTAAACCTTCAGCTTGTCCTACATATCTTCTCTCAGTGTGCTGATAGCAGTTGGTATTCATGCTTTCCCCAAAAATCCTCTTTGTGAAGATTTATGATCATTGACTTCTAGCCTAAACAAGAGGAGTCCTTAAAATGCTGTTTGCCAGCCCATTGAGCAACAGCTCCAGCGAAAGAAGGGAAATTTGGCAACATATCCGCATGTTTACATCCTGATGGGTTTATCAATGGTTGCTCTGTAAAAACCTCCAAGCAAGAAGGCAATTAACACAGCTTGGCAAAGGAGATTCATCAGCGGTGCTAAAGCCTTGAGGTCTAATTATTTTGCCTCTGGTCAGTTTCTACAAGTCTCAGTGCAAGTGTAGAAACAACACCATTGCTCCAGCTTCCATTTTAACAGGCTGTTTTCAGAATATTTGCATCAATCTTTGTGCTATCAAGTGGCCAGCAAGATAATTGTTCTAGTAATTTAACTGTCTGATTAGGAAAATTCTGTAATGCTTTAATTATATAAGCATCGCCATAATTTATTTAGTTAAAAGTTAAAGCATTAGTAGTACAAGCAACAAAAAACATGAAAGAGCTAAGAACAAGAAAATCTTCTGAGGCATCCTGTGGGGTAAAAAGCACCATGACCTCCTGCAACCACACATGCTTCCTGACAGGGGAAAAGAAAACTGGTGCAGATAAAGGACAGAGCATGACTTTGACTCGTTACACGCTGTGCGTCAACCAGATGGAACTTGGAAGTTTTATTTATATCTTTTCATTAGGACAGTATTGTTTTAATTACTTCAGGAATTATGGCAGATGGTCCACATTTGCTGGGAGCAGGAGTCTTAACCAGAGATGCAATACTTCTGAGATTTATTTATTGAATGATGAATTAATCTGAGCTTTACACAACCCTCTTCTGAGATTCACTCGCATTAAAATGACAAGTGGGAGGTGTTTAATTAGGCAGGGTGGTACGCACTCTGCATATCAAACCCGTTTGATTCTCATGACTTATGCCCTCGTCTAAACCTTGTTTTGTGAACTTACAAAATGAATAAAAAACAAATAAAGAGAAATCGATTCAAATATAATATCTTCTAAAATACATTTTTTAAAAGACACATTTTAATATTAATGTTATAAACAACACTTTGGTCACCTGTGCATTAGTGGAGTCAATTATTTACTGCAGTGTTTTATACATGTTACATGTACTGTATATTAAACATTATATTCATATATACAAACCAGAATATAATACTGTATCTTGCTATATAGTGGTAAATAAGGAAGTCAATAAATAAGTAAATATGCAAGGAGAGTCTTCAATTCTCTACATATTATCTAATGAAGAAGTTATAATAAAAGTGACCCACAAATGACTCTTATTCATCAAGGTTACATAGAAATGAGTTTTGAGCACTGGGAAAGATTGCTGTTCTGTTGGTCTTTAACTAACTGGCATGGAGAGTGATTGTGTAACTGATGAATCATCTTCAACTGTGTGGAAACAATAGCCTACTAAACAATATGCTGTGGTTGCTCTTTAACACAGACTACTCATATGACACACCCTGTTTTATTGTATATTGGCATCATCGACATTGAACATGCATAAATATAACCATTACAAGTCATGTGGAGAGTTAAACTAAGTAACCATGGTTACTCAATAATACTCAGTGATACAAAAACAGCTTGTACAGACATATGTCAGTATCCAGGCCTCAGAATAAACTACTGCTGCTTGGAAAGATATGCACACAGCATGTAGTTCAACAAAAACAGAGACAAGTTTCAGTGCTTTGTGATTCTGACCGATTTTTCTTGCCCAGCATAAACATTGTAAACTACTAACCACTGGTTAACTATTTGTATTCACCCTGAAATTCATACTTTGAGCAATGTAAATGTAAATCCATTCATTCATTCATTAGGTTTTGTGGTAGGTTTAGTGGTGGATCCACACCAGAAACACTGTCTGACACGTCAGAGAGCCAGTCCATCACACAGCACACTTTATTAATAAAACATATGAATATATTACTATATCATATGAATTGTTCACATTTTCTTGCTGCAAGTTTTTCATAGAATGTTTAATAGAGATCCACCCAGATTCAACTGAGCCAAATTTACAAAGATGGTATTAATATAATAATTAATAATTATCATTATTGTGATGACTAGGTCTATTCATGACTATTAACCTCAATATATTCTTATTATATTAGTTTACTAGTAGATGTTTATTTCAATATTTTATTTCTTATTCATATATTATGCTACTAGTCTAAACTTTTTTCCCTTGCATCATTGCTCCAGTCTGCTTTCTCAGTCCAGATTTTTTTAAGCCTAAAGGCAAAAACATTCCAACAATTTACAAAATTCAACATGCTGACAAATAATTAACTTCAAACAGAAAGAAAAAATTGTTGGTGTATATATTGTGAGTTTTAGAGCTGATGATGTGTGGTGGACAAAGCGGCCGTTCAACTCCTTTATGTTGGTAGCACACATACTTGGAGATAACCCCTGCCTTGGGGAGGTGGTTGTGGTGTTGTGAATGTAGCTGTGGTGACCTGGAGATGCACAAATTGTTTAATGGTTTAATTGTTTAATGGATACCGCCAGGCGTGGCTGGTATAAACACACTAGCAGAGCTGAGCTCCTCTGTTTTTCAAAGAAAAAAACATCAGTATAAGGTTTTATTTTTGGCTTCCACGTCATTATTTATTGTTAACAAATGTCAGATTATTTTGGACCTTTGTGGAACCCCTTTGTGGAACCAAGCACAACAGCTCCACCAATGATAAACAAAAATGAAAAATACACAGTGGTATGAAGGAGTGAGGCTGGAGCTGATTTCTTTCAAGCCCAGACTGTAGAGTCAGGCAGCATATTGGTGACAGTCATGTCAAGCTATTACACAGAGTGAAACACCCACGAGATTTCTTTTCCATTTGTGCTGATAGTTTTCAGGCCACTTCGCTGACACATACACAACATTTCATCAGCAGTGATTGAGCAGGCGTAATACAGTCATGAGTGTAATTATTGTGAATAAAGTGGATTACTTGCTCTAGAATAATCTTTTCCCAAAATACCTTCAACTGAGAAAGTAAAGGTTTATAGACTAAGAACACACTGACCAACCAAAGCACAAATTACACAAAAGGACATACAATGTTTGATCAAAAAGGTTACAACTATTCTGTTCACCATGTTTGGTATTCGGAAGGAACACAGCACGACGCAGTAGAGCATTATGGATTTGAAATACTTAAAAAATTAGCAATCACATATACTGTTGTCTGTATGTCTTGGAGTGTGTGTAATAGTTTGCTCCACATCATTCTTATTATACCACTGATGAAACCTTGTGATGTATTGCATTGTTCAACCCTAATAGTTTCACTGTCAAGCTGATAGATATCAGATTTTAGCCTTCCCTTCTAATAGAATGACTGGACACCGGAGCAGAGACACAGAATTGGCAGTGCATCATTGTAGTTATTACATAAATATTTCTCCGTAAAAGGTAAGCCGATTGTACACAACATTGCAGCACATTGCTGGCAAATTGCAGATAGAGTTACTGTAATTTCTATAGATATTTAGCACTGCTACTGACATCTTAGTACACATTTTATTCTAGTTTCTGGCACTTTAATAAATGTAATCCAAAGTACAGTTTGACTTTAAGTGGATTTTAGACACATTTCTAAATAGCCTACATAAACAAGGTTAAACCTGTTTAGAATGTAAGTGCAAAGAGACATGACACAATTGGAGTGCTGATACAGCTTTCGGAAAAAAAAAAAGGGGTTGTTAATTCTGGACTCAGTGCTATAAGCTGAGCTATCCATGGCAGTAATACAAGCCAGAAGACAGCTTTCTTATTAATCCTCCAGTCACTCCTCAGCTATTTGCCATCTTAGAGCAATTTTAAAGAGCTCAGTACACAATGGGATGCCTTTAATAAACAACACCTGGCACAAAGATGGAAATGACACCAACAAATCGGAGAACTGTCAGCCAAAGTAAACTTTAAATCTGGATGAGTAATGAATGCGTCAGGGCTTGAAGGCTAGCTATTGATATTAGTTGAATTTGTTTGCAACCTGTCATGATTCCTTCAGGAGTGCAGGAACTTCTTGTCCATAGTTAAAATATTTTTTCTAACTTGTCACAGAGTTTTACTAGTTGTTCTGTGCTGTCAAACACTTGCTGGAGTTCATTGGCAGTGATTATTCTTACCGCAGAATGCCACACTGAGCTGGCTGGTGACATTAATTGGGCCAATGCTGAAACCCGGTTTTAAGGATTGTGGAACCGTGAAGGAAGTCACATTGTGACCAACTGCCTGTGTCAGGTTTTCTCTCTAGTTATTGTATCCTGAACTCCAATATTCTTCTTCATATATCATCATAATGTCACTGGAATACAGGCAAGTATTTCATAGTAAATGATATTAGGGTTTTTTTTTCTAAGCCTACAGAATTTCTTTAGTAAGACAAATTGGATTAATCAAAGCTGCAGCATAATAAAGTGCAGATGAGACCTTGGGTTTAGGGTTACTTATTCAAATGTTAACCATTTATCCATGGAGATAGGGTCAAAAAAAATCTAAAATGAATACCTCTAAGCATGTTAATCAGCATTACCTTGTTAGCAATTTATTAGCCTGTCAGTTAGACAAGAAAGACTGGTGTGCTCAAATGAACATGGGGAAAAGAATCAGACATTTCAGTACCACTGTGCATTGTCAAGTTCACGGCTTTCACCGATCAACTATATCAACTATAAATTATAAATTACATCTGCCTTCTGGTGACAAATGTTTCATATTTTAATTTGTCACTTCAATGTCTGAAAGTCAAATTTTAGGTTTTAATATTTAGGTAAAGCACAATTACAACTGAAACTGAATATCCAATTTCCAATGTAATTGAATCTCTATGGGTCACTACACATATACGTATGTGATTATATATACCATAGTGAGCAGAAAAGCATCTCAAAATGCACATCCTGAAGTGCAGAAGACCACACTGGGTTCCACTCCTGTCAGTCAAGAACAGGAATCTGAGGTTACATTGGGCACAGGCTCACTGAATCTGGACAGCTAAAGATTGGAAAAACATTGTATGGTCTAATGAATCATGCTTTCTGCTGTAACATGCAGATGGTCAGAAATTGGCTTCATATGCATGAATCCATGGACTCAACCCACCTTGTGTGGGTTGAGTTCAGGCTGGTGGTGGTGGCATAATGGTGTGGGGAATGATTCCTTGGGTACACATGCAGCTTCTTTACTACCAATCAAGCATTGTTTGACTGCCACATCCTATCTTAGTACTGTTGCTGACCTTGTGCATCTCTTTATGGCCACATTTTTTAATATATATAGATTTTTTATACATTATTTACAATAATGCACCATGTCATAAAGCACAAGTCTCAAACTATGAACATGATAATACGTTTAGTTTACTCAAATACCCTCTCCAGTCCCCAGATCTGAATCCAGTAGAGCACCATTGGGATGTGGTAGAACAGGAAATTCACAGCATGTACTGTATGTGCAGCTGGCAAGTTTGTAGCAATTATGTGATGCTGTCCTGTTAACATGGACCAGAATCTCAAAGGAAAGCTTCCAACACCTTGTGGAAACCATGCCATGAAGAATTGAGGCTGTTCTGAGAGCAAAGCGGGATCCTACCCAGTATTAGTATGGGAGTTTGTTTTCCTAATAATCTCAGGAGAGATGATGTCTTTGAAGTTTGAAATTATTGCACACTCACATGGCAGGTTAACAAAACAGTATTATGTGAGTATCCATTAGGTATCCATTTAAGAATACAAAATAATTAAAACAACATCTATATTTATATATTTTTATATAAATATATAGAGCTAAGATAAGGGAAACAGTCTGCATTTAAAATTCCTATTAGGAATGACATCGGTGATAGGCAATTTTCTCTCTCAAAAGCCTCATTTTGGAGATCTGTAATTGATTACATTTTCTGGTTTGGGCATGCATGTTCCTGAGCATGCTTAGTCTGGTTTGACAGCACTTGTGTCAGATTTCCATGGCATGCTGGGCAGGTGTACTCTATTGTGGACTGAACACATCCAGTGTAAATTGTTGTCAGGCCTGAAGTAGTCACTCCTGTTCTTCTCAGATGCCTCAAGAAATGTACTTCTTTTTTTTTTTTTTTACTTTTTCTGCTTTTTTACTTTTGCTGAAAATCCCACTAGGTCAGATTAGATCCATATTCCTAGCACCTTGACAGTATTATGAGACATCTGTTGTCCAGACAGGTGAAGAGACATACGAGGAGGAGGATTTCTCATAAATATCAGTCATGGTAACACATGTATTCAGATTTAATGTCATTTTACCAGCTATGTAGCTTATCCAAAACCATGTGGGGAACTATTACCATGGCACACATGGATGAGATTTAGATCATCCACCTGCTTCCAGCAATTTTTAAAACCTGTGGTACTACTGTTGATAAGAGTAGGAAAATGAGAGATCCTAGTAATGTACCTTGAGCCTTACCCGCTGTAAGCTCTTTCTAGTTGGAATAGTTCAGTCTCAATAGTTTATTGTCTGCCTAAGGTCAGAGACAAAAGTGCACAGCCATGGCATTAATGCAGGCCGAATACCTAGCTGCAGGAAGCATTTCATGGCTATAGTCAGGTCAACTTGATCAAAGGCTTTTGAAAAATCAGTTTGCACTATCAGTGGATGGAAGCCCAGTGTAATATGCAAACACCACTGAATTCAAATCCTTTCAATTTACTCCATTCAGAAAGGTATCGGTATAATAACAGCAGTAATATTGTCGACTATTCTGTATGTAAATTAATTCTTTTACTGAAGTAATATCTTTTTACCATTTTACTGTTTAAGTTAACTTACATAGCTTTAACTGATTTTGGATCTTATCAGTTACTATTCTTTATTATTTTAATGTCAAAATGTATTGTTCATGTCTGTAATCTCATTTCTGATGGATATACGTATTGTGTTGTGTTTCTATACAAAATATGTCCTTTTCACACAAAAAAGGAAATGTCTGGCTGACCTGGCTGTACTGTATGCACAGAACTTTATGTTGATAAACTTTAAACTTGGATTACTGAGACATTTGTGTGCTCCGTGGAAGTGATTTAACCTGTGCAACTCTTAAAAATTAAACATGGATCTAAGAACACATGCATTTCTTAGATACAACCACTCAAAAAAATTATTAACCCAAGATGTTTGCTTCTTACTTCTTTGCTGACAGTGGCTGCGTTTTGCTCTTGAGTAACAGATTGAGTTTTTTTTAGGCATAGAATTATCAAATACCCAAAAGCTAGTTAACTAGCATCCATGCTAATGGCAAGAAGTCATTAAGGGAATTCTATTGATTAACTTAAAATTATTATTATTTAAATTAATAATTTACTTTAAATCTGTAATTTGGGTAACAAGATCATCAGACAATAGCTCAATATACTGTACACTATATGGCCAAAAGTATGTGCACACCTGACCATAACAGCCATATGTGGTTCTTAAAAAACCTGTTGCCACAAAGTTGGAAACACACATTTGACTAGGATGTCTTTGCATTAAGATTTCCTTTCACTGGAACTAAAGGGGCCGAATATGTTCCATCATGACAATAACAAGATCCATGAGGACATGATTTCCCAAGGTTGAAGTGGAGGAACTTGAGTGTCCTGCAAAGAGCCCTGACCTCAACCCCACCGAACACCAAATGGCAACTATGCTCTAGGCCTCCTCACCCAACTAAATACATTTTTCATGGATGGAACTTCATTCATTTCATTCATCCAACTCCTGGATGGAAAAGAATGTTTCAAGAATGAGATGCTAAATGGATTCACATAGTAACGCAAAAATTAGATTTTTTTTTTTGTTTGATTTAATAATTATATTTTAAAGTAAAGAGTAGTTATAGTGAACGGGGCAGGTGCTGGCACATGATCTTTTTTTAAATGGTTTTTACCTTTGCTTTACCTTACATACATATCTGTAGTGTAACATCAGAGGAACAGAAATGAAACCCCAATCATATAATCACCCATGTTATCATATTAGTAGTTAAAAGGAATGTCATGTGGTGCATTCAGCGATTCTGAAAATTCACTTGGTGATAATACAATGAATCAATGAGTCAATGAATGTTAATTATATTAATAATACGTGATGCTTGTTCATTATGTAAAGCTTTAAAAAGACTCTAAAAGAGTCCAATATTTACAGATAATACTGTAATTACAGAGACTTTTTTCTGTCTGTGTGTGTAAACCTATCAAATTGAAACAAATTGACACCTTAGTGTTTGATGTGTGGTCAACAATCCATTGAGCAGAACTAAAATCAGATCAGTGACTTGTTCTGCAGGTAGCAGAGCGTTAATAGGTAAAGTGGCTGAAATTCCCTACCACTTTCCTTGCTGGTTGTCAATCCCCTTGGGCCAGAAATTCAATTTAATGAACACAGTTACACCAAAATGTTGATAAAAAAGTGAATCAGGAACAGAAAAATTTAACTGGAGCTTTTAATCTCCTCACTTTCATAAATTTGATAATAATAGTGTCGAGGCAAAACCTAGGAAACATGATTCAGTGTTATGTGAAAGCCAAGCTTAAAAGTACGAATAAAGCATTGCTAATGATATCTAGTCATGTGACAATTAATCTGTTTTAACAATAAAGGGAAATTTTATTATATATTTAACCATGATCAGTTATACTATATATAACATTACAACTGTCCAACTGCACAGTTGCAATGATGATGTTATGGCTATGGAAGTTGCAGAATTTTTTTTAAAACATTTATTAGAGAATATAGTTGAAAATATCTCTAATACAAGGCTATTTATGTCTCAGATCTTTTTTATGCAAAGCCCTCATTTGAGGTTATTGCACAAATGAACATACTATTGAATAAAATTGGCATGTACTACTGGTTTGCAAATAGTTATCAGTCCCTGACTGCCTGAGGTCTGTTATATCAGAGACATCACCAGATGTCTGGGTTTTTCCTTTCCTTTTCTGCTAGGCCTGTAATTTTCAGTTCCTGCTTGTTGGTGTTTTTTGCTTTCAGTCTTGTCTTCAGTAAGTAAAATACATCTACATTACCTTAGTCATATGTTTTGGGTCATTGTTCTGCTACAAAGTAAAGTAAAGAGTTTCAGCCATGTGGTTGGTTTTGTGGCCTCTTGCCACTAACATCCAGATGAGTTGTATTCCTTGGACAATACATCATTTCTTTTATTCTCCATGTACAATATTTCTTATATAATTCCTTTGTGCAAGCATTATGCCTGGCCTTTCTTATCTTGATAAACAGCAGTTAGTGCTGTTAGTGTCATGCTAGTGCATTTTTATCTTTGTGTTAGTCCTTGACACATCCATATATTCAACCTGGATAGTGGTCAGAATCTGTTCAAGAAGTTTTCTTCATCATTGATGATGTTGTTTGGTTCAGTATAGTACAACTATGGAAGCCCATAGTAACAGAATATACTCAGAAAATAAATTTTAAAAAGAAGGACAAAACTGCCATTCCTGTTTCTTTACCATATGGATTAATGGTGTTACAGTATGTAATATCATTTCAGATGTTAATTACTGATACATTATGCTAAGATATGTCACATTAATTCAGCTATTGCATTAGTATGCTGGTCGGATAACTGGCTAGCTAACTGGTACTTTTGGATTTCCCCTCTACTTTGTTGGCTTTCAGCAGGATAACATTTTTCCTTCTTATGAAATTGATTATAGGGCATTATCATAGAAATTCAGTGACATTTCAGAAAATATGGTAAATCATAGGGTATATTCACTGGCTACATTGTGGGCATTAAGTCTTTATCTGTAATATTGTTTACTGTTTGCTTTAACTAACACGTTTTACTGCTGATTTAACTAGACACAAGGTCAATCACAGACACGTATAATGAATTTTCACGTCATAGAGCAGCACCATTCACTTATTTAAAGTAATATTTAGAAACACTAACATTTTAGGTAGAGGTAAGATATTACCATTTATGATCACATATACATGTGATGCCTGTAATTTCTAATAACTATTGTTTTATTAAAATTAGAAAGCACATATAAAGCATATGTTTCTTGATGTAGGCCTATGTATATTTGGGTTTCTGTAAAGAAATGTATTTGTCTTTTAAAACTAAGAGACATCTTATTCAAACATTTTTTTCTGCTTCACATTGCAGTTATTATGGCAAAGTTATTATTTATGGCAAAGTTGCTCCCTCAACACTAAATCCTTTAAGATTTAGTGTATCACAGCACACTGAGTTGTATTACAAGTAGCAAATGGCTATACATCATTGTGATTTTTATAAGAAATGTGAATTGGCCTTCGTTAGTCTTCCACAGGCAATTGCGCTTCCTTGTTTTTGTATATAAGGCTTTATTTGTGTGGTGGTGCAAAAGCACAACAATTTCTTTGTAAATTTGTATAAAAATTATACCTAAAGTGATTAAGATGGCTTAATACTATACTTACTAATAATATAAGTAATGTGAGTGACATCACATCCTTTTTTTCTGATCATTTGTCAGCTTTATTTATTTTATATTTTAGATGTTTTTTATTTTATTTATAAATATGTTCTAAACCTAATCGTGTTGGACTTTTCTATGGTTTCTCTGATTTTGATTGAATAGCTGTAGTTTTATTTTACTTTATTTGAAATTTGCATCTTCCTATAATCCAGAGTTCGAATCTTTGCATTGCCACAGTTATATGTGGCCAGGAGTCCAAGAGAGCAAAATAGGCCATGCTTTCAGCGTGGGAGGGATTGCATACTCTCTCTCCTTTAAATCACAACAACACTAGCCAGTCATGGGCATCTGTGATCTCATGTATGCAGAAGGTGGCAGATAGTGCTTTTCTTCAAGTGTTACGCTGCCCCTGATGTTGCATATGCAGTTGTTCGAAAAGATGCAGTTTGCTGGCTTCACCTGCCTCGAAGGAAGCATGTGTTAGCCTTCCCTGGTCATGTGATAGGGGAGAGCTGGCTGGTGGGTGGGAATTGGCCAAGACTAAATTAGGGCAAAAACTGGGGGGAAATCCAATCACTCAATCAATCAATCAATCAATAATAGATTTATTATTAATTATTCAATATTGCATTGCAGTATTAATTAGCATTTCCCTGTCTGATGTTTCTGATGTCTTATTAATTTTTTACTTGTTGCTAACATACAGGACTCCATCTAGCACCCTAAAGGGTTCTATAGGTTTGTCCCTCTGAAAACATTCTATGTAGAATCCTACAAGAGGGTTTCCCATAAAATAGAACTTCTTTAGAAAACTAAAACTGTTAATTTTCCAGCGCAGTCTCGGTGGGGTTGCTCTGCTTATCAATAAGTAAATGAAAGCTTAATAAACGTGATCAGGTTCTAATTTATACAAGATAAGATTTAGCAAGATAAAATGAAGATTAACAAAATTGACATGGAGAACCCTACAAATGGACACTGACTAAATACAATCAGAGGATTAAATACACGGCAGTAGAAATATGTATATTTGCATCAAAGAGAAAACAGTACAAGATGTTGCTGGATTTGTATTTAAAAAATAGTGGGTATTATCTAGAGGCAAAAGGGTGAAATGTCACGTTTAATGATGTTTAATGTCATGTCGTTTCTGTACCACAGACAGTAATTAGAACACTTAACGAGTGTTATATTACTACCTGTAATTAAGATAAGATAACACTTTATTGATCCCAAGAGGAAATTACAGTGTTCCAGCAGCATACATAAAAGACTAGGCACAATACACATAAGAAATGAAGTAAGAATAAAATAAAGATCAAATCAGGTAAAGTAAAATACATTTTGATAATATCGGAAAATAAAATAAAATTTAATGATAAAAAAAAATACAAATGCATGCATAGGATAGATATAAAAATAAACAGTAAACCTATATAGTATGTACCATCTATAGCTCTGCTAATGTGCAGGAAATACAGTATATTGTGTTGCAGTTCTATACAGTATAATAGTTATGTATACTGTATTATCCACAGAGGAGATAGTTATCCACAGATGAGATATTACCCACCGATGAGGTAGTTACAGTTACCATATTGTGTCCGGTGCAGATGTAGTGCAGATAATGCATTGATGTACAATGATGCATGGATAAAAAGATGGATTCGAGAGCAGACTTGGAAGTGATTTAGAGAATTAGAAGTGAACGTGAGATTGTAATTACAAAAAAATATATAGGAAAGTATTCAATTAAAGAAAGCATTCAGATGCTGTAGCTTTGTATGAGACTGGACTGGAATCCTAAGCGCTCTATCATCTGTTTCAACTACACTGTAGTCAATATCTGTGATTTTCTTCCCTATTTTCTTCTCTTTCTTTGGTGAACCCAGCTGAGGAACTCCCGCTGACACCATTCACTGTCAGCCATTTCTAATGATGGTCTTTTTTCTGCCTTCCACACACGTTTTTTTCATTTGCTGTCTAGACAGGACAATCTGAAACTATTCCACACAGTTTTGCACTCATAAGCAATGGACAATTTCACAAAGATCAGCTGTACAAGACAGGTCAGATAGGACTGCATGTCGAGCCTGGTTAAAAACTAACCAGCCAGCCACTGACCAGCAAATGCATGGCAAGAATTCAAAACATTGTTCTGAATCTTTACATAGTAATGTGCTCAAATGTTTGCATCAGATGTTTAATGTAAAAGAACATATTTCTTTACTTTATTTCTTTATTTCTTTGTAAATTTGCCTATTAGTAAAAGGTCTCACATTTGCAGGGCGGAAAGACAGGAATCATGACCTAATGTGATTATCAAACTTCAAAAATGTATGTGCTGCGTACAGAGTGAAACCACGGCACGGCTGTATTTTCTCAAGTTCAGCTAATGCTAATCTGATGCTTCAGCAGTCTCAGTTAGTTAAACTGAGTCGTTATATTCCAAAGTTACAGCCTGTTTAGTATGAAATTCCCTCTTTTTGTTTCCACGGATCTGTGCCGGTGTGGTATGTAAGTCTGTTGACGTTATCTGGCTTTTACTACTAGAGACGTACTCAGAGAAAATTGTTTTTATTGTACATACAATATTATGCCCCTGGACGGTCTGGAGGATGTATCTGACGTGTCAATAAGTAATTCATTGGTACTTTTTTGTCAATTATCTTATTTTGAGAGTAATTATGAATATAATATGATGATATTATAATATAATGAATATAATATATAATCATGAATTCATGGTTGAAGCTAGGTTGAATTCAAGTTGTTGAAACAGCATGAAAAGACATCTTTTCAACTTTCACTTTGCAACAAAATTTAGACTTAGAGGGACGTCTTTTTACCTTTCACTTTTCAACCAAATCTCAACATCGTTGAGATGTCTGGCAAAGTTTTCTTTTCAATGTCTTTTCAACAAGTTTTTGCTGGGTGGGATGACAGTTAGCTGCCTAGTTAATTAGCTGAGATGAAATGGACACTGCAAAAATGGAGCTCCACGAATCAATTATCCCCCCTTACTGCCTGTAACCACAACCATCTTCTGTTGGCTTGGAAAGGTTCCGATCCGATAGTCTGCAATAAAATCAAATGTGTTTATGAATCCTTTTCTGATTCTGACACCCAACAGCAAAAAAGCAATATTTAGAAAAACTAATTGTGGCTTGCGCTTACAAATCACTGTTGTCTCTTACTATGCTTTTGTTCTCAGGAGACATGACGTTAGAGCGACATGTCTCACTCAGGGGCCTATTCATTTACTTTTAGATGTAGTACTAATAATATGGTTGAAACATATCTCTAAAATTCTAATTATTCTGCTCTACTTATATTGTTAAGTCCACATTAAATGACTTATTAGAGGTATTGAATTATTTGTGTGGGATTTATGCTGATGTATCTGGGGTTTGTTGGAGTTTGCTTATTTCTTTTGCAGAGGAAATGATAAAGTAGGTCATTCTGTTCTTAGGCTCCAGTGTACTGTTTGTGTATTTAATACAAATCTGTGCGTGTGTGTGTGTGTGAGAGAGAGAGAGAGAGAGAGAGAGAGAGAGAGAGAGAATAAACAAGGCAGTGAAAGAACATTAGCAATTAGGTCTAGTTTAGTAGAGCATGAAGGTCATAGGTCAGAATGATGCAGAGAGAACATGATGGTTTAGACAATCTTAAATTCTGTACAGCCATTAAACAGTGAGGACATGACTATAGTTTACAGCTATATCATTGTAATTAATATGTAAAAAAAAAAAAAAAAATGGTTATATTTTTTATTGCATTGTGCATTTGTCTTACATGCACACACAAAGGGATTCAAAGACCATCATCCTCTGCTAGTTGTTAGTTTCCATTTTTCTGTCTCACTATACAGTATTTCCATTTGACCATTCAATTTTATCATCTAAATATTACTGTAGGATAAGAGATACCTTAACAATAAAAAGATTTATTCATGTTTGTGTTAAATTTACACAGTTATAATCTTTCCTTCTTGCAAATGACTTCTTCTTCTTTTGTAAATTTTAAACTAGTCCAGCCTTTTTTGTAACATCGTATAAGAATTCAAATGTCAGCACATTTATTTATAAGCGGTTGCTTCCATTGTAACTCCAGGGCTGGTCCCTCTTGGAAAAAATGACTTAATAAGAAAAATTGCATTAGTCAGAGAGGTCTTTCCTCCAGCTGGTGTGATTTGTGTCTGATGCAGCCCGCAGGCATACGTAATTAGCCTCATCTCTGCATCATGTTCAACCTCTACCTGAACTGCTTCTGCAGATGGCCCTGGGGAACGCTCCATTTAAAGACACCTCACCTCTATACCAGCATCATGGCTCCTTTCCCAAAATACCAAGAGCTGAAGGGCATTTCAGAGTGTGTGTAGTGTCATTCTCTTGCCATAAAACTTGTGAGATCTGTAAATAAAAACACAGAGTTTCCCATGGTTTTAGTCTTTGTACTCCAGTACAGATTATTTAAAATTTATACACAACACTACTGAACCCTCATTACCAACTGCTTGATGAGAAGGTGTTGATTAATTTTCAATAACAGCAATTCCGTGATTCGGATGACAGGTTTATATTAATAAGTTCATTCTAATACATTATCATTTCTATACTAACCCATTCACAGGGACTTGTATGGTGTACACTCCATATGGTCTAATAATAAATAAATTAACATAACGTTACTGTTATTTAACAAAGAAAAAAAACACTGATATTGTAAATCCTTCTGTAGGGAGAAAATCATTTAACATGATTAAAACATGAGTAAAAAGAGAGGCTGGTGAGGAAACAACTGTTTATAGCTGCTCTAATGTAAGTGATAACAGGAACATTTTTCACAGATGTGAAACCACGCTTTCTCACAGTACACTGCTGTTCCATTCTGCAGACGGAAAGGAAATCGACTTATCAGACATTTTCAATGTGAATTATCACTGCAAGTCTGTTATAAGATTAGTCAGGACCCTGTTGGGTTTCTGTATGTAGAGTATCGTATCTCTGTGTTTAGCTTCTGGTGAGCAGGGTGATGGGAAAGGGGAGGGGTGTGAGCTCCCTGCTCCGTAAACAACTCACACCTCTCCACAATAACACTGGTACAGAGATAAAACAGACAGCAAAACTAAAGCTTTTTTTGACAGTAAATCACCATATAGAACTGCCACAATAAAATCATAACATTTAAAACTAGTAGGCTAGGTTAAAAAAAAGAAAGAAAAACTGAAAATTCTTAATAAATTTTCTTAATTCTCAAGAAAATTCTTAACTTAAGAATTTAAGAACTTAAATTCTTAAAGTAGGCCCTGCGTGCCTACTTTCATATGAGCTATTAACCACTACTGTGGCGTGTGGAATCACAAATAAACTCATTGCTGAACAACAGCACACCCAAAACAGATGGAAATTCCAGATTTTTTTTTTTGGCCTCTTTAACTATAAACTAATAAAAAGAATGTCGCTCTTTAATAAATAAGAAAATTGGCAATTGTTGGCAAATTGCTATGGTATTCTTCAGGCCCTGTTTTTATTGGAAATTACCCCTTTTTCTATTCTAAACATCACTGTGCTTTTGTAACATTCTCCAAAATACAAGTGTTCAATTATTTCTATACAGCCACAGTACAAGTTAAAATTTTGGATAAACCCTAATGTTATAGTTTTGATGTCTTTACTATTATTTTAAAATAACTCATAAAGAGAAAGAACGAACGAAAGAAAGAAAGAAAGAAAGAAAGAAAGAAGGAAAGAAATAAAAAACCCTCAATGGATAGGTGTGTCCAAACATTCATTTGTACAGTGTGTTAAAAATATTTTTAATTAAGTCTTTTTTTTATCTCTGTGTAGTTGAAAGATGTGCATTCACAAAAATATAACGAGGAAAAAAAACATAGAATGGGTAAGCCATAAGACAAATGAATGTAACAGAATTATTTATCACCGGAAAAGTATTTAATAAAAGAGCAGAAATGCTCTGGTGAGATATATCTGGTGAGATATATCTGGTGAGATATCTTGAGCCTCTTATAGCCGAAGTCTTTATAGTCAAAAAGCCTAAGACAGTACCACGAGGTCACCTTTATCATGTGCGATATATACAGTATATTACATCTCATCTGAAACTGCAACCATGATATCTGATCATAACAGAAACGTCATCCACTGTGTGTAAATACACTAACTAGCACAACAGCATTTACATAGCAGTGCACATTAAAATAGATGTGTCTAAAATAGAACTCTTTTAATGTAAATCATCCCACTGATAACACTGAAAAAAAAAATGATTGGAGGTACAGCACAAATAGTACCACAACTTCTCCAGATATCATAAATGTTCTTAGTATCCATTTGGCTGTGATCAGTGCTACTCATGTGCTCCATTATCCTCAATCTTTCCAGAGAGGTTGTGCGTCTTTGCTCTCAGTGCACTTCTGTATATCTGAAAGAGAGTGATGCAGTCACCATGGCGACAGAAGAGCGCAGGCGTTCCTTAAGTCGCCTGCTGTCTGATTCTCCATCCTCCATCTCCTTGGTTAAAAAAACTCCTGCTGTTCTTTCAGCAAGATGAGAGCCTTATCATAAAGGAAATGCAGCCCAGTCCTCCCCAGAGACTAGTTCATTCTTAATTAACCATGCATAATGGCTGGTTTTATTTATTTATTTTTTTCAGTGTGACTCCTTAGAGTCTAAAGTGAGATAGGCTAATGACTTTCCTCAATCTTGAAGTGTTTGTTACTTAATTTCCTGTGGACACCATTAAACTCTCAGGTGATAAATAAGCTGTACAATAATGAAGCAGAAAGAGCTGGACAGCCAAAGAAAGGCTGTTCATACTTAAAAGATCCAGTATGCTGAATTTCCAAAATCATATATAGAAAATGATTAATATTTAATAGGAATAAATATGTAATAAGTAAGCAGAAGAGAGGTAGTCTTTCCATAAGTAGTCTGTGTGCTGGGAAGACTTTATTTTGTCTGAAATCTTGCTTATTCAGATATTATCATGTGGTTATTTTAGAAACAGCAGGTACATTTATTTATTTCTAATATCTTCAGTAACCCGATGCATAAGGAAGACTACGCCCTGGATGGGAAGCCACTTCATCACAGGGCACCATGTACACACCTATCAGAAAATTAGCATAACCAATCCACCTACTAGCATGTTTGTGGGAAGAAACTGGGCAACCCTGAGGAAACCCAAGTGGACACAGGAACCAGCACATATAGTATATACTAAAAAAAAAATTTAATTAAATTACTAATACTAAAAAATAAATTACTCATTTTCAACATTTTTAATAAAATCTAAATTTATTTTAGTGAAGCTTTAAAAAGTGGATGTATGTAAGATTAACCCTAGAAAAACATTAATCGCAAGTTACTCGTAGAAGAACATTTTATAACGGGTTGTGCTGACTTCTTCTCGCGTTAATTAATCTTGTGAGTGGTGACTTAATACTTTACTCTTGTCTCACTATCCGGTGTCACCCAGAAGAGGATGGGATCCCTTTTAAGTCTGGTTCCCCTCAAGGTTTCTTCCTCATGTTGTCTCAGGGAGTTTTTCCTTGCCACCATCACCTCTGGCTTGCTCATTAGGGGTAAATCTGCATCTATATCTATATTCAGATATCTGTAAAGCTGCTTTGTGTCAATGTCCGTTGTTAAAAGTGCTATATAAAGAAAATTGAATTGACCTGAATTAAATTCTCAGTAGCTACACTAGCAAGCTAGCTACAACACAAGCTTATGATCAAGGGGAAAGAGTGCATTTCCTCTCTGTGGGGCTTCCTGCAACTTTGAGGCTTATGGTAGCAGCTAGCCAGCTATAAGACATCATATAGAGCAAATCGCACACACCTGGTTAGAGAGTCTGACTTGTAAATCAAAGGTGAACCTGAAGGTCGTGGGTTCGAGTCTAAGGTCTGGCAGGGATTGTAGGTGAATGACCAGCGCTCTCTTCCACTTTCAGTACCATGACTGAGGTGAGTCCCTTGAGCAAGGCACCAAACTCCCAACTGCTCCCCGGGTGCAGCAGCAAGAAAAAAAAAAAAGGCTGCCCACTGCTCCGGGTGTGTGTGTGTGTTCACTACTGTATGTGTGCACTTGGATGGGTTAAATGCAGAGCACAAATTCCGAGTATGGGTCACCATACTTGGGTACACGTCACTTCACTTCACTTATTTTGTTTCTGAGGCTGGGCTACTTTTTAAATTTATATAGGCCTATTTGGATTGGACCACTTTTACATGTGGAGGTGGCGTAATGTAATCATTACCAGAGCATCTCTGGGATTATAGTTCCATCCAAATCCGCCATGTATGGACTGTGTGTGCATATGTCTGAAAAGATCACACTGTATTTACCCATATACAGTGCTGTGCAAAAGTCTCAGGCACATGCAAAGAAATGCTGTAGAGAAAAGTTGCCTTCAAAAATAATGAAATTAAATGTTTCTACATTAAAAAATAATATAAAGAGCAGTAAACAGTAATAAATGAAACAAAGTCAATATTTGGTGTGACGATCCTTCGCGTTTAAAAAAATAAATAGTAGTCTCCGGTACAATTTGTGCAGTTTTATAAGGAAATGAGCTGTAAGTTTTACTGAGGATCTTGCAGAAGCAGCCACAGTTCTTCTGGAGACTTTGACTCTCACACTTGCTTCTTATTTTTGCAGCAAAACTCAGCAGCCTTTATTATGTTTTTTTGTCTAAAAAGTGGTCTCTTATGTAATATACTGCTTTCTTTACTGACATACAAACATTTTTCTGTGACATTTTATTTCATGCTGGAAAACTAATGTTTGGAAATCTAAAACAGTTTTTGTACTGAATCAATAATGTAGAAGTCATAAAATAAAAATCTATAACAAAGTTTGTACTGAAAAAATAGGGTGCCTAAGACTTTTGCACAGTACTGTATAGAAATTATCAGTAGACATAACCGCAGGTAAAATCCTATTTAATTGACAAGTTGGTAAATGTTCTGTTGCATCCTGTGGGAAAGGATTTTTTACATTTACTTCATTATAAAGACACGCCAGGATTGCAAATGCTTGCAATCATTTGTGACTATCATTGATACATCATGAAGTCACTCCTATCTCTGTGATTTTTATGGATATCCCATGCCATCACTTAATGATTATAATTACTACAGCAACATTAACAGACATGCTATGTCTGGAAATATTATCCATTCGAATAGTACTTATGACATATTCATCCAAATTTTCCTTCAAATTTGGACCCAAGCAGCTCTAGCCTTACAAAACAACTTTAACAATGGCACAAACGGACCATTTGGTTTTCAAAGAAGTAAATCTGGATCCATTATGGACATTTTATTATTATTATTATTGTCATGGCTTGAATACTGTTATCTATAGGCAGGATGACATTATAAACCACTCTGAAAAGAAAGTTGCTTTTTGGAATTCACGGCTTGCTCTACAACATGACCAAAAGCAGACTTTTACTTCACTTTTTCCCCGTTGTGACTCCATCCACCTGCACATAACATTCTTCTGAAAACACTTCAGTCTTAACTGAGGATGAAAAAGAAAAAATGAAATACTGCAGGGTCTTACAAACTGCCAAGCTTGCATGCCACCCACCACATTTCAGTTTTGCCCTCTGGAGCTTATCTTCTTACAGTCTTAAAGCAACCATGGCAGCCTTCTGAATCTGTCCTTAGGATGCTAGTATCCACTGCAGTTCCTGCATTTATTAGCAATTCTGTAAGATCTAGTCAGAATACTGTCTGTTCACTTTCACGATTGTTTTCCTGGTTTTCTGATCATGACAGATTACCCTCTTTTTGGACATGATGTTAGTCCTTATAGACAAATTGTGTTTTTCAGTGACTCAATGACTCATCTTTATAAAACAAGTGACGATCATGAGATGGAAATAACCATTTGTGCGTCATGGCGTCATGTTCTTGTCCCTCATTACACTGAATAACATTCAGTACATTTTTTTTTAATGTTCTGCTTGACAGCCCAGTTTTGTTTCAACGATCCTAGTTCATTAAGTCTTGCTTTCAAGGTAGAATTACCAAGTATGCATTATTAGAATTTAGCCATTACTTATCCCATTATATTGAAAGCTTGAGTAACTTTAATCTTGTTTTTTTTTTACAGAGTTTCAGTTTTCAATCAAATTACCAGCTCAATAGGGAGACTGTTAGCCTAATTTATGTGCAGTGAATCAAAACAGAAAAAATCGCTGAATCTTGTTATCTACAGGTAACTCGTCTGGTGGACTGCTTTTTTTCTAATAGCATGAACTGTTATTTGACTTGATCAACATCACTCGTTCCAGAAGAATGAGATAAATACTACTAGTAAATAGATTTTTTTTTTTAAAAACTCATGACATCATTTTACATGGGATTGTAATATATACCATAATTATCCACGGAAGAAACATTTAAACTACTGGAGATAAACAGTATACGGTTTAAATGCTTTATCCTGGTCAGGGTTGTGGTGGATCCAGTGCTTATCCCAGGAACATTGTGTGCAAGGTGGGAATACACCCCTGATGGGATGCCAGACCATCAAAAAGTACCATGCAAACACATTCACACACTCATTCACGCTTTTGAGAAAGGGGCAGTTTTGAAAAGCCAATCCATCTACCGGCATGTTTTTTAGAGGAGGGAGGAAACCAGAAGGAAACTCTTGCAGACACACAGAGGACATGTGAATTTCCACGCAGACATTACCTTGAGCTCAGGATCGAACCAGGGACCATAGAGCTGTGGGACCACCATGTCCCCCAATATTCTGTCAACATTTTAGAAATAGTTTTGCATATCCCAACACTATGGAAGAAAAGGCATATATATACAGTATTGCATATATTTTGTTAATGATAAGATAAGATATACTTTATTGATCCCACAGTGGGGAAATTCACTAATGCAGGAATAAACTGTACGTATATCTCCCTAGAATATAACATTCATATTTTATGCAGTAATTTTAATTTTATAATTTTAGGGGTGCCTACTATGGGTCTTGATAATGTACATAAAGTTTTTTTGGTACTGCAGCATCACTGTGCCTTCACATAGCAGGTGCTCATTTGCATATCCATGATCCCCCTGTTAATATGGTAGTTAATGCCGTTGTTTTGTTCACATCATATGTACTGATATAGTATTTAAATTAATGTGAACTGATTGCACCATAAAGGTCATTTCAAACCTAAACATACAGTAAAAACACATAATCAAGCTTATCATGTCATCTCTACAAAGAAAGCAAGAGACGGTAGAAGGTAAGTTACTGAATAAGCTGCAGACTCAATACACACACACAAGAGAGCCTTTTGGCCAATTAGTTTTAAGAGTCTTTGAGTGGCTGTGCGTTACTGCTGCTCCAAGTGATGGATGCAGGATGCTTTAGTTTTCTGCACTTAATAAGTGTTTCGGGTGGAATTTTAAATTGGAGTGTGTCGAGATTGTATTCGTTTCGCTCAGTGGTGAGCTTAGTTTACTCTGGCATCAAGGGAAACCACCTAAACTATACCAGAACTGCAGATTGACAGGACTATAAAAGAAAAGCAGATATTTCAGATGCCTACAGAAAATCATTTTCCTCTTGGAGATTGAATAGTTTATTTTGTTTATAACCCATTAGAAAAAAAAGATCAGAGTGGCCCAACTCAAAAAACAAAACTAATGCTTCCTGAAGTGCAATGCCTGCTGAGATGAAACCCTCTCAACCCGTTTTATTGTGCAACACACTCGTACTCGCACAAGTGGCAGAATCAGTTGTGTTTATGAGATTTCGGTGAAGCGTTTCCAACATCAGTGGGCTATCAGAGCTGTCACAGGAAATATCCCTCATCCAAAACAGCACCTTCTTACGAAAAGGGAGGAGAAAGGTGCCAATGTTTATCTAATTATCATTAAAAACCCATGGTACTGAATGTGTATTTGATCAGGTTCCATAGATGCCTGGAGGGTGTAAGGAAGACTGTTCTTTAATCTGTACACACACAGTCAGAAACGAAGATAGGACATTTATGAGGGGGTAGTCGTGGCCTAGAGAGTTGGACTTGTAACCCGAAGGTGAACCTGAAGGTCGTGCACAGGTCAAAATACACCCCGTATTTTATACATTACATAATTCATTTACTAAAAACAAAATTTTGCAGCCCCTTTTGGTATTATAGCATTACAGAACATGTCCATTTTTCATGGGTTTTTTTCATTAAAGTATGATAGCATGGCCAAAAATCTAAAAGAAACAACAGAATATGTGAAAAAAGACATTTGTATGAAAATAGTTTTGTTTATCTTAAAAGAAGGTAGGTTTTACAGATGTTACTGAAGTGACATCTGTAAAAACCTACCACATGAAATGTCTTTGTTTTATTTTGCAGTAAGTATTACAACCAGTGTCCTACACTGGGTTGGCACCTGTGCCCTGTGCCCCCGGTGGGGGGGGGGGGGGGGGGGGGGGGGGGGGGGGGGGGGGGGGGGGGGGGGGGGGGGGGGGGGGGGGGGGGG
>CM075012.1:6954290-7020432 GCA_037576675.1 Pangasius sanitwongsei
ATGTATAAACGTCACCTTTATACATGTCATGATGTTGTTAAATGCAGTAGGAACATACATTTATTTATTTATTTATTGTTTGTTTGTTTGTTATAAGTGATGTTTACAATATCATCATCCACTGTTCATAACACATTTATTTTTACACTCACAGGCTGAAAATGACCAGACCATAATCCACACATTATAGTGTACATATCATTATATCAAATAAATTATTATCAAACAAGAACATACAGTGAATACTGGCATTTACTGTATATATGTATGTATAAAATAATAATAATAATAATAATAATAATAATAATAATAATAATAATAATAATAATAATACTTTTTGCTATGTAAAGAAAATATAAGGATTTTGTATTTTATTTTATTATGTCTAGGTTTATTTTTAATTTATTGCTGCCTTATTTTTGTTACAATTTAAAGAATATTTAGAACATGATAAAGAATCAGCAGTTGTGTCTTAAAAGATTTTATACTAGGATATTATTTTGTTTTATTTTTCTTGTATGTATATTTTAGTAATGCCTTTTTTGCTATGTACAGGACATGTATAATATAATTAGACATCTGTGTTCATATTTTACATATTTTATCTTTAATTTGTATTATTTTATTTCATTTTTATTTTATTTATCTGCCATTTGTTTTTGTGATGAACATTAACACACACATACACACACACACATATATGTATGCGTGTGTGTATGCGTGTGTGTATATATATAATAAGGTATATGTAGAATTAGGTATTCGAGAGTTGTTTCCATATTTAATATATTTTATGTATAATAGAATTTCTTTAAAAATAAATTGAAAATAAACAAACAGAAAACTGTTCATGTGTTCGTGTGTTTTTGCTGATGATGTTGTCAGTTGGAGGTGACAGACAAAAGCAACACCTCAGAGAACCACAGAGAACCACACAGAACTGTGAACTTCATTTGAGCACTAAGACATGCTGAACTTCTTCACAACAATCGCCTCATAATCCACTAGGCCACCGCCTGAAAGATGTCTGTTTAACACCTCTGAAGGACTAAAATACTTTCTTTAGAAAACTAAGAAAGAAATATGTTTATCCAATTCACTGGCTCTTTAAAAAGTTTGTACTTTTTTCTACAAATGATAATTATCTCAAGAAGGTAAACATACAGACATATTCTTACAACGTAGCAGACTTCAAACTAAATTTTATATATATATATATATATATATATAATAAGGTATTTGATAGTTGTTTCCATATTTAATATATTGTATGTATAATACTGATTAAGTGTTTACAATAATAATAATAATAATAATAATAATAATAATAATAATGATAATAATACATTTTGCTATGTGAAGAAAATATATTATAAGGAATATGTATTTAATTATTGCCATATTTTAAAGAATATAAATAATACAATATATGATTTGACAGTTATGTCCTTTTTTTTTTTTTTTTTTACATTTTATGCATATTGTATGTTATTATTAATTTAAAATTGAAATAAAAATAAAATAAGAATTTTTTTAAAATAAAAATGAATAACATTAAACAAGCAAAATATTTAACTCCACTGTAGGGTTGCAGCATTTAAAGCTAGCTAAAGCATTTTTTTTTTTTCTCATAAAATGACCTTTTTTTAAACATTTATTTGAAATCGATTTTAGTCGCATTTCCTTGTGTAATACTTGTGTAACGTCAAACAAGTTAGTTCCTCTTATTCTGTTAATAGTCGTCCTCTCACCAGGCTTTCTCTCTCTCTCTCTCTCTCTCTCTCTCGAAGTTATTTATCTTTCCATTTCACTGAGTTATTAATAATGATTCAGTTATAATTTTAAAGAAGAATCGCTAAGTTTGCAAAGACTTTTGAGGAATAGAGTAGCTTTATGGAAAACCACTGAAAGTTTGAAAAAATGAAAAGAAAAAAAAGTTCTACTAGCAATTTTAGAAGGAAATCAGAAGTCACACTGCCGGAAGTGATAACATAGAGAAAACTGGACTCACCTACAGCAATGTGAAGAAAAATGAGAAGATAAAAACATGTCTGCATTCTTACTCGCTCGTACCAACAGTACTAGAGTGACACTTCAGTGTGCGTGCTGCACAATTTTGCTTTGCATCAGCTGTGGGTTTGTGACAAAGCCACTGGATCACGTGGTCTCTGGCAGACTTACTGTTTTTTTACACCTTGTCACTCACTAACACACAAATGCACACACACACACACACACACACACACACACACACACACTTTCATTCTGTGCCTCAGATTCAAAGCGTGAGAAAAAGACTCACACTTTTTCTGTGGTCTTCACATAAGTAGTTCTTTTTTTCTGTTCCTTTTTCTTTTCTTTTTTTTTAACCTAACTAACAGACTGACTTACGCAATAGCCATGAATATTTCAACATTAAAATATGATGTGCTGTTATAAATCACACAGCAGCAAATCTTCTAAAAATAAGAAAAAATGGTTTTCTACATCTTCTAGCTTTGTCTGAAAAAAAAAAATCATTACATCTAGTGTGTGTTTTGTGTTTTATGTGCTGTTTATGTGCTGTTTATGGTTAAATGTTACGTCTGAGTTCACTCTGTTCCCTCCTCCACCTTGCCCGTCACTGAATTTGTTACGTTGGTGCTGAAACCCAGGAAGGAGGAGGGACGCGCTGTCGGAATGTAACAAATTACAGCCTGGCCCCTCCCTCCTGCTTGTCACACTCCTGCACGGGCAGATTCAGGCCTCCGGCCTAACGTACCCACCCCTCACCCTGCTGCCTTTCCGGCTACGTCCTTCAGCCAGCCAGCCCCGCATCCTAAAAGCAAGAGGGGATCTGAGAAGAGGAAGAGGGAAGAGCAATAGAGACAGTAAGACAGAGAAAAAAAAAAGTGGTTCCCTGGTCCCCAGACACGCTGTCATCTGGTCCTCTGCCAGCCAGGAAGCGGTCCCCACGACGCCGGGCGCTGGCACTGGACCTCCTGGCGGACAACTACAGCTCCTCCCCTTTTCGGGCGGATGGCAGTGGGTCCTCCGTTCCCAAATTAGTTTCGATCAGAAGTCACATAATTAGCTGAATGGAATCTGTGCAATAAAAGTGTCATGTGACGAACAAGGAGCTATCAAAGCTTTGTCTGGGACAAAGTTCTGGAAAAAGTATCGGTCATTTTTGGCCAGGGGTAATGCTCAGCATGATGCTACCACCCTCATGCTTCATGACATCATGTCATGTAACTGTTACGAGTGGTCAGCAGAGACAGGATGCAATCCTGTTTTTCTGTAATTCCTTGTTCCCGTGTTTCCCATCTTGTTTTTCCTAGTTTGGTGTCTGCCCTGTTCCTCGTTTAATTTCTGTTTTCCTGATTTTTGACTGTTCATGTGATTTCTGAATGTGGACATGCCTGTGTTAAGCCTATCTGCCTGTGTATAAACCCCAAGAAAATATGGCCTCGTTTACTCAAGTAAGGAATTTGTATACTTCTACACCAATGGTGAGCGAAATTTCACTTTTTAGACCAGTAATTTTCGGACACTCGTGCTCAATATTTTGTTGCGTGTAAGTCAGTGTTTTGCGATTCTAAAGTCGTGACCACTGTAACACAACTGGACAACTAAGAGCAATAAAACCTCTCATTATATAGCTCTTATGGCTCTACAGTATGTGTAGCAGTATCTGTTTTCCTGAGTAACAGCGAAAGTCAATGCATATATTCTATTTCAGCTCAGTAAACTATTTATTACTATCATGCATGCTGACATAAACTCAGCTTTGTTGTTTTACTTTAGAGTTTAAAAGGCTCCAATAGCCAGGAATCCCCCCAACCCAAACCCGTCTGTTTTGATGTTGTGTGAGTTCTCAGGGTAAAATCGATAATGAAAGATGATCACGCTTCGGCGGCCCGAGCCGAGGAGCCTCAATCCATCTCTTCAGGAGCAGCTAAGAATTTATCAGGGCTTGAAAACAGACGCAATTAAAAGCTGAACTCATTAACTCTCTGGCGGTAGTTTCCCAAGGCAAGATAAAAAATCTTTAGCGCAGTCGCTGATGTTACGCCGTAGATCATAATGAGCAGTAAGACTGATGGAATGGAGCGTGAAACAGGAAGAGTGTGTGGCTTGTTCTATTTGGAAACTGCTACGCAAAAGTTTTAGGGGTTGCAGTCAGAATTGGCGAGAAATTACGTCAATATTTACGTGAGGAAATTTGCACATATTTAGATTAAGTATCAGTTCAGAATCGTGTGTAACTGAGACATGCCTCAATCAAACTCAACCCCGCGTGCGTAAATTCTAAATACTGCTTAGTTACGAAGTTACACCTGAGATCTGAATACATGTTGTTTTATCTCAATTTATTTCCTTCCTGTTTTTCTATTTCTCTCTCTTTGAATGCTTTAATATTTGTTAATACTTTGTATGTGTGTGTGTGTGTGTGTGGATGACCTCCTGCAGGGTACAAGCTTAGCAGTTTTATTTCCATTCAGCACACACTGTCAACTCAGTGTTAATGTTATTCAGCACACCGGCTATGGGCAACTCGAACTTACTCTCAGCAACGCATTGCGTATTCCTCTCGTTACACCTCTGCCAGTCAAGCACACAGTTTCCACTCCTCTTAATGTTGTGGAACATTTATGTAACAAGTTAGATTCTGATAAAAATATGTTACAGCCTATACTATAAACAGTTGTTCCCACACAAGCCTCTCTGTTGAAGGTAATAAGACAAAAAAAAGATGATTATCTATTACCAAAGTCTTTAGATTGGACGGATGTCTGATAGTGAGCCTATGTGAGTCAACATTTCAGTGTTAAAATCTTCATAATAGATCTGTTGGGTGTTCTGAGATGCTTTTCTGCCCACCACGTTTGTAAAGAGTGATTATTTGAGTTTCCTGTCAGCTCGAACCTGTCTGGAAATTCTCCTCTGACCGCTCGTCTGTGTAAACTGTGTTTAAAGACTGTTGTGTGTGAAAATCCCTGGAGATCAGAAGTCTCTGAAATACTTAAACTGGCATCAACAACTATGCCACAGTCACTGAGATCACATATTCTCACCGTTCTGATGTTTGATGTGAACATTAACTGAAGATCTTGACTTGTTATCTGCATGGTTTTATGGATTGTGCTGCTGGAAACCCCTAGCAATAGGCGTGTGTCTATTAGTGTCAGCTACACACTTCATTCCCCCACCTTTTTCTCCCTTTTTATTATATCTTTTGCCTTTATGATATCTTTTACCTCTGTCTCGCTCACACACACACACACCCATATATATACACGTTTTGTAATTTTCCTGTCATTTGTCTCGTCTTATCGACTGAACTAAATACTGTATGTTCGACACCTGGCTTGACATGCTGTCTCCTCTCCCCCTTGTTTTATTCACAGCAAAACAAGAAATTGATTTCTATAGAAGAGAAGAGATGTGCAACTCCACACAGACACCGCGCGCTCCCACAATGCACTGCGGTCAAGACACAAGCTCTCGGCCACCCAGACCACACCACACCATCTGCCTTATAAAGAGGATGAAGCCGTGACTGTGTTTATTTCACAAAGAATAAAGAGAGACGGATGAAGTTGTTTCATACCCAAAATATAGTTTTCCACCTGGGTTTCTTTCTTTCTTTCCACTTCCTGGTTTTACTTCTTTCCACATGGTTTTACTGATGTGGGTTCAGCTTTCCAGGTTTTAATTTACTAGAAATACCCTGTGCTGTAGTCTCACATACACAGGGATGGTATCGCTTTCATGTATGCAAACTTTAATTTAAGCATGTTTTGAGAAATATAAAAGAGTTCAATAACCTTTAAACCGATCGTTTGATTACTCCATTAATATTCTCCTCCCATGGTGACGGTGTCAGACACAGCACTTCTATGCATCTCTAATGTTCTAATCAATACTTTTTACGTCTTTAAATAAGATGTCATATACCTAATGTCAGCCCTAAAAATGCTGTAGAATTTAGAAAAGGTGTGAATGATAACTCCGCCCCTCACTGTAACCTTCAACCTCCAGCACCTTTTATACAAACCTTCTGTTACAAATATGTACGTGTGAGATCAATGACTACATTAGTGATCTAGCTTAGCTTAGTCTTCTGGCCTTTCTTCTTGCTCTCTGCATCTTTTAGTCTCTCTCCCTCTCTCTCTCTCTGTCTTCTGGCCTCTCTTCTTGCTCTCTGCATCTTTTAGTCTCTCTCCCTCTCTGTCTTCTGGCCTCTCTTCTTGCTCTCTGCATCTTTTAGTCTCTCTCCCTCTCTCTCTCTGTCTTCTGGCCTCTCTTCTTGCTCTCTGCATCTTGTAGTCTCTCTCTCTCTCTCTCTCTCTCTGTCTTCTGGCCTCTCTTCTTGCTCTCTGCATATTGTAGTCTCTCTCTCTCTCTTCTTGCTCTCTGCATCTTTTAGTCTCTCTCTCCCTCTCTGTCTTCTGGCCTCTCTTCTTGCTCTTTGCATCTTGTAGTCTCTCTCTCTCTCTCTCTATCTGTCTTCTGGCCTCTCTTTTTGCTCTCTGCATCTTTTAGTCTCTCTCTCTCTCTCTCTCTCTCTCTCTCTTTCTGTATGTGTTTCCTGGCCTTTCTTCTTGTTATCTGCATCTTGTAGTCTCTCTCTCTCTCTCTCTCTCTCTCTCTCTCTCTGTGTCTTCTGGCCTCTCGTCTTGCTCTCTCTTTCTGTCTCTCTGTCTCTCTCTCTCTCTGTCTTCTGGCCTCTCTTCTTGTTCTCTGCATCTTGTAGTCTCTCTCTCTCTCTGTCTCTCTCTCTCTCTCTCTCTCTCTCTCTATCTTCTGGCCTCTCTTCTTGCTCTCTGCATCTTGTAGTCTCTCTCTCATGCTGTCTTTGTCTCCGAGACAGGTGTGTGTGCAGCAGGGTTCTGAGATACAGGGAAAGCCCACACTAACACCCTGCAGTGTGTGAACAGGTAGTAATCAGGAAAAGAACAGCGGGTGTGTGTACTTCTACTTTGAAGTCTGATTTCAGTCATGCCGACTGGCCTACACACATCCTCTTCTGGGTTTAAAAATAAAATGCACCAGGAGCTAAAGAAAGAAATCGGACTGCAGTAGGTCAAGGACTGTCAGCTTAAGCTCTACTCTCTAAGAGGTTTGAAGAATCTGAAAATGTATCAAGCTTTGAAACAACATATGACTTAGATTAGATATTGATATATTAATTTTGTTTTGATGACAATAGTGATGCATTTTTTTTTTGTGATGAAGTAAACAAATGCATTATAATTTGCAGAAATATGTGATGTTTTGGTTTTTCTCTTGCAGAGGTCATGTTCAATTTAACCAAGGGTGCCTAAACTTTTACACACATTTGTAGAGCAATTGGTATCTATAATGATTAAAATACCAGAACAAATATAATATTGAACATTATCCCCACTTGCACCATCTGAAAGTAAGAAAAAAAAGAAAAAAAAACAAAAAACTAGTGTTTGTAATTTCGATATAGTATTTAACATTTATGGAAGGAGTCTCCAGTGTCAGCGCTTTGTAACAGTCAGAAATAAAGCTGTAATTTTAACATTTTTTTAACATAGAGAGAGAGAGAGAGACAGTGACAGTGATACCGGGAACTAACTTGTTTCACGGATGTTCCACAACATTAATAGTAACTACAACTGGATAAAAAGGACAGCTTGTTTTTCTTTAATAAATAAAAAGTTTGTTAGCACTGGCACGTCACTGTGGTGTAAGAGGAATAAACCACTTCCTGGTGTACTGTTATAGGAAAATAATCAACTTCGCAGTGGTAACAGTAAATCCACTTCATCCCACTACACCGATGTTGATTATTTTCCTATAACAGCATGACACCAAGTGTTTTATTCTTTACTTATTAACAATACAAGGTATAGTAAGTGTATGTTAAAAACAACTTCACGGTTATATTACTATAAAATCAACAGATGGCCTGAGCCATAGCTAGTTAGAACACAGCGGTTTAAGTCTTTATCCCCAATATAAATATTAACATGCAAGAGCACTGTAAGATTTCTTTTTTTTTTTTTTTCTCCACAACATACTGAAACTGTCTACAGCATCTGCTTGCTCTCAGCATGCAGAACTGACAGCGGCGAACACGGTCCATCTGCTCTTCCTCACTCGGTCTAATTGCTGCTAGATGTCCAGCGGAAGATCAGACAGGAGACGATGACGCGCTGTCCAAATCGTGCCTCGTGTCATCTTTTCCATGACACACCGAGCAGCGTGTGTAAGCAAGCACGACCATACTGCAGTTTAACGGATTTGCGAATGACGGAGAACTGGCAGCTCGAATGTTCTCATCTCTCAGCACCTCATTTCCCTCTAATGGAGAGTGAATGAGTCATATGTACACCACAGAGCTTCATGTAGTTACACAGGCTGCAGGATTACGAAGTGAAGTGAAGCGGTCTGCTGCATTACTTGAGTTTAAACGAGAACTAAGAAAACTTCTGATTACTTGTGAGACTCTATTTCCAATGAGATATTGTTGAATGATTCTATATACTGTGTTCCTGTTTACATGAACAGTTTCCATCATTGAACAGTTTCTTCGTAACTTCAACAAAATAGACTTCAAGTTATAACTATAATGAATTCAGAAATGACTCTGATGCTTATAATCATAAGTTGCTCATAAATTCCTGGCTGCACACTTGCACTTTTTGACTACATAATATACAGTTTTAGAAGGGAAATGATTTACAATCGCGTTCCCATTTGAGTCTGGTTCCTCTGAAGATTTCTTCCTCACATGGTCTCGGAGTTTTTCCTTGCCACCGTCACCTCTGGCTTGCTCATTAGGGATAAGTGTATAAATTTAAAATTTATATCCATAATTTATATAGTTCTGTAAAGCTTCTTTGTGACAACGTCCACTGTTAAAAGCGCTATACAAATAAAACAGAATTGAATTGAATTGAATTTGATAGGTCCCGACTTACCTTCCTTGCTCTTCTAACTTCATGGCTTTCATAACATATCATTTGTAGTAGTTATATAAAGAATAAAGCACTTACAGACATGCTATTTTAGGAAAATAATCAATGACATGGGGATTGCCATGATATGCAGACTGAAAATGAATAATCATATAATAAGATAGAAGTGTGAGGGGTGACCGATGCCAGTTTTGTAGCATTATAGCAAGTCCACGCTAGTTTTTTTCCCCTGATTTTCTCCCAAATTTATTCACCTCCCAATTCCCAACATGTCATATGACAGCTAACAACTAGAGAGAGTGAGAGCTAACACATGCTTCCTCCAAGACAAGCATCATTTAAACCTGCTGCTCATGCTCCATCACAAAGCAGCACAACACATTTGGAGGAAATTGCTTTACCCTCTTCTGCATACATGAGCTCACAGATGCCCACGATTAACTAGCGTCACTGTGATTGACAGGGGAGAGAGAGTAACACTGTCCCTCCCACTCATAGACAGCAATGGTGATCTCTTCTGTTCACTCAGGAATAAATACAGCCTAGTTTCTAATGTTGAATTTTGTAGCGTTAAGTCCAGGTTAGTTTCTAATGCCCAGCAGCCATTTTGAAAGGCAGCGCTGTGAAGTGTCATACATTTCAACAAAGGGTTGAAATGAACATTATGTCCCATTTCTCTGCAAGGTCAAGGAGTGCTTTAGTCATTAGCATGTAAGCAACTTTCCCCATTTTGACTGGGGTGCTAGCAAATCCTGTTAGCATAGCCGCTAGCACAGGCCAGCCGCTACGTGCCTAATGAACCAATGGAAAAGAGGAATGGGGAGAAAATGGGATTTACACTCCAAGACATACACACACACACACACCATTACATACTGCTCATTCAGGCTATCCACGCAACTCTGAATTACAGACCTACAACACTGACACACTCTCTCACTTATTTTCTTTTCCTGAACATTCATCACCGTTAACTGTAGAGTATAAATAAATGTAGCATAATTAAAAGGAAATGTAAATACTCCGATAATACCATTTATACCACAGTGCTCAATTCTGATTGGTCAGAAGGTTAATTAACTGCTTAATGAACTTACAGTAATGCAGTTCCAGTAACATTACAAGCTGTATTGTTTTTTTTTATAAGCGTTTTTACCTGGAAAAAAGTGAGGCTAGTGAGAGAACAACCTGTTTATAGCTGCTATAAATGAAGTGATAACAGGAAAAAACTTGTTTCATGGACGTTCCACAACAACTATTTATTTAGAGTTTACTATACTATACTGTACTATAATTAAAACTGTAACTGGATAAAATGTATGATGTGTTGTTCATTAATAAGACTAATTGCTGTAGTATAAGATTTGGGATGTACTGTTATAGGAAAAATGTGGTAAAAGTGGCTCCACTTCATTACACTACCCTGTCACTGATTATTTTACTATAACAGCATGCCGTGTCATGTTTGATTCCTTACATAATTTATTCCAATTGAATCTATATTGTAGTATATGGTATAACCAATTATAACTCATAAATTGCACCTCTAAATTCAGCTTCAGAGGGTTTACCCTCAAAGTCCGTAAAGACATCATTTAAGTCTTGGGTAAAGCACTGGTCTAACGTTTTCCCTTATTTAATTCTCATTCTACACCTTATTGCGTGGTCTGACACTAGTAGTGAATCAACTGTGATAAAACACAAGAAACTCCAGGTGTTCAATACCTTTGAGTGGCAGTGTATAATTAGAGTGATAATTACCAAAACTGTGTGTACTGATCAATAAAGTAGATAAAGATTTGCTACTCCACAGACAACCAGAATGATTTTTTTTTTTTCAGTGTCCGCTCAGTTACAGAGTAAACCTCTAGATGGCATCATTAGCTCCCAGATCACAGCACTAACTAACTTTACCCCAGATCATGAAGATATTACTGAACACAGAATGCTTTGAATCTTTTAGCATTTCTCAGGAATTTGTAAAAGATACAATAATCATTTATATGTATTTTATCTATAAATAATGGAGATGAAATGATTAGTGTCGTCATGACAAAAATAAAGTCAAGGAAAGAATTCTGCTCCTTATAAGCAGCTGACGAAAATAGCATGTATTAATAATAAGAAAACAGTGAAGGCATTCCTCCACTGTTCCATTCCATAACAATATCTAGGTACTTAATTAAGGAATAAAACACCAGGGGGCATGCTGTGACAGGAAAATAATCAACAACAGGGTGGTGTGATAAGGCCAGACCCAAAGCAGAGTTATTGTCACGACCATAACGTTCATTGCTTTCCTATAACAGCATGTGGTGTTATGCTTTATTCCACTTATACCTCTGAAATTTACCAATGATACCAAGTTTTATTTATTTAAGAATAACATATCATACTTTCTATTCATTTATAGTTACATTTATTGTTGTGGAATGTCAGCAAAACAAGTTAGTTCCTGTTATTATTTACGTTATAAAACCATTGTTTATGAAAAACACAACCTCTGTCCTGAAGACTTTCTCATGGTGGAAAACTCTTACAAAGTGCTGATACTAGAGTCTCCTTACAGAAAGCTTCACTATATCAACGATTATGAGAATTAATAACTCTAACCCTACACCTGTGCTTTTTCTCACAGCCAGCACTGCTGTCAGAGCTGCTGTCATAGAAAATTAATCAAGACCATCTGACCAATCAGATTTGAGAATTCAACAGCACTGTGGTATAAACTGATTTAGCAAATACTTACCTCTTTTTGTCTGTTTTTTTCCCCCTTGTGGTTTCCATTCAAAGCCCACTAAACCAGTTAAAAAGTTAGTTAAAAAGTTTTTGGTATACTAATAACTAATGACTAATGTAAAGATTATTAGTTTAAATGTAGAACAAATAGTTTCGAATCAAGTGACGATCCATTTTAGCAAAACAAAAAATTACGAGCCTTTTTTTTTTTTTTTAAATGAGAATGGTTAAGAAGTTAATAGAAGAAACAACACGTGTCAGTCATGTACTAAAATGCCATTCAGAAATACCTTAAATACACCTTTTTACACATTTTTACCTAAATAAAAGTGTAACTGATATCTATATATCAATACGTTTTTGTCGTTACATTTAAAAAAATTAATTAGAAAAATTATTAAATTTAAAAATTAATAATAATAAAAAATTTTGTTGACAGTTTTGTAGACATGTCGATCAAATTTACCTAAAATTAGCATCCTGTGTCATTTCTTGTCTTTTGAGCCACTTGGCCTTCCATAGCGACGTTTTTGGCCCGATTGGCGCACCGCAGCGCTTCTCCTTAGATGATGCTGAGGCAGTTTCGCTCGCGCTCAGAGTCAGACTGGCTTTCATCCGCGCGCTCGAGTCACTGAGACGGACAGCGTGAAAACGTTTGTCGCGCGTCAGTAAAACAAACCCGTGTCGCAAAGGATACGAGAGTTTTAACGCCGTTTCCGTTTCATTTTTTATTTTTTCCCCCTCGCGGATTAAGAACGGAGCGCGCAGTGACTCTGAGGAAAGCGGGATGCTCAGGTGTCGCCGCTGTTAAACAAACTTTCTGGCTAAGTGTTAAACACGCGCGAGACGGCGAAAGAGCGCGCGGACGCACTGGACTCAGACCTGACAGACACTTCCGGTGAAGCTGACAGGAATCTTGGCGGGAAGAAAAAAAAAAAAAAAGGAGCGCGAGAGACCAAGTTTCACTCAGAGCTAAATGAAGTTTTATCATCCTGTCAAAGATGGCTGGCTTCACCAAATCTGGACCATTCTGACTAAAAACCTTAAAGCCTTAAAATGTTATACATTTTTAAAGTTCTAATTTGACTGGGTTTGTAGTGAATTCATATTTTATGCTGTTACAGAACTGGAAAGAAGTCCAAGTCTGCTCAGATATAAGTGAAGAAAATAAACAGATGTCATGTAGACAACGACGACAGGACCGGTATAATAATTCCTCTTACGGGTAAGAATGAAGAGTATATTTGACTGTTTGGTTTGGAAAATGTGTTAGATGAGAGTACCAGATTAGACGTGCTCTTTGATCGGACGTACGGAAAACGCCACCCTTTCGGGATTGATATCAGGATGACACTCGGCGCGTGAAAAACCCTGAAGTGACCTGAGGACACACGCGAGATCCTACGTTAAATCCATTTTGAAAAAGAGATCCAGATGTTCCAGAGGGAACGTGAATGGAGTCCTGGATATCAGCGCTGTTAAAGTTACCCCGCTTTCCTTCAGGGAATAATATTTTATGTCTAAAATAGCAGTCTGACTGGTTTCATGCAGAAAATGCTCCATCTTGCTCTGAATGACGCATGGATCTTCTCGATCGAAGCTGAAGGTTGGTTAACGTCACATGCGCTCGAACAGGTGCGCCGCCGCCACCCAACTTTCTCTGCGCGTTCAAAGAATTTCACACACCATTTCATGCAATTTCCATCGCCTTTGTTACTTTGTCACTTCTCAGCTGCAAACGGGATATGGCGCCTTGCAGGTTTATTTCACGCATGAGCTGAAATTTTGTTGCTTTATCCTCTTCATAATTTCCATAAAACACATTTCATCTAATGCTATTCAAAAGGAAGGTAAATCACTCTTGATGTGTCAAAGTAAATCATAAAAAAGTTGAAATCTCCATACAGCATCCCCAGTGTTGAATTAGCACCTATACTGATTTTTTATGTGAATCTATACACAAATAAAAGTCTATAGAGCTTAATTCTATGCTGTAAGATTTATTTCAGCACTATAGGTAATAATTCAGCACAGGGATTTTTGCTTTGTATTTTTCATGTGTCTAAGTGTGTAAATATTATGCAGAGAATTATTCAAATAAATTTACCTCAGGAATCAGAATATTGTGTGCAGATCATCTTACCAGCACAATTGATTTTATATTAAATGTTCATGTGTTATTTTTCTAGTAAAACTAGCCTTCCTTGGTTTTAGGGTAATCTGTGTGTGTATGCGTCCGCTCACAGCGGCCCATACGCTGGCGCTATGCTCTAGCGCCAATATGAGAGTCTTCGTGGCGCGTTGAGCTTCTCCGTGCCAGTCCACATGCAGGCCAAGAAGCGCTACGTGCTAGCGTTGGCGGCAGCTTGCGCCATGCTGCTCGCCTACATCTGCACTCTACACACCACTGAGCTCCAGACGCACAGTGACGAGCCGCATTTTCACGCCCTTCTTCAGCATGCCGAGCAGCCATATCTATATCTGGAGGAAGTGGAACCAGAAGAGTACGGACCGCTGGTGCTGCTGCGGCGCGAGATTCAAAACAACATGTACAAGAGCCGCCGCTGTCGCATGGACACATGCTTTGACTTCGGTCGGTGTCAGGGTGCCTTCCGTGTCTATGTGTACCCACCAGGCACAAGCACGGTCACAGGAATTTCCGAGAATTACCGGAAAGTTCTGGCAGCCATCGAGGACTCGCGGTTCTACACGAGTGATCCAAGTGAGGCATGCCTTTTCGTGCTCAGTGTGGACACGCTGGACCGGGACAGGCTCTCACCACAATATGTGCAGGATGTTAGAACTCAGATCCAGAACCTTCCACTGTGGAATGATGGCAGGAACCACCTGATCTTTAACCTGTACTCTGGGACGTGGCCCGACTATGCGGAGGATTTGGGTTTTGATGTAGGTCAGGCCATGTTGGCCAAGGCCAGTGTTGACATGCAGAACTTCAGGCCCCATTTTGACGTGTCCATACCTCTTTTTTCCAAAGACCACCCCCAGAAAGGTGGGGAGAAAGGGTATTTGACATCCAACAATGTCCCGCCTGCACGGAAATACCTTTTGGTGTTCAAAGGGAAGAGGTACCTTACAGGAATTGGTTCAGAAACCAGGAACGCTTTGTATCACATACATAACGGGGAAGATATGATTTTGTTGACGACCTGCAAGCACGGGAAAGACTGGGAGAAGCACAAAGATGCCAGGTGTGACCAGGACAATGAAGAATACTCAAAGTAAGTCCACTACATTTACCACCTTGCTACTGGTCCAAGCCTGGTTGCCAAGGTTGATCATGTTTCGTTCACTGAGTGTCGCGTGACATGGTGAATAAATGTTTGCAGTCCTGCAGTTAATGCTGCAGTTGTTATCATGAAAAAGAGCATGCATCTGTTTGTTACAATGAAATGACTCCTGAGAAAAGAGTGATGTTTCACTTGGCTGTCATGGAAAGAGATCTTGGATCACAGAGTTAGCTAAAATAACGAGGGACAGGGAACTCCATTAAAAAGCTATAAAATTATTTTAAGATGGAACATGTTTTCAGCAAAATTTAATACTGTGATTTATGATATGTGGCAGTAACTAGGGATGCCTCACTTTAGGCAACATATGTTCCAATTTTTCACAGATCTCTGCCTTTTTGTAGCTCAAAAGCTTTGTCTTGGTGTCTTCTGTCCTTGGGTGACTCAGAGAAAGTTTCAGCTGTTAACTGAACATTGAGTGTCAGCATCAAAGCTGAATTGAGACGCATTGCTTTTGTTGCGCCTTACAAAACACATTCTCTTACACATACACAGACTCTAAATGATGAATACCATAAGCTCAGTAATCCGTTGGGGAAGAGTGGAATGGTGTGTTTGCTTTAGTGCCCCATGGGAAGAGTTGGTCTTCATTGTCCTGGGCTCTTCACGTTTCATGTCTGTCACAGGCTGTTCTCACTCATGCTTTGTTACAGTGTGTGTATTTCGGCACAGGGCCTTCTGTCACATCATTGGAAAAGCACTTTCCCACCCAGAGAGGGTGCACCACACATTAATTATCAAGAGTGAGACCAGTGTTCCTCAGTCCTCCTGCACTGAAGGAGTTGTGTTTGTTGATAATCAAAGCCCATTATAAATGAATGAGGTGTTAGCCAGCAAGCTCATGCTTATTTCTTGCTAATCTTGCACTCAAACAAGATTCCATCATTTTTTTTCTCAACAGTTCTTTTAGATGGTCAAGCTTCCTAAAGGAGGTCTCCATAAAACCCTTTGTGACCAGCAAAAAAAAGATTTCTACATAGTATTGTTAAGGAATTCTGTTCGAGTGTTCGAGGAAAATAGTTGCTGCTAGTTCCGGATCCATCCTGAGGTAAATTTGTGAGCGATAGTAAAGAAACATGTCTTGTGTTAGAAGCTCTCATATATCACCATATTAAAGAAATATATGACATCACAGAAACTATTACAGGATATTCAGACAAGCTCCCCAAATAACAACAAAAAAGTTATATCCACCAATGGCAGTGCTATCAGGTTGCACACCTGCTGAATGTAACATAAAAATAGAGGGTCAGATTGTGGGCCGGAGTCTGGGCTTGTCTTTTGTGTTTCATGTGCAAGAACTGTAAAAGTAATTCTGTGTGTGATTTTTTTCAACATGATGCATGAGTACTGGAGTACTGAGACACTGGCATGCAAAACCACCTGACCTCAATCCTGTATGAAACTGGGATGATGCATCAAATGTACAATCAAACTTATTCAGTAGAAGGGTGGGCTAAAATTGACAGGAACTTTCTCAAGGAACTGGTGATCCCTGACGGATTTAAGGCATAACCAAGTATTTGAAAAGAAGTGACATGCGACTAATCTTTCATCTAGGGAAATTATGAAGATTTCCAAGTGCATATGAAAATCTCACAACTGGTAAATCTTTAAAACACATTTTTAAACAATCTAAAATTTTAGTTATTTAAACTTCTTGGCTGTAGACTCTTTTGTTGATGCTGTAGGAACAATTGGATTCTACTGAAGTGAACAGTGTGCTGTTCAGGCCTGTGCTGTGTTCCAAATAGAGTCTGATTACTTTCAGTCTAATGCACATAGAGTGATCATTCTGGCTTGTTATGAGTGTGTCACTATTTTGTGGCATGAAAATACCTGTTCCTGTCGAAGGAGCCCAAATGCAATTAATTACCAGATTCCTGGTGTGCCAATGTGCAGATACTGGAATATGTCTTATTATTGTTTACCCACTATTGGTAATTAAAAAAGGAAAAAAATAAACAAGTGTTATATCAAATCTCTAAACCTTTGTGGTTAAGGACTTTGCAGATTGTAATGGAACTCTAAATGAGTGGTTTATTAAAGGCAAGTGCACTTGTTTGGTGAAAGACTCTAAGTTACTGTAAGTTACTGTACTGTTTGTCTTACAGCTGATATTAAAGACTGTTAGTGTCAATTGTAAGACAAATATATGTGACTAACTAGAGTGATTCAGATCTAGATTTTATTTTTAATAAAAAAAAAAAGTCACAACATTTCTCAGTTCACTATCCGTTTCTTACCTATATATCTTATTAAGTGTTTAACCTGAACCCATTTCACCAAAAATATTAATACAGGGTGTTCAAAAACTTTTGGCAGTGTGTAATACCAATACCATATGTATACAGTGCCTTGCATAAATATTCACTCCCCATGAACTTTTCCACATTTTGTGGTGTTACAACATGGAACCGTAATAGACTTAATTTGGCTGTCATAAATCTCCACACCCCATAACATGTAATTGTGGGGGAAAAAAATCTATATAGTTTGCGAAATTGTACACAAATATAAAACAAAGTATACACACGTGTTGCTTTGAGGCCCCTAAATTAGCTGCCATTAGAAGTCACATAATTAGTTGGATGGAGTCCATCTGTGTGCAATTAGTGTCACATTATATATCAATATAAATTGACCTGTTTGTTAGAGAACATACCTAAACAAGCAGCATCGTGAACACCAAGGAGCTATCAAAACACGTTCAGGACAGAGCTCTGGAAAAGTACCTATCAGGGTTTGGTTATAAAATACATCCTAACTTTGAACACCATTAAGTTCTTTATTTAAAAAAAAGGAAAGAATTATGGCACAACTGAGACTGATTAGCCAAAGCCGTCCATAGAAATCAGTGAATGGGTAAAGAGGGAATTAGTCAGAGAAGCAACCAATTGGCCATGGTTAACTCAGAAGGAACTGGAAAGATCCACAGCTCCAATGGGAGAAGCTGTTCACAGGACAACCAGTGCTTGGGAACTTCACAAAGCTAGGCTTTATGGAAGAGTGGTGAGACATACGAAATCTTGTTTGCCAAAAAGAACTTTAGAAACCTGGCAAGTATTTGGAAAAAGGTACTCTAGTCTAACTTTTTGGCCTTGACACAAATTGCTTGGAAAATGTTTGACAGAAACAGAAAGCTATCCCTGTAGTGAAGCGTGGTGGTGGTAGCATCATGTTGAGAGTTACCCGTGGCCTCTTGGCCTGCTTCTCAGCTAATGCTCTCTTTACCTAGTCACTGACTTTTGGCGGATGCCCTCCTTGCGATTGTGCCATATTCTTGCATATGTCAATACTGCAAATCGTGCAAAGCACTGTATAATAAAAGGAGAGCTTTAATTTAATCATGTGGAAAAAAACAGAAATTATACTTAATAAAAGAAAAAGTTATGAAAGGTGTGTCCTGAATGACTGAAGCAGTAGACACAATCATGCATAACTCATAGACGACGGTGCTAATTGAGTCAGCATCAGGTGATCGTTCCAATTAACACAGAGTTTTCTTACTCCATGCCCTGGACAATAAAGCACATAAATAACCCTCATTTTGTATTAGAGGGCTATAAGTGTGATCTAATAGGGGAATACTCATCTGTAGTTTAAGTGGAGTAATATATGATCCGCTAGCCTGCAAATTAAAGCCTGAGGTCTTGGCCAGCACACACTTACAGTTTAAATAAATTGGAAAGGATTTCAAAGTAGCGGTGCGGTCAATAATTGGCGCACTGTTAAATTAAGTAGGAGCTCAGAGCCAGAGGAAGAGAGCATTCCTTAAACACACACACACACACACATCCACTCACACACTTCTCGCTGTGCCGGGGTGGATTAAAAATGAGCCTCGCATAATTCTGCTACGACAGCCCAGGCTGGGCACGGCACACACGCTCTCTCATAGTCGATGCTTGATTTCATTATCGAGCGACTCCGAGTCAATGAGAGGCCCGATTCAGAATGCTGTCAGATGTCTTTGTCAGTTTCCTGTTCATTTGCGCCTGCGGGAGAAGGAAGGAGAGACGGATGGAGGGATGAAGGAAGGAGACAGAAAAGGGAACCCTGCTGATAAGATGTATCGGCTGACTCTAAATTAGAGACGTTCACGACCTGCAGATTCGTCACAGAGAGAGAGGGAGAGAGCGGGAGAGAGAGAGGGAGGGACAGAAAGAGAAAGAGAGACGAAGTGATGGAGAGGTATGTTTTAACAGAGGCACGGTATGACTAAACGCAAGAGGTAGAAGATGGTAAGAAAGTGCTTTAATTAGAGTGTGATTAATGGAATGTATGCTTCTTCAGCCCTGGATCAATTCATCTATACATACAACACCTAAACACATAAATGCTTATAAATCTGATTATACTAGAGCATTCTTCAGGAACGTATAATACAAGAATTTCTCTCCGACATTTTCAGGTAACAGACTAAATGTGAAGTGAATTTATTCTGGGAAAGTTCTATTTATTCAGGAATTATTTAAGAAAAATACACCATGTCTTGCGTTCTCCCAAAGCTTCCAGATATTTAAGGAATAAAACTATCTGTGTCATGCGGTAATAGGAAAGTACTCAACAATGGGGTCGTGTGAGGAAGCAGTGTTACCGTTACTGCCGTGAAGTTGATTATTTTCCTATAACATATCCCAAAGTGTTTTATTCCTTTTACACCACAGTGGTTTGCCAATTTGCAGTTTGTCTTGAAGACTTTCCCATGGTGGAAAACTTTCTCAAAACAAACAAACAAAAAAGTCTAAATAAAACTTTCGAGAAAATAAGTCGCTGTGCAAGTTGTTATTTTTGAGCTGTCGGCACGAGATTTCTGATGCATAGTAATAAGAGACCATTTTAAGACATTAGTAAAAAAACAATTTAGCAAAACTACATCTCAAGCCCTATTTGGATTGGATTAGTTTATTGGCAGGGCGTCAGAAATCTCCTCAGTGATGAATATCTTGCATCGAAGAGGTGCTGGAGTTTGAGGTGAACCAAAGTTCCTGCAACAATTTAAAAATACAATGAAATAGTAATCACAAAGTATACAAGAAGCATTCATTTTTCATTTCGTGATTCGGAAAGTGTTTAATATCTGGAGGAGTGTCACCGATACGCAGGCTACATCTACATCTACATCTACATAGAAAATTACGGACATGTATATCCAGATGGAACTGAAATGATCAAAAAAGTGCTGAGTTTGGCGAAAGCCTGTAATGCTCTCAGAAGAGGATGGAGAAAAACCACTCACATGGCCAATCAGGATAGAAATAAAGTCAGGATATAGAAATAAAGGAGCGCCTGTAAAATAGGAAGTTACCCCAGGACCCCATGTAAATTTAATCCCATCCAGATGGGGCTTTATAGCAGAATTATCCATTGGGATTTTTTTATGCAGATCTGGCAACCCTGGTCATAGTGCTTACATAAGGAACACATACCTCATACTCTTTTATACCAGGTATCTTAATCTGTACAGCCGTTTTTTTTTTTCTTAATTTAAACACATTTGTATACAAATGGCGTTTTATAAAGTGCATTTATTAACACATTGGAACCTCTTTAGTTCCGAGCCTTTCGACAGCTCTGTAGTTGACCATTTCCACCACGTCAGATTCTAAACCTCAAATCTGTGCCTCACGTATATAATTAAATCTATCCTGGAGTGTGTATTGGAATCTCTCCATGGCTGTGTACGCTTGATGACATCATCTCGTCGCGAGTATAATTATAGTGGATGAAAGCACACGTTGTCTTTTGGAGAAAAAGGCAGGTAGAGAACGGTTGGAAATGGAGCAACAGTTGAGCAGCAGAGAGAGAGAGACGTGAGGGAGAGTGTGACAGCATGAGATTGGAACAGGCAACAGTGTAATGTGTCAGTGAGAGTCACACTTTAAACCTCTGTAATGAGGAGCCATGAGGAGAAACACCACCTTCACTCTGCCATAGTGTGTTTACTGGTCTGGAAATAATGGTCTTCAGTTGAATTTGTATCTGCCATAGGAGATATATTCCATCACACTTGTTTCAAATTGGGTATATAGATGCAGGTACAGTGCATATGTTATGGGATATAGCACAGTTTTCAGTACATTTCAACATGTCACATAGTCATTCAGCATTCCCCTCAGGAAGAGGCTGCCTGGGGTTTTGTTTGTCTCTTTTCCTTTTTTTTTTTCTGCCGAGATGAAGCCTGTCCCATTTGGAAGGTATCAGTAGACAGCTGTCGTCTTAGGTTCCTTATTTTGTAAGAATTTGTAGGCAGCATTCTAGGCTAAAGCAATCACAAAAGTCTGTTCACTAGACAAGGTTTAATAAACAGTGAACAGAACTATCAGTCTGACAAAGGATTAAATTTTTTTTTTTAAAATAATATATTATTATACCACAGAGCTGATGCGTTCTCAAATCTGATTGGTCAGAAGGTGTTGATGAATAATCTGAACTAATAATACACAGATTTAAAAAAAAAAATATTTCACAAAGAAAAATATACATATAATTGTTGATGTGGTAAATTTTCCTGTGAGGAGATGTTTATTTCAAAATTTTTGGAAGGAGTCTCCAGTCTCAATTACCTTCGAGAATAAAAGAGAGGCTGGTGAGGGAACGACTATTTATACCTAAGTTATAAAAGGAATTGGTTTTATGTACATTCCATAACATTAAATGTAACTATAAATGGATGAAAAGTACAGCATGTCATTCTTTTAAAAAAATGTAATAATAAAATCATGGGCATAATTGGTGTGGTGTAAGAGGAATAAACTATTGAAGATTGTTCTGTTATAGGAAAATAATCAACTTCAGGGTTGTAACATTATCTTCGCTTCATCACACTGCTCTGTCAATGATTAGTTTCGTGTAACAACTGAAAGTTTTATTCCTCACAGACTGTAATAATATTGTGAAGCAGGGTCAGCACACTTGTAATGTCATCAGTGGAGCAGTGCTAACCCAGGCTTGCCCTTAACCCTCAGGTCATAAGCTCTACACTTGGATTGGATTCTGCCCCATTTGGATAAAAGCTCTTCTTAAATCACTCAGACACTTCATTATCATTTCGTCTCCTGGCTTCTTCAGCTACAGCCAGTATCTGAAAGTTTTACTCCCTTCTCTTTAAAGCCAGGACTAAATAAAATGACCATTAGATTAATGATTACCTGACCGACACTTAATGCTGGTTGGAACCAGGCTGAAGATTTTTGGAATTAGGGTTGTGACAATATCAGTAATTTGTTTTCGATGCTACAATATCACAAAATTGCCACTGCCAGTAAGCAGTTCCTGACTGCACAGCTGGTAATATATCCTTAAAACTAAAATGGTGGAAATGCTCATTTTCTTGTCTCTTATTTAGGCAACCAGTTGTGGATGATTACATTATTAATCCTGATTTTTTTTTATGGTAAATCACAAGCTGATAAAAATCAATATCTCACAAGCGTATCTGATTAATGGGCACGTAAAAGAGACTTTATGCAATATGTTGTATGTTTTTTTGTTGGGAATGTGGTTTTTTTTTTTAAAACTTGTGTGCTGTAATGGCTATTAAATTTAGTCATGCCAGTCATAATGCCACTTTCATTTTCACCAAACTGCATACTCCTGAGGTAATTTAATGTTGTTGTGCGTGTGTGCGCGTGTTTGTGCACGCATGTGTGTGTGGGTGTGTAGAGCTGAGTTCTGCACTAATAACTCGCCTGCTCTTGTATGACCTTACACCACACACACATACACACAACAGACACATACACACTGTCTCCGTCTCAGTCTGTTTCCTCTTCGTTCCTCTCTGTCAAACTGACACACAGTGACACACACACACACACACACACACACAGCTCAGTATAATGAGTGAATATTATTATTGTTTTATGTAAATGTCTGGAATGACACATTAGACAGTCTGCAGCAGGTGGCCTCCTGGGCTTGATTGACATTTCAGCTAACACATTTCTCTGCAGGAGGGACCGTGTATATGTGTGTGTGTGTGTGTGTGTGTGTGTGTGTGTGTGCGTGCGTGTGCGGAATTTGGCAGTGCTGTTGTAAGCACAACGACACCATGCATGCATCTATTCAGCATATATTTATTTCACATGTACATTAAAGATGGGGAGAAGTATATAAATGCTCACTAGAGACAGTAGCAATCAACAAATGTGTGAATGAACATCCATCCCTTTGTCCGTACCACTTATCCTACACAGGGAATCCTGGAGCCTATCCCAGGGAATATGGGGCACAAGGCTGGGGACACCCTGGACAGGGTGCCAACCCGTTGCAGGGCACAGTCGCACACTACAGGCAATTTGGAATTGCCAATCAGCCTACAACACATGTCTTTGGACTGGGGGAGGAAACCCGGAGTACCCAGAGGAAACCCCGAAGAACAGGGAGAGCATGCACACAGAGCAGAGGTGGGACTTGAACCTCCAACCCCGGAGGGGTGAGGCAACCACTAAGCCACCTTGTCCCCGTAAATGAACATTATATATATGTTTATAACTTTTCAACCACATCGAAGTTAACGTTCAGAATCAAAACACATCCCCTACCTGAATCTAGCTCTACTCTTCAGTTATAATTTTGTAATTATAGTTTTGGACAGGCTACAAATTTTGGAATGGTCTCACTAGTGGGACGTGTCTATGAGCATGTCTTAAAATGCACGCCTTTTTAGGGACTCTCAGGCAGTAATTATGACACAGTGTGCGTTCAAGTATGTGTTTTGGTCAGAAAAATGGACAGCGTGAGAAAAAAAATGGATGGCATGAGAACTGAACAGTTAACACTCATAATTATGACTTAAATTTTACCATCTGCCATAGGCGTTACATTCGTATTGTTATTGACACGCCCTCAACTTCGGAGCTTCTGAGTAGTGACTAGGACGTGGTAGTAGCATTAGCACCTGGCAATTACTCGTAGATAATTCTTTCTGACTTGAATTGACATTTATGAATGTGAAATAAATAAAAATAATAATAAAAAAAAAACTCTCAGAAATCTTAACAATTTACCTAAAGTTAGCTAGCTTATTATCCAAAATTTTACAACAATACAATTGTAAGATTTATTTTACAATCTGGCAATTATGGCTCAAGACCAATCAAGATCAGTAATTTTTCCACTGTTTTAATTCCTGTTGTTACTTCATATTCATTACTGAAGCTTAGACAAATTTATTCAGCATCATTACGGAAAATCATATGTATCATTTTAGTAGTTTTGCTCTGAGAGAACATAAAAGAACACAATATTTAAGAGCAGGGAGTGTGGTGTCATATTAAATACTCTCTGGATCTGAGTTGCACCAAAAGTAATAACTCAGGGTGAGTCAATCACGAGTTCTTTCTTGTTCCCTTCTTTCTTTCGCAGGAAATGCAATATACAAACACTGTTGGTCAGCTAAGATTGATGACATCCAGAGGAGGAGAGGGGAATGCAGGAAAGATCTGCTTGTGGCGTTATTGATCTCCAATATGAATAAATCATGTGGTTGCCTCTGATATTTCCACCTTGTACTTTAGTTGTGTTGCCACTGGCGATGAATGCAGGATGTGTCGTTTTCAGCTGGAGATAAGCAGGTTTCATATTTATGCTTTCAGCTCTGAGGAAACAAGTCTTGCAGAGTTAGCATCCGTAAAAGGCCACATTTCATTTGTTCCAGGCACTGTTTGTTACAAGAGGGAGCACTGGCGAGAATAGCCAATTCATTCTTTATTCCTGTTTTGGAAATATTTAACCATTAGAGATTCAAGAAATTAAGACCTTAGTATTAATAAATGACTAGTTTATCAAATAACTACTTGAGATTAGCCTAGCTTATGCTAACTCCATCCTTCAGTAATTCCTGCAGTCCATTCTGAAGTGAACTGAAGCAGGGAAACAGCCATGGCAGCCATGTGTAAGGTCGTTCCAGACAAAAGTATTTACTTCAAAAGACCCTTGAAAGTGGTCGAATTCAAAGGGAACAAGCAACAGACACTCTGTTCCTGAGGTTCTTTGAACTTAACACAACAATAGATGGACTTACCTATAAATGTGGGCAGGGAGACACTTAACCTGTAAATGTGGGCTGTCTTACACATACCTATAAATGAAAGCAGGCTTTTGCTTACCTACAAATGCGGGTAGTCTTACGTACAAATGTGGGAAGGCTTACCTATGAATGTAGGCAGGCCTATTCTTACCTGTAAATGTGGGCAGGGTTATCTATAAATGTAGGCAGGCTTATTCTTACCTGTAAATGTGGGCAGGGTTATCTATAAATGTAGGCAGGGTTATTCTTACCTGTAAATGTGGGCAGGGTTATCTATAAATATTGCCTGTTTTACCCATGAAAGTGGGTGGGTTTAACTAAATGTGGGTGGGCTTACCTATAAATGTAGATAGGGTTGTCTTTTTAGTTTAGTAAAGTTTTAAATCTTTAACATTGTTTAATGTTAATATTTTTATTCTCCATTTCAGGATTAATTTATTTTTTAGGATATTAAATAAAACATTTTTTTAAAGGTCTATTTTTAAATGCAACATTTTTGCTGGCTGTTTATTGACAAATATCACAGAAATACTTTATCTTCAAGTACTGTGATATGATATTATCCTGATATTGCACTACGGAGTTACATCATCATCTCCTTTCTTGTCTGCCCCTTTAAAACTGTCTGTGTCTTTAATGATTATGGATCCAGAGCATGTGGTAGCCAGTGAAAGGACACAACTGTGTTTTTGTAATCCTCAGGTAGGTGTCGTGTGCAGACAGAAGTGAAGCCGTGACTGGCTTGCGTTAGGACAAATCTTTGCAAATCAGTAGCTGACATGCAACTGGGGCGAGCTACGATTATGGAAATGAGTGAATGTTGCTAGAACGTTGCAAATTGGCGCAAACAAACTGAGAAGAAGAAAGAACTGAGCAGTATTGAGAAGCCTGTAGAAGCAAAATGGCAAACAAAGCCAAGGCCATGGTCTATATGGAGGCAAGTCCTGGTTCTTATGCATTCTTTTTCCTTAATGCTGGCAATATATGTGATACATGGAAGCAGTGTCTGACTTTGGATGCCTCGTTGTGCATGAAATAGATGTAAAGTGTATGTGTGTATGTGTGTGTGTTAGCACTGTGCCTGTGTACCGTTAAGCAAACAAGGTCACAGCTTTGATTTGTGACCGCATCTGGCAGGTCAGTCATTTTTATGGAACTGTTTATGAAAGGTGACATCAGCGTGAATAACCCTTCCATTCTGTTCACACTGTCATTTAATATCCATCCACCTGTCCAACTCCGCTCTCTCTCTCTCTCTCTCTCTCTCTCTCACACACACACCCCTATTATCAGGTTTTATCATGATTTATACCACAGCGCTGTTGAATTCTCAAACCTGATTGGTCAGAAGGTGATGCTTAATTTTCAATAACGGCAGCTCTGACAGCAGTGCAGCTCCAAATCACAGGTTTATATTAACGCGCTCGTTAAATTAGATTATTGTTTCTATAGAAACAGCTCATTAACAAGGACTTGTTCGGTGGAAGCGCCACATAATCAAAGCCTAATAATAAACAAATAAAACAACGTGTTATTAAAGAAAGAAAAACAGGTGTAATCATTGATATGGTGACATTTTCTGTAAGGAGATATCTATTTAACATTTGTGGAAGGAGTCTCCAGTGTCAGCAATCACACAATTCACACAAATCTACCTGCTTGAAAAAGATAGGGCGGAGTTAGGGCTTTCACTTGTTAAAATTCCTCAGAATTTTGGACGAGATTAATGTGTTTCTTTCCGTTTATTAGGGATGCATGATGAGGATATTATCAGGGGACCATTTTTCAAAAAATTAGGAAGTTCATTATGAGTGCAAGTTCATTATGAGTGCAAGAAGAGAAGAAGATTATGAGTGCTTGGACACCAGATTTTCAACAGACCTCCGTTTAATTGGATGCTTGTTTACTGTAATAAATTCACGAGGTAGCAGCGGTGACCGGACAAATTAGAGTCTGTTTTAAATTCAGGATATCAGTGTCAGAGTGGAGATCAGGAGTGTGTATCTGTGTGTGTGTGTGTGTGTGTGTGTGTGTGAGTGAGTGAGTGAGTGGGTGTTGTTTCAAAAAACCTGCGAGCAGAAGGCACTTTGGAGCCACGAGCTCCTTATTCATTACCTCACAAGACATTATACAGATCCATAACCATGGCCAAATTAATTGTTTCCACTAACCCTAATTATGAAAAAGCATCCAGAAGAAGCGTGGTAAGCATTTGGAAGCATCACCACTTTTCAGTTTGATAAATCTCCAGCTGCGTAGGCTGTCTGCTTTCAGGAGCCGGGCATTCATTTTAACAAAAACTTGATTTACTGCAACATCAATACCGACTTTCCCAGAATTTTCTGGCTGAAAACGTGAAGCGGCCAGCGTGAGCTCTGCATTCATTACATTGCAGCTGATATTTACCATGACTCGCCATCGATCAGCCGGAGTCAGACTTCATTTTTTCTTTGCTTTAATTTAATTTGACCTTCACAAGACCTGTCAGCAGGTAAGCCTGCGCTCTTACAGATGTGCATTCACATCACTGTATTTATACTCATGTACCTGAGAGTGCTTTTACACCGGTTCTTCCATTTCCCTCATCCTTATCAGAGCGAAATTTACACTTTTGGCTTGTTTACTTTTTTAACAAATAAAACATTTTAATAGTTTGTAGCTGTAAACTGTTTTGTAGCTGCTGTAACACAAGTAAGCTTGTTTCGCAGTTGTTCCACATTCAACATTAAATGTAATTAGAAATGGATAAAAAGTATGACCTGTTGTTTTTTAATAAATTAAAAATTGCATCCATCAGCAAATTGCAGTGGTATAAGAGGAACAAAACATGTTGTGACATGCTGTTTTAGGAAAATAATCAACTTCAGGGTGGCGACGGTAACTCTGCTTCATGACACCACCATTATTTTCCCATAACAGCATTTTATGAAATCTAAGGCTTATCTGTAATGGAGCATGTTAGCATGCTGTAGGGTTGTTACAGTGCGACAGCTAGTCACGGTGTCACTGTGATTGGATTGTTACCTTTCGACGTTTTCAAAATACCGATTAAAATACATTTACGTCAGCGTGCAGCGTTTCCTTATTTCATCTTACAACAACAGCGTAATAGATACTGACAGTCGAAAAGACAGTCTAAATCTGTATTTGGATGTTTTACAGGGGGTGGGTGGGATATCCTGTCTGAATTGACATGTTGGTAAAGACTGCATTACATTCTGTAGGAAAAGTGGTTTTACACTTTTTCTTCGGTATAAAGACACGCTAGGAAGGCGCTCACTTTTTTCTACCGTCTCCCACAGAAACCAAAACGAAGTTTTAAACGCATAACAATAAAAACATAGATGACGTTGAAAAGGATTCAACAAAGAAGCAACACGTCCATGAGTTTTAGGTAGGTCATTTAATTCCTAGCACAGATACAGCTACGAACATGTTATGGTCATGTGACATTAATGATCAAGCGGAACTTGTGTGGCCACGCCCCCTCCATCAAGTTCTTATAATAAAGCTCAAACTAATCATTTTCTATTAAAATGAGCTGTATGTATAGTAGTACGCATGCGAATATTGGTGAGACGAGAACGCATATGTCATGAAAACACGCATTACTTGACACACAGAGTTTATATATATTATATACATAGGCAAGGATGTGCAGAGACTTTTGTATGAAGATTTCATAACCTTTCATGAGTTTTCAAAATGCTCAATTACTGTGAAACGCTGCAGTGTTGAGGGAGCGACCTCTTGTTATGAGACGAGTTTGAAAATGTATGAGGTGAAATCAGCGCTGGAAGTGGAAGGTTTGGCCTCTAAACTCTCAGCAGCGAATCACTCTGTAAGGCGTGTGATTGCCCAGTTCGTGCTCTGGCTCTATTTATGAGCAAATCAGAAACACACATTATGGTCTTGGCTCTAAAACACGACTCTGAGGTACTCTGTATGTGCGTTTTTCCACAACACGCGTGAATTCTCCTCACTTTGATTTTACTAAGAAAACACTGAGATGTCTTCAGTTGTGCGTGTCTATTCTGTGAAAAAAAAACAGAAAGGAGAAGAAAGAGCAGGAATGAGTGTGAGGGGAAAAAAAGGGAAAAAAAAGGGATTGATTTATCCGACAGTGCCGCCTCGGAGCGCGACCCTCCCCGGGACCTGAATATGGATTCAATAATACAGTGATGGAGTGAGAGAGCAATGGAGTGATTGAGTGATAGCTAGAGGGAGGGATGGATGGATGAAGGTACTCATTTGATATGGGCTGTTTTTATTGAGTGAGCTGTGCACTCCGGCATGCTGGGGCTCTCGCTGCTCTGTGGCTCACACGAGTACGTTAGCTCAAGGGTCAAGAGGTTTTACCGACAGCATGTCCTGAATATTTGAAGAGTTTTAGACTTGAGAAAGACTTGAACCTTAATGTTTTGCTTACTGTTAACAAATCCATCCCTTTAGATATTTCCGTCCATCTCTTTAGATGTTGTTAAAATACAGATACAGTTGAGGATTAAGGATGTTGCTCAGAAACCAAACGGGGGAGTTTTGGTAGGGCCGGGATTTGAACCTTTTGATTAGTAGTCCAAATCCTTAACCAATGAGCCATGACTAGATTCATGTCACGAAAACAACCATTGAAAATGGATCAAAATGTCGCAGAAATTTGGTTGAGATTTTACTGCTACAGTTTGCGATTGCATCCCGACATCTTTTATTCCTCTTATACCACAGCAATTTGCCAACGATTACATTTTTTGTTATAAAAAAAAGTCATAATTTTATCAGTTTTATCGTTATGGAATGTCTGCAACACAAGTTACTTCCTGATGGTACTTGCATTATAGTAGCTATAAACTATAAACTTTTATAAACTATAAAAATTGCTACTAAAGTAGCTATAAATTTTACCAGCCTCTCTTTTTTTTCTCTCATGCAAACTTAATAAGACAGAGAAACGAAACATACCATATTACTGAGAAACCTCAAAGTTAAGCTTTACCTCTGACTGTTACACTGGAGACTCCTTCCATACAGTAAATGTTAAATAAACATCTCCTTACAGGAAAGCTCATCATATCAACAATTACACCCATTCTTAAAATCTGTCTTGGTAGATCATCTGCCATACATCAGAATGCGTACATTGTTACTATAGAAACGTATTTGATAATGCGTTGCATTAATATAAACCTGTGATTTGCAGCAGGTACTACTATTAGAGCTGTTGTTATAGAAAACTAATCAACACCTTCTGACCAATCAGATTTGAGAATTCAAATCCTGGTAAATTGTAGTGTGGTCATGTCACATACTGTATATAGGCATTAAAATGATACTAAAACGACGTATATTAGCAAGCTATGGGCTTGCTGAGACTGGAACTGAGCTAGCAAAGGGTATAACCCAGCACTACGAAGTGGAGCTAGTCACGTCTGATCACTCCTCTCTTCTCTCTTGCTGTGTAATTTGAAGAAGTATTTTCAAGAAGTTTCAGCCACAAGAGCACGTTTCTGTCAATCCTACGCTCTCCAGAGTTACAGAAAAATTATTGTTCAGAAATGTGGGTTGTGCTAAATATAGCCATGCTATTACTGAAAAAAAAGTTTTCATTGCTGCTTTCTTGGTGCTACAAGCTCTATTTCTGAGAAATGCACATAACACATGCATCAATTATTTAGTGGATTAGCAGCTAGCACAAAGCCACTCGTTGTTGCCATGTCAGTATTTACAAAATTATATTAGCCATGGTTAATATTTACGTACAAATAGGTCAAAGTTTGAGACGCATTTTTAAGACCCTGGCCACAATTTGTTTGTCGCTATCAAAATATGATCTAACTAGCAAGAAACATGCTAACATGCTACTCCATGCTAAAACAAAAGTAGCTTAATATTGGTAGGAATATAAAAAAACAGAAAAATAGAAAACTCAAGCTTGCATCTTTGGATTCAAGCCCAATGGAAATGATCCACCGAGTTTTCACCAAGCCGCTACGCCTGACGTAGCGGAGACCGCACAAGGGGGGGAAGTACATGGTCTTGTTTTAAAGTGTGTGTAATAGGCATAACCAAATAAAAATATTGTGAATATTGTACTCAACAGCACAAATATAGGATTAAGGTTTTATTTTTTGTGTCATTTTTTTAATCTGTTATTGACTATAAAATCATTAATCAAGGGTTTTTTTTTTTTATTGTAAATTGTGATCAGGTTGAAATCAATATCGCACAAGCCAAGTGTCTGAACACACACCGTGTTCTTATTTCTCGTTTGGTCGTAATACACTGTAATAAAATTCCTGCCTGCATTTTTAGGTCATTATGCCCTTAAAGAATCTGATGACACAGTGGATTGTTAGATAATTGTGTGTGTGTGTGTGTGTGTTGTAACAGATGGCGAGCAGTGTGTTTAGAGGCGCTCCAAATAACAGCGCTGAAAACAAGGCCCAGCTGGAGGAGTACATGCAACTAGACAATCACAAAACAAAGTGTCTGTCACACACACACACACACACACAAAAGCTTTGATAAGGACATGGACTGAAAATCATATTGCGATTATTGTGAAGCCGCAACATTCCCGGTTAAAGATCAACCTGCATTAAAATTCATTTCTGTACGTTTGATCGTGTGAGTGCCGTCTGGTCACGGAACACGATAAAACATTTCAAGTTTGATTAATATTCAGAGATAGTAAAAGTGCCCACCCATATTTCTAAATAAATCCTCTGATAAGAGATGAAGTACAGCTTTAAATTCTTCACTCAAGGTAAAGCTGGAAAAGTATAAACTCAAACAAACGTATGAAAACGTTAGCTAAGGCTAGCAAACAACAGCTTTATTCCTAATTTTTCACGTTAGCTAGCATGATAATAACTCTGACCATACAAACAAGCTGAATGCTAATACGTAGCTTGATGAATACAAAGCATACGTAGCAGCAGATAGATATTACGGTTATCATGTCTCAGTTTTTGTTAAATCTGGACAGTTGAAGATAGGAAAAAAATGTCACCTGATCATTTTCCAGTCTTCACCTATCCAGTTTCGGTGCCCAGTATATCTTCAGTCTCCTGTTCCTGCACAGGATTGGAACCCAATGTGATCTGCTGTTGTAGCTCATCCACCTCAAGGTTCCTGTATGGATGCTTTTCTGCTCAACACGGTTGTAAAGAGTGACTATTTGAGTTACTGTAGCCTTCCCGGCCATTCTCCTCTGACCTCTCTCTTCAACAAGGCGTTTCCACCCACAAAACCGCCGCGCATTAGATGTTTTTTTTCCCCACACCATTCTGTGTAAACTCTAGAGAGTGCCGAGTGTGAAAATCCCAGGATTCAAGGCAGTTTCTGAAATGTGAGATACTCAAACTGGCACCAAGAACCATGCCACATTCAAAGTCACTGCTAATGGTTTCTTATACAGCGAGGCATCACGCCTCCAGCTACTACACACTCTCCCTCTGGCCATGTGTGCACATGTGTGTACGTGTGTGTGTGTGTTTGGTCTACTTTTGGCTGCAACAGCGATTCCCTGTCATCTGTTTTTACCCCTCACACACACAAACACACACACACACACACCTCAGCATTAATGCAGACACAGTAATTCACACTTCTTTGTCTTCTACACAGTCATGCAAGAATGTGATAATCACCTGCGTCCATGTCCTCACATACTCACATTCACTATTTATATCATCATTGTACCTCAGCGCTGTTGAATTCTCCAATCTGATTGGTCAGAAGGTGTTGAAGCATTCTGATATGCCACCCACCCACCCACACACACACACACCCACCCACCCACCCACCCACAAAGAATAGCCTGACTGGAGAGGTAATTAGGCTCAATGATTACATCCTTCCTTTAAGTATAAACGTGTGTGTGTGTGCATGTGTGTGAATAAAGAACAGATTAAGAGGAGCTTTCTTTCTTTCTTTTTTTTTTTTCTTCTTTCAATCTCTGCACAAAAGTAGGCAATTTCACTACAAAGACATTGTTCATATTTTCCGGCAAAGAAAATTCTGTGAAAATTCTGTTACGGTGACGAGGCTGACAACCTCGCTATGATCACAACAGGAGACATCCAGGAAGTGTCCGAAATGCTCTCCATCCATCCTGATTTATCCCTGTGATGATTAGAGGCTTCACTTGAAAACCAGAAACTCACTGAAACACACCCCACACACACACGAAACCAGCACCTCGCTGTGCAAAAGCTTCACTTGAAGAAGTCTATGTTGTTTGTCATCTTATATTTGACACACACACATAACAGACACCCGACTGAGGTGCCAACGTGTGTGTTCTTAATTAGTCTGTTTCCACTGAGTGTGTGTGTGTGTGTGATTCTGGAAACAATTGATTACAGCAATGCTAATTTAAATTTTTAAAAAACCTGCCAAATCATCAGTGTTTTCCTTATTTTATCACATTGTTGCTGAATTACTACTACAAATTGCACACACTATAAAGTTTGACCACATGCCGTGAAATAGTCTCTATAACTCAATCTATAATGAATATGTAGCATTGTGTGTGTGTGTGTGTGTGTGTGTGTGTGAGGCATTGTTCACTTGCCCTGTGTCTGTATAAAACCTACATTTTGTGTCTTGTCTTGTGTATCATGCAGTAGTGTTCTTTGCACTTTTAACGCTAATTTCAAAGATCAGATATCACTGAGGAGTTTGTGTTACCTAATCGAGCCCCCCCCAACACACACACACACACACACACACACCCACCCCATGTGTTCTTTCATATTTCAGTTGCGGTGCAGACTGTTCCGCAGTTTTTCTCTGCATGTATCTTCCTTTTGCTTGAAAACCAAATCAGTCACAGCATGGAAGAAGGAAGCGTTGCGTTTTCATTAACACTCCTTCCTCAGCAGGAACAAACTGTTCAAGTGATTTTTCAGGTGGAAAACCAGAAATGCTACGAAACATAATTAATGGCTTATATTTGTATCAGGCATTTTCTTTGTCTTGACTTACGTCTATATACTGTATATACGAGATATTTTCTCCTGTACACATGCCGTATAGGTCACGATAGCATGTCTAGAGAGAGTCTAGAGAGTAAAATCGGCTGGGTGGGAATCGGCACGTGACCAAATTGTGGAGAAAATTCCAGCAAAAAAGAACTTTGATCTCATCTGTATAAAAAATATATTAAAAGTACCACACAGCGTGTAAAATTCAACAGTGCTGCTTAGGGTGTTAGATCAAGAATTCATTTATTTACTTGTTTACTTTTTTCTTATGACTCCATTCATATAAAATCCAACAAAAAAAAAATCATTCTACTCGTTAAGTTGTAATTTGAAACCAAGGTGGCTACGTTTATGAATTTATGGCAATAAAGTTTTTTTTTAAATAAATTATTAACAATACTTCACACCCCATGTTCTTTCCTAGCCTCACATCACAGGCAGATGAAAAAAAGAAAAAAAAATCCCCCACAAAAAAAGCCAGATAAAATGGGGCTTTGTAAAATATATAACACAAGCAATAGACAGCCTAATGAAGAGGAAACAAGGAACAGGTGCTACTAATCAACTAGCAAGCCAACAGAAGACAAGAACAGGAAGTGCAGACCATATTAGGAAAGTGGAGCGCCAAAAGGGACAAACGGGGCAGGTGGTGAAAAGAAAGATGGATGGACAGAATCAGGGAAAGTGTTACAGTACATTGAATCAATTTAATAAAAATATAAAATAAAATATTTCAGGAAAGATCGTATTAGAAATGATTAACATATCATATATAAGGAATAAAACACTTGTTATAGGAACATAATCAAGAGTGGAGTGGTGTGATGAAGCAGCGTTCATCACAATTACAGTTTTAATGAATTAAATAATGACACATTATACTTTTTGTCCCTTTATAGTTACATTCAAGCTACTGCTTGGTCCCCTTCTGACCAATCAGCATCGATCATGCGACAGCACTGTGGTATAAATTGCGATAAAATCTTAACAGGAACTTAATATCAGCGCATGTTTAGTGCCAAATAAATACAAAAGATTTTACACATTTAATTAAATGAGCGTAATAAAGTTTACTGAATTGCCTTGTTGCTCGTGTTTGGAGCTGAATGCTCATTACACTGATTTGTTGTTGGTGTGAGGGCACTGAAGATGCTCGTGAATGAAGCTGATGTGTTCTCTGAGAGTTCTTAGCACGCCATATATGTGTGTGTGTGTGTGTGTGTGTGTGTGCGAGACGCAATGAGAAGACATGACTCTTCCATCTGCTGACTGGATCTTCTGACGATCTTCCCAGCCATCCTTCTCTCACTTTTTCTTACTTTCTTGCTTTTTTCTCTCACATGGGAATGGGAATGGGATAACAAACCAGGAATTCTGTTCAAATCTTTTCTAGATATTTGCTTATTCCTGAGCTCACACATTCACACTTTCTTCGTGTGTGTGTTCTCCTCTAAACAAGGTCAGATGCTTTACTTATTTAACAGCGACGCTGTAGGAGGTGTTTCTGTGTTTCTGCGACGGTGTGTGTATCTGTCAGAGGTTGTGTTAGCGCTTAGCGAGTGAGGTGGCCTAAATCACAATGACACAACCTTTAAAACATTCATGAGGAGACATGTTCACTAAACACAAAGTCTAACAATTCCCATCAAGCAAGCAGTATGTACGCAGTAACACACACCTCTTTTTTTTTTTTTATAATAAATACGATCTGAGTCAAATCTGTGATGTTCTCACTTCTTACTATATTCTGACGTGTTTTTATTGAATTATTTATTCAAAAAACTGAAAGTGAAATTGTGTTCAGAAGATACTTTGAGAAATGAGTATCTAACGCTGACGTGTTCAGTTTAGCTCTCTGAGAAATATTTTATGAAGAGTATTCGAATACCTGGAAGCGCTGAAAGGGAAGGTGAAAACAATTATATACCAGAAACAGCGAATAATAAATAAATCAATAAATCAGTAAGTAAGTAATTAACTGAGGAATTAAAATTGAGAAAAATAAATTTAAAAAATAGAAATTTAAACATTTTATTTACTGGGCATTGATAGGATAATCCAGTTGAAGAAAAACTGAATCTATAATAAATCAATTAATCAATAAATTAATCAATATGTAAGCAAATAAAATTAAACAAACAAACAAATAAATAAATAAATACTGAGCACTGAGAGGATCTGTTAAAAATGTAATAAATGCAAGGGGGCCACTAAAATTCAGAAATAAATTAATTAAAGATAGATAGATAGATAGATAGATAGATAGATAGATAGATAGATAGATAGATGAAATGTTTCTCCACTGCTGAGGTGCAGTGATAGGGTAATTTATTAAAAAGAAAGAAAGAAAGATGCAAATAAAAAAGAACAAGATAGGAAGATAAAAATTGAAACACACTTTGAAACACACATTGAAACTATTTTTAAAAAGTAAATAAAAAAAAAAATCTTAATTTATGTTTATGTAAATGGAAAGGGGCCCATAAATAAAAATACATAAATAAATAAATAAATAAATAGAGCAGTGAATAAATAATAGGAACATTTAATATTTTTTTTTTATATTTTACTGATGCATTAGAAGGGAAATCTATTTGAAACATTAAATAATTAAGTATGTAAGTAAGTAAGTAAGCAAGTAAATAAATAAATAAATAAATAAATATTCTACAATAACACAAAACTTTCAATGCATCTGAACAGTACATAACAAATTGCAAGGGTCTCTAAAACAAACACAAACTATTAAAAAAAATAACTAAATAATAAAATACACCTCAACAGTAGAGAACAAATGTAAGAGGCGTTAAAATTCTGGAAAACAAACAAATAAATAAATATATAAATAAATAAACAGCCAAAACAAAACACACAAACAAAAGACTGACCAAATGAATATTTTCTCTACTGTTGTTACTATAGAAACGATAACGTATTGGAGCGAGTACATTAATATAACCCTGTGATTTGGAGCTGCACTTCTGTCAGAGCTGCTGTTATAGAACATGAATCAACACGAAGTTACAGAAAGCTTGACTCTTCTCTCACTGCTCCATCTGTCTGATGTGTTTCTTTCTCTCTCGGTTTGGACTCAGGCCATGACACACAGTGAGGTGAAGTTTGGATAGCGCTGCAGAGGAGGAGCGGCGGACATCAGAATGACGAACAGGGTTATGAATTCTCTCGCTCCGTTTCACTCCGAGGCTTTTTTTCCCACTCTTTGTTTCTCTCTGTCCCTCGTTCACGCACTCCGTGGGCAGTTGTGAAGCTGTCAGGACTGCGAGCTGGAGGATTGTGGGTAATGAGAGGAGATGACAGGAGGGATGTTTGGAGAGGGAAAGAGAGAGAGAGAGAGAGAGAGAGAGAGCAGTGTTCCAGCTTAACGGCTCAGTGTCAGATCTTTGGCCTGAAGTTTACAGCCTCAGTCTAGACACCGTCTCTCACTCTCTTTCTCTCCCTCTTTCTTTCTCATCTGTCTTTCTCTTGACTTTTCATCTTTTTCATCCAGCTCTCCTCTTGTATCTGTCTTGTATGTACACTCCTACACTCATTCACTCCCACACAGAACTTTTAAAAAGTTCTTCACGAAGCTATGAAGATTAAAGATTTTTTTCTAGCAGAGTAGGATCCAGAAATTAGAGTCCACTTTCTATGTTATATTATCCATCCATTCCCTGTACTGTTTATCCTACACAAGGTCACAGGGAGCCTGGAGTCTATCCCAGGGGACTCGGGGCACAAGGTGCTGGACACCAACCCATCACAGGGCACAATTGCACGCACACTCACACACCATGGACAATTTAGAGATGCCAGTCAGCCTACAGTGCATATCCTGGGGGAGGAAACTGGGGTACCTGGAGGAAACCCCAGAGGAATGGGGAGAACATGCAAGCTCCGTGCACACAGGGCGGAGGCAGGAATCAAACCCCCAACCCTGGATATGTGAGACAAACGTGCCACCCCCCCCCCCCCCCACCCCCCCCCATGTTATATTATTTAGTTATCAAACCTTCTAATTTCTGATTTTAATGTGCCAAAAAGTCAACTGCTAATATCGGTTAAACAGGACTCTAGTATCCCTGGGTCGATCCTGAGCTCAGGTTACTGTCTGTGTGGAGTTTCATCTTTTCATGAAACGTGTCCTACAGGTATAAAACGTTTAAAACTCCTCATGAAACGTATCCTACAAGTTCTCTGGTTCTCTGGTGCCCCATGTGAATGTGTGTGTATGGTGTCCTGCAATTGACTCCCATCCAGCGTATATTCATTCAACTCACATCCAGTGTTCCTGGGATAGACCCCGGATCCACCATGCCCCTGACTAGGATTAAACACTTACTGAAGATGAATGAATGAATAGAAAAATCTTTTCAGAACCAAGCTTTTTGGATATTTGGATCTCACACTACAAAAAAAAAAAAGCCTTTTCAATCCTGAAAAATGCCCTTGGCATTCTTTACTATTAAGGTATCCCTGTCAATCAAGTGCTGTGGGTGGGAATTTTTTGGTACGGAGTGATGAAACTTGTGGTATAAATTTGTGGTGGCGGTGGTAAGTTGTGTTCTAATGCTAAAAATATGGAGGTAACAATTGTTAGGCACATTTTAGAGATTTTATTATTTTATTACTTTTTGGGTGATTCTTGATCTACTGGGAGAGTTTATACGTAGCTTTCACAAACACAATTAATAGTGACGACTTTGCTAATTTGTTTCAAGTAATTTTTTAGGCTTTGGGTGGATGGGACATGGTTGCCAGGTCTGTGTTACAAAAGCAGCCCAAAAACAAGTATGCATGTATGTATGTATTGTCATGAATAAAATATAGCTATAACAATAAGTACAACTCAATTCCCTGACAAACAACATCACAACTTTTGCCCTGATACAGAGTTTCACCTGACAGTTCACTATAATTTAATGATAACTACAGGCAACATAACAGAATGTGTTCCTACTGCATGCATTAATTCGCTTAATTCGCAGGAAATATCTCAAAATGTCAGCTGTTTCGATGCTCCCTTCACATTCCCGCCCACTATGTTTGATTGACAGTTCTAATTGATTGACAGTGAAAATGAGGATTGGATTTGCAAAGATGTTTTCTTTTTGGCCAAGTTGTAGCACAAGGATGAGGGTGCACTCACTAAATACAAATACGTTTTTTGCTTAAATTTTAATTATGTCCCAAATTATGTGCGAAACACAATAGCAAATGCAAGTTTTGCGAGAACGATTTTCTGTTATTATTTTCTAATCAGCATTTGCTTTTGAATGTGAAAATCCAGAAAGTGCTACCATGGCAAGTATGACACCATGTTGGCGTAGCTACAGTTCTGATGTGTCTGAGAATGTTGCTGGGTTTCTGTGGTGAGATCAGAACGGTCAGTAAGATTAAGAGGTCATGTGACAGCGAGTTCACGAAGCAGAGCTGTGAACTCACGTCACCTCTTTCTGCAGTGACTTTGTAGAACAAAGTCATTTTGAGGAGACATTTTTTATTCATCCAATTTTATTCAGCTGTGTGTGTATGTGTATGTGTGTGTGTGTGGTGCGTTACCTCATCAGTATTAATGTGTGTTTAAATGCGCCGGATGGCCCAGCTGATGAAGTCCAGTCATTTCACATTCATCACAATAGTAAATAGCTGTCACAGAGGGCATTGCCTCGTATTGATCCCGAGTGTGTACGTGTGTATGTGTGTGTGTGTGTGTGTGTGTGTTTACCTGTGTGTGTATTGATTGTTGTGGTTGGGTTCTGAGTGAGGTAGATTGAAGGAACGAATGAAAAGGCCAGCAGAGAGAGGAAGAGGGAATGAGCATGAGGATGCAAAGGGGATCGGAGATGAGATGGAAGAGGTGTCAAAAATACGAGACTCCAATACGAAGTCTTGGATCTCTCATGTACGAGGAAAGTTGTTTGGGATGCTTTTGGAATGGGAAAAGTTAGAATTGGCCTTAAAGCTGCTATAAGCAATGTTAACAGCCTTACCCACCACCAGTCCATTTAACCACACATTCTTTACTAAACCTCCAAAATCTGTCAGTAATACATGTATACACAGCACAGTTGTAAGAAATGGCTTTGTCTTTTTGCAGAGATGTTTTCTGATTGGTTAATTTGGCTAGAATGTGCTAAAAGTCGATTAGCCCAGCCCAGAAACCCTAACCCTAACCCAAACATATATATTTTCTCAAAGCATGTATTATAGTCATTACTATCCGGATGTATAGATAGTTAACCTAAAACATTATCTTAAAAAAAAAGTAAAATTCACAATTGCAGCTTTATCTTCAAGGTCTTTTTTTTTATTGTTTTATCCAGATTTGTATGAAATCTCTGATTGGATGTATAAATATGGATGAATATGTAATAGAAGCTTCAAGTGCTAGCATAACTCCTGATACAAACCTAGACCATTCATAATTTGGCTAATCATTAAAGTAGGCTAAAAATTTAAAGTTGAAAACCAAGTCTGAATGGTTTGAAAAGCTTTATGATTATTTTTTTGTTTTCTGTATTGGATAATAAACTGCTTGAGGTGGCGGTTTTACAACCTACTCTTTCACTTGCATCAAGAAATCCAGTTTCTGTGAATACGCAAATTGGAAATTCCCCTAACCCTAAACAAACCCACACCTTTTTCTGGTAAAGCTTGGTTTATAGACTCCACTGAAAATTGCACAGCCTGAATTTGCATATTGAAAAATGATTGGCTCTTACATTTTATTATGTAATAACATTCTAACTCCAGTGTCACGCCAGTGACAATCTTCCTACGTTTACACCATAATGGTGACTTTAAAATCATGGAAGGCAACTTTGTAGGATTAGCAAATGCAACATTTATTTGAAGTACATATTCATATTAATTTAACTTGTTAGAATTTGTGTACGTTTTTCATGTTTCTGGAGTGTTATGTCTCAAATCAAACTGTCTGGACAGGGAAAATAACTCGTCTCTGGAAACCGCATATCAAAACACTTCATACTGCTCTGGCTGGATTTTCCTCATGATGAATTCGTACCATCCAATTTAAACGAAAATTTATAAACACTGGATGAAGCTGCTCAGTCCAGAGATGAATGCGCACACTATGTGTAAGAAAAGATAGAAAATTCTTGTATGGGATGCCTATCTTCTTGCAGAGGTTTTCTGATTGGTTAATGCAGTTACACCATGCTGATTACTTGCCAGACAAGTGGATTGAATCTTACACATTTTCCAACCAGATCTACTTTAAGTTGTTGTGTGATGTTGACTAACAACCAATATCTTGCTTGTGAACAAAGGACATGACTTGTCTTCAGACAAACTTCCAGTATGCCAATAGGGATCATCCTAAAACTGGTGAGATATAGCTAATCATTCCTTCATTCATCTTCAATAACTGGTCAGGGTCGTGGTGGATCTCTATCTCAAGAACATTGGGTGTGATGCGGGAATACACCCTGGATGACACACCAGTCCATCGCGGGTCACAGTTCACACATACATTCATAACTATGGGCAATTTAGCATAGTCAGTCCACCTATGCATGTTAATGGAAAGTCGGAGGAAACTGGAGAACCAAGAGGAAACCCACACAGACACAGTCAGTAACCCAAGCTCAGGATCAATCCTAAGAGAGAATACATACTATGTGTTTCTTCCAAAGTCTCCTCGGCCAGTTTTATCCAGATCATTTTAGACTATTTCACTATTCTGCTGGCTCTAATGTGTTAATATTACACATTAGCTGTCACTACGTTTGTAAAGAAGTTGATAAATTGGTGCTAATTGGTTTGTAAACCAAGGCTAGCTCGCGGCGTTAATACAGCCTGCCACGGTATACGCTGTGTTTAAAACCCAAAAGGAAAGCCATGCTACAGTGAGTACACACACACTGTATATTGAAGATGTACCTAATAAACTGGCAACACAGTGCGGTTAGTGTGTATCACAAGACTGATGCTCGAATGCTCCTGTCGGACTCCAGTTTTAACCTCCATTTGTCTTCCGATGGCAGGCCTGCCAGCTCTGATGGATTGGCTTTCAGTGTTTGTTCACATTTCCTTCTTTAGTTTATCCGCCTGCTCGTGCTCACACTGAGAGAGCAACAACCAAATCAATAGCCCACTCTACAAGCAAGTCTGCATTCATATCAAAACACACACACACACACACACACCAAGTATACTGTTACATTGATGACATCGATCCAGACGGATTTATGCGTCTGAGAGACGGAGCACTGCTCTGAGAGACTTGCTATCGTGAAAGAAAAACCTTTACATGCTTACAGCTGTGTAATTATAGAGAGCAGAATTGTGAGGGTTTGTGTAGTTTAGTGTGTATAAATTTGTATAAAATCATCAACGAAGGGATGGTGTGATGAAGTAGAGTAACTGTTATGACTCCAAAGTTGATTATTTTCATATAGTAGCACATCCCAAAGTGTTTCTTTCTTCTTATATCATAGCAGTTTTACCAAGAGTTACAACTTTTATTTATTAAAGAACAACACATTGCATTTTTTATCCATTAGAATGACATCCAATGTTGTGAAATGTCTGTAAAACAAGTTCGTTCCTGTTAAAACTTACATTATAGCAGCTATAAACATTGATTCCCTCAACAGCCTCTTTCTTTTTGCCTCTCTTGAAGTTAATAAGACAAAAAAAAAAAAAAACGCAGCTTGTCACATTACCAAGAAATCAGAGTATGATCTCCTCTGTTCTGAAAACCTTCCAGTGTTACAAAAAACTGTGACAAAACACTGACACTGGAGACTCCTTCCATAAACATTAAATAAACATTTCCGAACACTAGACCTCGCCATATCAACAACAACCCAATTTGTCTATTATTAGTTTTAGATTACATGAAGCGTCCGCCGTAAACGTCCCTGTGTACATTGTTACGAAACGATAAAATGTATTAGAACGTATTAGAATGAGCACATTAAAATAAACCCTGCAACCAATCAGAATCCAGAATTCAACAGCACCGTGGTATGCATTTAGGATAATCAGCATGTACACCACTGAAATGTTGTTACTTTCATAATTCAAATCTGTACATGAATGTTTTCATCACAACACTCACTCACGGTGTGTGAGGAAAAAGTTCTTATTACATGTTTAAAAAAATTGCAAGGTCGAATAGCCGATACTTCTTGGTTTTCTAAAGACATTTGGAGGACATTTTATTTAGAGTCAAGTCAAGTCAAGTGGAGTTTATTGTCATTTCAACCATATACAATTACATAGTGAAACGAAACAACGTTTCTTCAGGACCAACAATGACTACAGGGACAGACAATGGGCATAGTAAGTCCCAGTGCAGCGCCGACCAGTACACAGTTCTGTTTAAAAGTGAATCTAGTGACAATAGTGCAAAGAGTACAAGAGTACAATCATCATGCAGAATAGCTGTAGTGTTGTTTCCGAAATTTAGAAGTGTCTGGCAGTGGTATACACGAGCACCAGTAGCTCCGATGTCCATGTGCCATTAAAAGTCTGGCTAAAGACAAAAATGGCACCATTTTGAACCCAGAGTGGCCGCTGCATGCTACTGCCGTGCCGCCATCTTGGATTTTCTGACATGACTGATATTAGACTTGTTAGGACACAAGAAAGGTGAGTGACAATGAAGCTAACAAGCTAAACCAGTGGTATCCAATGAAAATTTGTAAATGTCCAGTTATATGAAGGACTACATGAAGACCAAAAGATGACAATATATTTGTACCCATTAATGATTAGTTCATGTCTACAAATAAGAGGATTTGAAGTGGTTATGTGTTGTTTGTTAATGGCGCTTCACATTTTAACTACATGACATACTTCTGTGTCTAGTCTTCTTTATACATTGTTTTTTATGGTTGACTTTTTCTTAACAAGCCATATTGTCACTTCACTAATCACACCTGAGACAGTAAATGAATCTTACTGCTGCCTTTAGCTACATAATTTACATAATTGCATGTGATTGCTCATGCATGCTGAGAGTCACTGAACTACGGGCAATTTTTTTTTCCAATATGTTGATTGGTTCAAATTCTCTGAAAAAACTTTGTTTGGTCTGTATCCGGACTATGTTCTGGCAGTTTCTGACCCCTGTGCCTAACCAAAATAAGCTGCTTAATAAGGTCTGACAGTACTAGCACTCGTCATTAATGTTCCACTCTTCAATGTATATAAGGTTCATTCAAATTACATTCATGTTAATGAAGAATTTTAATTTTGCGATTTATTTTGGTTCAGTGTTCTTGTAAACAGGTCATTTGGAATTTGTAGAATCAGAATGACATTATTCGACTTGACAAAAAAAACATTTGGAAGTAAACATAGCCAATGTTTAGAAAAAAAAAGAAAAGAAAATAGATGTTTTAAATGATTGCCCAAAGTAGGGCTTGACATAAAACTGAAAATAGAACTAAAAGTACTGTTTGAGATGACAGATGAGATGAGCAAAGTTGTACTTGGTGGGGGAAAAAAACTAACTTTTTTTTAACCCACAGGTGTAAATCTCCCGCATTGCACCATTCATTGTTCTCTGCGCTCTGTCACACCTGTCTCAACTCACAAAGGGGCTTGATAATTAGCTGATGAGTTTAATCAGATGTGTTAAAGCTGGGAAACACAGACACAAAAGCACACAGACACAAACACACACAAGTGTCTTCAGATCTAAGCTTGAAAATGTTAGAAACTAAGAAGGCAAAGATGTGAACCAGGGAGGGTCCCAAATTGACCAAGTCATCCCTAATACACTCCATCACACAGAACATGTAAGGATAGGAATGCTTTTAGAGCAAAGCACGGTCGTCCCTCTGGACCGAGCCTCAGTTCTCGAACATGATTGGTTCTGACAGGTCAAGATCCCAGTGGGAGATCAGTCCTATCATCCAATCAGAGGCTGTGAAATCCCAGGATGATATCGACTAACAGTCTTTCGCTTAATTGAACCCACCATAAGAGACGTGGATTAACAGCATATAAAGTGAGAAATACACTACGCAGAAAAAAAGAGTGAAAAAAATAGAGCTTGTGTCAGGATCCGCGGCCGATAAAATGCCAGCTGTTGCATTAAAAAAAGCCTTGTGAGTTATACACGCATTTGGTTTTGCGTGGCTGAAAACCTCTTGAGTACGTCATCACTTCTTGATAAAATATGGATTCATGTGGGAGAGCAGAGTGATGCATTTCAGGCCCGACTAATGCTCATAAAAGCCGTGATTTGTGATCTGTTCAGTGGCATTTTGCAGCTGTTGCCTTTTTTTTTAATGCGTGTCAGTATATTTCCGCTCTTCTCTTGTCCTTTTATTTTCATATCTAGTAGTCTGCAGTTTCCCCAGGCAGAATGAGGAGGCTCATACAGCTTTAGTGCCTAAGAATAAAATTTTAACTTTCTACCTTCTACTGCCATTCTTAGACTTGGTGACCTAACTGATTTTTTTTCTGTACCACAGCGCTGTTGAATTCTCAAATCTGATTGGTCAGAAGTACGGCGGCAAATCACAGGTTTACATTAATGCACTGTTGTACGTTATCATTTCTATGGTAAAGGCTTGTTCACAGGGACTTGTATACTGAATGCTCCACATGAACTGATTTAAAATGTGAGTAATCGTTGATATAGTGAAGTTTTCTGTAAGGGGACATTTAATGGAAGGAGTCTCCAGTGTCGGCGCTTTGTAAAAGTCAGAGGTAAAGCTGCAACTTTAGGTCTTCAAGACAGAGGAGATTAGGCTTTGTGGATTCTCTGTAACATGACAAGCAAACTTCAAGAGAGAAAAAAATCATGAACTTTAGCTATATGCTTACTGAATTTCCTCTTGATGATAATGAAACTTCTTCATATTAATCACGTCTCCATATATTTTGCTTCTAGGAGAGTCATTTGAAGAAAAAAATGGACTCAGCATTTCCATCGTGTGGCCTCTGGCTCCGTTTCGAAACGTACCGCTCTGTTTGAAAGAGTCCGTAAAAGCCCTGCCTCCACTCCATTAACTTTAATTGGACACACTCAGCGAGACAAGCCAACAGCCAAATGAAAAGGAGTGCATCTCAGTGCTAACGGCTGATTAGCCGCCGTGTAGAACAGCCTCACCAACATTCTCACCCTTCCATCACATGGCAGCCGAGCCAAATTTAACAAGTGCTTACTCACCCAACACCACACCTGGCTGATCATTAGTGCTGCTGACGGAGAGCTAGAAGAGAAAATCTCTGACATAAACACTGAGCATTTATCATGACTATCTACTAGCCTTTATTTATAGGTTATACAATAATGTCTGCACATTTAAAAAAAACACCACTGTGGAAAATCAGTCAAGATGAAGTGAATCACAAATGCAGGAGCTGGGTTGAAAGATGGTGATTTGAATACGGTCTCATAGAAAATTAATCAAGGAACTAGTTTGAGTTCAAATTTGAGTTAATTCCTCAAATTTATCCTTTAATTTATCCTGATTGGTAAGACTTTTTTAGCTGACTGGCAGTTAAGATTCAGGTTTGGAGAGCAGTAAAAACCCTTAACCTGGAGAAAGCTGGAGATTTATTGCCTCTTAATCCCATTTTGCACCAGACACCTGCAGCGCCATTTCCAATGCGCTCCCATGTTTATCAATATGGCATTTTCACTTGAGTTTGCAGGACTTCTAATACATTATTATCGTTTCTATAGTAACAACTCATTCACACAGACTTGCATGGTGGAGGCTCCACATTAACATTTTTTTAATGTGTTTTTATTTAATATAGAAATATGTAAAAGTGTTGATATGGTGAAGTTTTCTGTAAGGAGATGCTTGTTTGACATTTATGGAAGGAGTCTCCAGTGCCAGTGCTTTGTAGCAGTTTCCAAACACTTCAGGACTGAAGGCTTTTTTTTTTCTTTCTTTTTTTTCCCCAGGTTCTCAGTTACAAGCCTTTGTTGTCTTATTAAGTTCAAATCAAAGAAAAAAAAAGAGAGGCTGGTAAGGGAACCGCTGTTTATAGCTGCTGTAACATAAGTGATAACTGGAACTAACTTGTTTCACGGATGTTCCACAGTATTAAACGTAACAGTAAACAGGTAAAAAAAGAATGACGTGTTGCTTTTTTAATTAATAAAAATATATAATAGCTAGCAAATTGCTTTGGTATAAGAGGAATTAAATATCATTGGCTAACATGTTTACAGGCAAAACATTTAATCAATATTTGATAATTGATATTCATTTCACATTCACATTCAGCAAAGTTGCATTTTGGTATAGTAGGAGAAAATGTAAATGCATTTGTCTTGATATAGCTACACTAGAAATAGACATTATACGTTTTTTTTTAATTATTATTTTCTATGTGAATGTCCTTGCTCAGTGTCTCTCGTCAGCCTAAAAATATTTTGTTCCATACACAATGATTTTTAAACTGTTTAACAGTGAGTGTTGTTAACAGTGCTATTGTTATAAGCTTCAGCCTTTGCTGGAGACATACTTGCCAATTCCAATAAAAGTTCTTTTTAATAGGTTAAAAGTAAAATAAAATATTACTCTTTTCTAAAATCCATTTTGAGAGTGTTTTATGTTCAGTTCTAGCATTAAACTGTGACCTCAAACCGATCATGTTTGTTGTGGCTGCTTTGGTTTGGGCTGTTTTGTCTCCTAGCGTTGTTTGATCGTTATACTATAAGCTGACCTTAGACCTCGTGCTTGCATCTGTGTATTGTTGAACAAACTCATGAAATCGTTTTGGCTGTTCTTTTTGCCAGATTCTCAGATGTGCCCTTTTCACTGTAAATTCTCGCAACACCACAGCCAATATGAAAGTCCTCACCCTCCCTGAAAAATCCCCTTCTCACCTTATTACAGAAATGGAGAAAGAGAGAGAAGGAAGGAGAGAGGAGGATTGAGGGAGAATGAGAGAGGGAGGGAGCGAGTGGCTCCAGACTGAGAGATGTGAGCTGTGATTTGTTTTGTTGCTGGTTAGATTGAGATAAAACTCTCTTTCTCAGTGGAGCATTAGGGCTCGGAGCTCACTGAAATGATTGACGCTTACTCTTTGTGTGTGTGTGTGTGTGTGTGTGTGTGTGTGGGTTACCACACTAGAGGTGAACCAGAGCGAAGGAATTGGTGTGTCAGTGTAGCTCTGCTACACACCAATACTCACATCTGCTTCATTCAGATGGTTGTACATTATTAACTTTATGGGAATTTTGGTTTGGATGGCATTTTGCTCGTAACAGTCGATATTAACATTTCATAACAGTTTTGAGAACAGCAAACACTCGGAAAGTGTGTGTAACTCAGGCTCTTTTCTAAAAATTTCCCTGTACCGTAGGTGTTCAGATGCTATAAATGTACTGACCAGAACTCTGCACTGTGCTATTTCAGGTATAGTGATGTGCACCTGAGTGCAAAACCCTCCTGTTCTCCAGTATTAGATCTTTTATTTTTACATCTTTTCTTTGAAAAAGGAGGAAGCCGGCTTTAAATGAATGCATGCAGATTTTGTGTAGATGAAGTAAAAGGCCTGAAATACACTCTCCATAAAGACAGGCTGCATTAATTTCCCTGGAAATCACAGTACAAAAAAAAACCAGCACTTTTTCTGAGATCAGTAACACTCATTCAGAGTAGACTAAACTACTGTATATATATTTTCCAAGGTACTTGCATACAGGATATTGGGACTAACTCACTTTTGAATGATTTACTGCACTCATTAACCAAACACCTACAGCCAGAAGAGTTTCTCAAATTATACACCTAGAGCTGTTAATCATCTAAACAGATTTTAACAGCTTCCATTATTCTGACGGTTTAACTTCCGAATCAGTAATATATCAGTAATACTGAGCGCCTTTGCACGCATAAAATAAAGTGCAGAGTGATTTTGGTAATTTGATCAGTGCATACTTAATTATGATAGGGAAACTTTATATGTACCTTACTGCTAATTATAGTCAAATGTGCACTTACCATCGACAATACGAAAACTTCTATCACTTTTATCTACACCCAGATAAAGTGAAGATTTCTATCTATTTAATCCTGATAAAAGGACATTTTACATGCAGTTAACAAGAGTAAACCTTACACACAAATGGCTTAATGAGAAAACTTTACATCCACTAAGTTGTGATAATGAGGAAGTTTGCATAATTCAAACAGTTTAATTCAGTTCAAACATAGTAAACAATTTACTTTACATGCACTTATCTCTGATATAAGAAACCAAACTGTAATAGAAAGGAAACTTTATTCTTAGTAAGTTATGATAAAAGGAAACTTTACATGCAATTATGATAAAAGGAAACCTTACACACATTTCTGATTAAAGGAAACTGTACATGCACTTAACTTTGATAAAAAGAAACTTTACATGTGCTTAACTCTGTTAATGAGGAAACTTTACATACAGTAATATTAACTGTGATAAAAGGAAACTTTACATACACTTATTTCTGATGATAACGAAACTTTACATACACAACTCTGGGATAATGGGGAAATTTTACAATACATTTATATTAGCTATGGAAATAAGAAAATGTACTCTGATAAAATGAAAATTTACATGCAGTAAACTCTACTAAAACTAATAAATAAAACTTTAAAAGCAGTTAGCTCAGATAAAAGGAAAATTTACATGCACTTTACATTGAAAATAAGGAAGCTTTACATCCAATTTAATTTAATAAAGGGAAAGGTTTAAATTGACTTTAAATATGATAGTCAGGAAATTTTAAATGCAGTTGAAATAGTCATTTTACATGCATTTACATGCTTTTACACATATGTAATATTGTGATCGTCTTAGATAAATTAGTTAGAGATTAAATTAGATTCATTTATTAGATTCATTGTTTCATAGTTTGTCAGTGGTTACCTGAAATTGACTGTATTTCTTAAATTATCAATAATGCTAACGTTTTTCTAGAAAGAGAAGGAGGAAGAAACACAGACTCCTGACATTTCAGTTGTCATTTTAGGCTCAAATGAGCAACTTTACACACTTGATCAGCAGATGGAGATGAGCGACATGAATCATGACTCATCACGGCTCATTCCATCTGCAAACACACAACCCTGTTCACAGTCCGCTTACCTTCAGCTCATGCAACACTGCCAGCCAGAGACATGAGAGAGAGAGAGAGAGAGAGAGAGAGAGAGAGAGAATGGCAGGAGGGATGGAATGGAGAGAAAAAGATGGAAAGATGAATAAAGATGATAGAGGGATTATTCATTTCCTTTATGGATTGCTTATGGAAAGCTGTATGATGTTTATTATATGAAATGACAGATTTGGGGAGAAAAGAGCAGATGCCTAGTCTCTATCTCTCTCTGTCTGTGTTTCTGTCTGTCTCTCTGTGTGATTGTGTGTGTTACTCTGAGCTCACGCTCAAACACAACAGCAGCTTTGTCATTTTTACAGCCTTATAAAACAACAAGCCACAGTCTCTCCCTTTACATCTCTCTGTTTTAGATCTCTCTCACTCCCTCTCTGTCTTTTCTTCATGCTTTTATTTCTCTCTCTTCATCTCCCTTCTCTTTCCCACTTTTTTCTTTTGCTTGCCTTCCTCTTTCTGCCGGTCTCTTCTTTTCCATCACTTGTTTATTTCTTGCTCTCTTTCTCTCTGTCCATCTCTCTCCTTTTATCTCATTTCCTGATACACCTCTCTTGTCCTTTCTGTCTCTCTGTCTCTATTTCTTGCTTTCTCTCCCTTTCCATCTATCTTTATTTGTTTCCTTTCCGCTGCCTGTCTCTTCTCCTTTCTCTTTCTCTCTCTCATTCTTTTCTCCTTTCTCATTGTCTTCATGTTTCTTCCTGTCTGTGTACTATTGTCTATCTCTTTCTATTTGTCTTTTTCCATCTGCCTGTATCTCTCTTCCTCCTTTACCCTCACTCTTTCTGGCTTTCTCCTTTTTTTTGCTGTCTGTCTATCTCTCTCTTTCCACCTGTTGCTTAATGTCTCTCTTCTGTTCTTTATCTTACCATCTTACTCTGTCCCTTTTCTCCATCTTTTCTCTCACTGTCTCTCTGTCCTTCCTTCTGTCTCACTTTTGCATATTTAATAATCAACAACAATCTTTCACTTTCTACTCTTATCCTTTTTTCTCACTTCCTATTTGTCTCTTTCTCCATCTGTCCATGTTTTCTCCATTCCTCTGTGAACCCCCTTCTCTCTCTCTCTCTCTCTCTCTCTCTCTCTCAGTCTCTGTCTGTCTGCCTGCCTGTCTGTCTTACTGTCTATGATCTTCTCTTCCACTTTTCTCTTTCACACACACACACACACACACACACACACACATTTTCTTTTCATCACTAGCTTTCTCTCTCACTCTCTTACTACTTGTCTTTTTTTATCTTCTTGTATTTTTCTTTCTCCAGTCCCTCATTTCCATCTTTCTATTTCTCTCTGCTTTCTCTCTATCATTCCGTTCCTATGTCAATATATCTTGTGCTGCTTCTCTTTCCATCTCTCTGTTTTCTTTCTCTCCTCTTGTCCTTCTCTCTCTCTCTCTCTCTTCTCGTTTCAGAGTGTCTTGTGATTATGGTTCAGCATTTGTACGCAGCTGGTCCTTTTTTTAAAATGTAGAATCTTTCTTTTCTGTGAATTACATCTGTGATTTTCTGTGAATGTTGTGACCCTGACCAGCATAAAGCAGCTATGTGAGATGAAACAAAATGTAATTTTTTTTTTTTAAATTCTGAGACTGAGAACTCAGCAGGTGGTTAAGTCACTTGTAAAAAAAAAAAAAAAAAAGAATATTTCAGTTAAAAAAAAAAAGTCTGTGTGTGGATGAAAGTGTGTAATGTTGAGAGAATGTCATATTAAATCTGTGCGATGGTGGGAGACAGTTACAGAGACAAAAAGTTTTATTAACAGTTTTTTGGTTAAATTTCAAGTCATAGACTTCATTTCTTCAGTCTAACACTTGTTTAATATTTTCCCTTCTTTAGTTGCGATTTCATTCCTTTTTGTTTTGTCTGACGCTAACGTTGTTTAGACTGTAACAAAACATAAGAAACTCCAGATGTTCAAAAACTTTTAACTGGCAGCGCACACCGGCATTCATCACCCTAAACCAATCAGCATAACGCAAACAGCTGACTGTCCAATCAAAAACATGCTGAGGCAGTTGCCTGCCCAAACAAAGTACTCTGACACACACACACACACACACACACACACACCTGTGTGCTCAAAAGCAAATCAAACAGATGTCTGTCCGATCAAGAACGTCCTTGACAGATGGCTGTCTGGTTAAAAAACAATCGCCTGCCCAGCAAAAAAGAGCACAAACAGATGGCTGTCCAATCAAAACAAACCTAGGCAGATGTCTATCCAATCAAAAGATGCTGAGACAGAGCACGGACAGATGTCTACCCAATCAAACAGAGTCAAGCCAGATGGTTATCCAGTCAGAACACAGCACCACAGAGGCAGAAGTGCATATTTAATGATTGAATATTGTAGATTAGGAGGCAAATAAAGGGCAATAAGTCATACAAAACTCCAAATAAAATAATGTTTTAATAGTTATTTCAATATTTGTAACAAGATTTTTTTGAAACATGAATAACAAGTTTAATAGTCGTACAAATTTTAACACTTATGGTCTACCAGGCTAAGGTATAAAACGCTCTGTGTCATGATGTTATAGAAAAATAATCAATGACGGGGTGGTGTGATGAAGTGGATGTTACCGTTAACACTGTGAAGGTGATTATTTTCCTACAACAGCATGTCCTGAAGTGTTTTATTCCTCTTATCCCCCAGCAGTTTGCCAACACAAGAACAACACGTGATACTTTTTGTCCATTTATAGTTACATTTACTATTGTGGACTGTCCATGAACAAGTTAAGTTAGTCTTCTTACTTACGTTATAGCAGCTATAAACAGTTGTTCCTTCACCAGCCTGGCTTCTTCTCTCTCTTGACATCAACGAGACTCCTCTGTCCTGCAGTTACAGCTTTACCTCTGACTGTTATGTACGTAGCACTGACGCTGGAGACTCCTTCTGTGAATACTAAATAAACGACTATTTCAATAAAACTTTGCCAATCAATAATTATACGTTTTTCTTTGCTAAATATCAAGACGTTTTGAATCTGTTTATTATTAGACATATATCATATGACACGTCCTCTATGTAAATCCCTGTGTAAGTTGTTACTATAGAAACCATTACATATTAGGACGAGCATATTAACAGAAACTTGTGATTTGCCGTCAGTGCTGCTGTAATAGAAAATGAATCCACACCATCCGACCAATCAGAATCCAGGTTTCAATAGCATTCTCATAACGTTGCCGTTTATACCAAAAATTAACATTCCGTAAACGTTAGTGTTCATTTTCCTACAACTAAAACTGTACGACTTTGTAGAAACGTTTCTAGTTTTTATAAACCTGAAAATCTTGGATGAACGTTCCACGTTCTCACATCATCGCCTTGGCCATTTTGTTTTGCCTTCTAAATTGGTTTTCTCCACTAACACCACTAAATTGTAAGTCTTGCTGTGCATAACATCTCCGTCTCCTCCGTCCCACCTGTCAGTGCATCCGGCCGGCTGGGTGTCCTTCCCGTGCAGGGCCGTGATCCGTGAGGTTGTCATTGCGACGCGTGTTGCTCTTCCTCCTGTTGTGTCATCTGTGGCTAATGAGTCAACCTCCTGGTGTGAGCATACACACACACACACACACACACACACACACATGAGGACAGACTTACAAACGTCACCCAGAGCAGAGAGGCCTGAACCAATAACCCAGTTTCGAGAGAGAGAGAGAGAGAGAGAGAGAGGGCATATGCAAAGGACATTTACGCACCACATAAACAGATTTTAAATATGATGAAGTTTGCATAAAAAGACATTTAAATAAAAGTTTATTTAACATTTTTGGAAGGAATCTCATTTTTGTCCTAGTAACTTCTAGAGAGAGGGGGGAAAAAGAGGTTGGTGAGAGAATGACTGTTTATAGCTGCTATAACGTAAGTGACAACAGGAACAGAAACTTACAGGTTTTGCAACGTTAAATGTAACTAAACATCAATAAAAAGTACGTCATTCTTTAATTAATAAAAAAAAAATTGCAATCATTGGCAAATTGCTGTTGTATAAGAGGAATAAAACACTTTGGGATGTGCTTTTATAAGAAAATAATTGACTTCAAGGAGCTAACAGTGAATCTGCTTCATCACAACAGCCTGATGTTGATGAGTTTCCTGTAACAGCATGTCCCTAAATGATTTATTCCTTATTGCCTTTACAAAAGAAACCATTTTTCTGAGAGTGTATGTCATTGGGGTGGTAACAGGAATTTTTCTATGACAGCATGCCTCTAACTGTTTTATCGATTGCTAACTGGCTTCCTTTTAAAATGAGCTTTAGGGCCTCTGCTATGTTAATCTAGAAATTTGTATTTAATGGCAACACTGGTACTGATTAAAAAATCTCAAAATTTTGTACATTTATTTCAATTGTTTCATATTTTTCCGACTAAAAATGATTTTAAAATCATTGTGATCTAAACAGAACATTATCCTTGTCATGAATTAACCCCTTAAAGTCTTATTCCTCGGTTTGTAACGTTTGGGAGTGAGGAATGTGAGGAATGTGAGGTAATGTAATGCTGGGAGTTTAAGGGGTTAAACGTAATCTGCCTGAACAAGTGGCTCCAGCCTGTAGCTCTGAACATCTCAGATGTTCCTATCGATTGAAGCGGTTGCTCAAAACTCAATTTGAGATTTCTCTGGACCACAGCGAGCTTTTTTCCCTGTCAGCAGGGACGGCTGAGCTGTCTTTATCACATCGCTGATCATGATGGAAGGGAACGTGGCTCGACAAACGGAAAATCATCACTCATTACACACTCTCTCTCTGTCTCTGTGTATTCATTTAGCTACAGTTCATTATATATATATATATATATGAAACTATATAAACACACACACAATTACACACATTCCTAAGATATTTACTTCCAAATATCTCATATACATATAGGTAGTAACATGTTATTACTATGTTATTACTTTGCTACTATTTATGATTCTTCAAAAATCTGTTTGATTTGAGAATAGTGATTTTATTTGCTATCGTTTTTTATTATTATTAATATTATTATTAAATACACCTTAAATTTGGGAAAAGTTTTGATTGTGACTTTGTAACATTTCAAACAAATCAAGACATCAGGAAATATTTCAAATATTAGTGTTGATAGTGATGTATTTGATGAACCAGTGAGTTTGGTACTTTATTATATGTTTATTACTAGTTTATTACATGTTTATTACAACATAAGTGTTTCTTAGGTTTGAAAATTGCCTTTGTTACAATTCCTACAAAGTAAATGAGGTGCATTCGGGTACTAAATAAGGTACTAAACTGAACTAAAAGTACTAAGAGTAAATTCTTATGTTTAATAACCTGGAAAAGTGTTTTTTTAAATCTCTTAAATCTCATTTTAGAGATGTAACTGCTTTTTAAGAACAGATGTTGTGCATTATAAAGATGTATTTATTTTACTTGTAGCTGATAACACAAGAATGTACGGATATAGTATGTTTTCTATGTTTATTATAAATGTACACACACCGGCCACTTTATTAGGAACACCCATACACCTGCTCAATCATGCAATTGTCCAATCAGCCAATCATGTTGCAGGAGCACGATGCATAAAGTCACCACGGTGTCCACTGTAGACTCAGATTCCTGTTCTTGGCTGACTGAAGTGAGTCATTTACTCTTGTATCCTTGTCAAGGTTTGACGTGTTGTGTGTTCTGTGATGCTTTCCTGCTCACCACGGTTGTAAAGAGTGGTTATTTGAGTTACTGAACCCTTCCTCTCAGCTTGTACCAGTCTGGCCGTGCTCCTCAGACCTCTCTCATCAACACTGTGTTTCTGAAATCACATTTTTGTTTTTTCCTCATTCTGATGTTTGATGTGAACAGTAACTGAAGCTTTTGACTAGTGTCTGCATTGCGCTGCTGCCTCATGATTGGCTGATTGGAAAATTACATGAATGAATGTACTAGAAATGATATCTGCATGATTTTCAGGTTCCTACAAAGAATGTGGGCTGAAATACAAAATAGTGATAAAGATAGAGAGCAAGAGTGAGAGAGAGAGACAGAGAGAAAGCGATAACAGGAACGAGAGAGAGAGAATAGTGAGCGTCAGTGTGTACGTTTGTAACGAGGCCGTGCTTCAGCCTGCTAATCACATGTCTAGAGATAAAGGTTAATGAGGGAGAACCTGCACTGTCTTGTTCTCTCTCTCACACACACACACACACACACTAATTGGGATCGGCTTCACAGCGTTAGACAGTGACGGTGGCTCAGAAGCCACCAGGAGACAACCTTTCCTCGGCACTGCTCACAAAATTTTCTTTTTTAAAGCCGAAATTTTCACTTTTATTCCTGCAGGTTAACTAAATCTGAAGCCGCACTGGACGCTGTTCCCCCCGTCTGTGGCCTCAAAGATTTAAAGCGTGCCTGTTATAATGGAAATGGAAGGCGTATTGATTTCCCGGCGCTCGCGGCGCTTATTTTGTGAATTATCTCGCTCGCGGCCCTGGCGCGGAGCACAGCAGAGGGAGGGAGGTGGGGGATTTTATGCCCTGCTGGCTGTTTTGTGTCCCGAAGTGTCTAAAAGCAGGTAAAAGATATAAGAGCGCTGGCCAGTGAAAGAGCCACAGTTTGAAATCCGTTAAAATTTAATTTCTTTTCTCTCCTGAGGGAGCGATCTGAGCTAATACAGCAATGAGGAAGAGAACCCCTGGCACAGAGGCGGCAGCGGCTCCGGAGCCTCGACACACTGCCATCAATCTGTAAGGAGAGTCCAGGTTAATGTTCTGTTTTATTAGGGTGGTTCAGTTTTCCTCCAGCAATTTATTCCTTTTAAAAAAAAAAAAAAAAAAGAAAAACACGACCCCATTTTATACAGCGTCCATAGTAATTCTAATAATGACGCTTTCACTGGACTTTACACGAAGCAAGTCGTAAGAAAAGGTTCGAGAGATGATTACGCCTTCGGACTAACTTCAGCCATTCAGCGCTCTTTCGTACAAGTTGACGCTTACAAATATGTTATCATGAATTTTGTGTTGAAAATGTCTTGACACCAGTCATCACGATACACACATACGCAGAAATCATAAGATTATTAAAATAGGTAACTATATCATATACATGTGTAATAACATATTTATTACCGGGTTATACTACGCTGTTACGATATGCAGTATATGGGGCGCTAAAAATTATACTTTAGATAAATACTACATATATTCCAGAGATAGAATTAGCAATTTTATTAGCTATTTTAAATTATTTTATTATATTATTATTTTAATACCAATAAACACAACTAAAATCATGAAACTTGTCTCCACTGCAAGTCAGTGCGTTAGCAAAAGTTTCAAATATCATGATTAGCATGGAGGCCTGCAGTGATGGTGGCAGATTGTTACACATTTATAAATGTTTAATTGCATGTTTATTACAACATAAGGGCTTCTTATTTGCTAGTAGTGGGTGAATTTGGAAAGGAATTCAGTCAAACTCAAAAAAATAAGATGGTAAACAAGAAAGAGTTATTCTTTAGTAATCATATACATTTTGCACAATGTACATACATACTGTACATGCACATTCATAAGAATAATGAAATAAATGGCCAATTATATATATGTGTGTGTAATAACAGGTTTATTGTGATGTTACACTATGTTACTACTCTGTTACAATGTGCAATATTCTGGGCTCCCAAAACTTAGCCTTCAGATAAATACCACATATTTCATTCCAGCGACAGATCTATATTGTTAGCCATTTTATTTTATATTGCTGTATCTATAAATATCAATAAGTACAACTGAAATTATTAAACTCAACTGTACATTTTTTTTCATAAGTCAAAAAACTCATTGTGTTAGCAAATGTTTCAAAAATGAGCATTAACGTGTTTTTTATGCTTAATAAATAGGCGAGTATAGATGTTTTACTGCATGTTTATTTCAAAAAGTTGTAATAAACAAAAAATATATATATATATATATATGTGTGTGTGTGTGTGTGTGTGTGTGTGCGCGCGTATATATAGTAGATGAATTTGGAAAAGTCATTAGGTCTGATGGAATAAACTTATTACAAAATATACATACAAATTCATAAGACTATTCAAATTGACATATATGTGTAATAAGCTGTTTACTACCATGTTATACAGTGTTACTTCTCTGTTACTCTATCATTATTATAAAAAAATTTAAATAAATAAATAAATAAATAAATATATTTTAGAGATGGGGCTGTCTATTTTATTAATTCTTTTCAAACAAGTCTTTGCATTAGCAAAAGTTTCAAATATTACCGTTAGCATGAGGCATTCAGTTCCACATGTAAAAAGTAAGTAATAAATGGGTGATATGGTAATTAGCTTTTATTGCATGTTTATTAATGGTTTATTGAATGTTTATTCCAACATAAAGTTTTTTTCTGCACAAAAAAAGGCTGAATTTGGAAAGGAAATTAGGTACAATCAGGAGATAAAGTACTACACTGCACCTTTCAGAGTACAAAGAGTCTGTTTTTATGTTTAGTTAGCTGGAAAAGTGTCATTTTAAGATATATAATTGGATTTTAAGGATGACTGTTGGGTATATTTCTAAGACTTGTAGCTTATAACCCTTAATATACGTGTACAGTGTTTCTTTTTTCCTCACGTGTTGTACAGTGGTAAATGGTACACGGCTCATGTGCATTAGGCGTGTGAAGGCTTTAAAGCAAATCCGCCATGGGTTTGATTTACTCGGAGACGGTTTACGGTAACGTGTGCCACATTCATCCGTATTCCTCCTCCTGATTGATCGCAGAGAGCAGCAGCAGCAGGATGAGCTGTAACCCAAGCCTGAATTAATGGACCATTTTGGGGAAGTGTCTTCTATTAAACATGCCTGCTTAGTCGAGGTGATGCATTATCTGCCCCGTGCGCTACGTTCGCTCATCTGTGATGTCCCTCTGCTCTGCGCAGCACTGAGCGCCACCTGTCATGGACAGCTAAGGTAGATGATGAGGTTTTATGTCAGAGGAGGGAGAAAACGAGACGCAGGGTCACGATTAATAAAACATAATACGTTCACGCTAGGAAGGAGATCGAGTTTATAAGCCCTATAAACTTTGATTGGTCATGTGACCTTGTGGCCTTGCCATTTTTAGAGCGTATAATAAAGATGAAATTACAGCCATCCATTATCATACTGTATCTGTTTACTCTAGTTAATGGATCTGGTGTTCACAGGAAATGCTAAAATAGTTACATACGACTCTCAAATATCGACTAGAATGAAAAAGCTTTTCTGATAAGCATGAAACAGCATACACTCGTAGAAAATGGAAGCTTTCTATACTTAATTGTTCGTAGCTTCTTACAAAGGTTTTAAGTTCGGAACCAATCCTGTGGTCCGACGTTTCTTCACTTCCCCGTAGTTCCTACATACATTTAGTTCTCGCAAAAAAAAAAAAACGGAAGAAAAGCGTATAATCGTAGTTTCATCTTATCCTGTCGTATACGACATCTCATTAAATGAGTACAGAGACTTTACGAAAAAAAATAAAGCTTGGAAGGAAGTTGGTGCCTCTGTTGCGTGTACGTAGCTAGGACAGTTAAATTGCGTTGCTAAACTAATCTGGCTACAAAGCTAGTGCGAAGCTGAGCAGGTACCTTATAAAATAAACAATTTTCACACTGATTAGTGTGTTATTTAATTTGTGGTAATGAGTTACTACTGTTTCTAACTGTGAAGAATGACAAAAGGCCACGCCCACAGGCAACAAGAGTACACGTAATCGCTACACGTCCACAAGCTACACGAACAACTAACTAACTCAGGTTAATTTGTTGGATTCATTTGTTAAATATTAATTATCATACTTACAAAGTTTCTCAAAACAATTTAGGAATCAAAAAGAGCAAATTATAAGTAGGAAAGGCTTATCTAGTCAAATTCTAGCTCCAGCAATTTATACGCGAGGGTGATATAAAAGCGTATTCTTTCCTGAGTGCTTTTTTCTTTTTTTCCCCTCCCTTATTTTAACATAAATTTGACAACGTAAGATATTGCTAAAATCCAAATAACACAAAAGGTGTGTTTGTTAAGTAAGCAGCATTTATGAAAAAGTGTCGCTGCATGAGAGAGATTTTTACATGTTTGCGTGTGTGTGTGTGTGTGTGTGTGTGTGTGGTGTCTCCAGTCCTGCTGAATGGACACCAGCCGTGCTGTTGTCCTGCTCTCTGATGGAGGCTTGCACTGTTTAACTCTGTACGATTGCCCTGGGCTGATCTTACAGAGTCGCGCAGCATGACTGACACACACACACACACACACCTGCAGCTGTTCAGCTCACACACTGAGACTGAGCACAAAACACACAAAGAATAACAACTTGCTGGACACTAGGTTCAACTCATCAGTACAGAGTGTATTAACAGTGACGGATGTTAATCATCAAATCCAAGATGGAACGCTCAGTGGAATCTTAACAGAGTGTTTATTTCCAGATCCGAACCTCGATCCTGAGCTCAGGGAGAATTTCACTTCCTCTGACATTTCTGATTTCTAATTAGAACGTGCTAGACGGTGGCTCCTATCTCTAATGCGGTCCTAAAAATCCCCCTGTGCTACGCAGATGAATGCGATAATTAGCTATGATTATTTTATTCCATACGGAAATGAGGAGATAAACTAAGATTGGGAATGACTATCTGATATAATATGGTGGGTTTAAAAGATTAAAAGCCATTCAAGGACATAGTGAGGTCAGAAGAATTCATATAAAAATCAAATAAAACTTGTATTAAGAATGGAAATAATTATGGTTGTGGTGATGGGCGGGCTTAGCGGTTGGATTTGCTACAAATATTGTGATATCAGGTTTAGGATAATCATACAACCTGAATATTTTGTCTGAATTTTGATTAATCTATAATAATCTGTTTAAAGTATTTATAGCTACATCAATTATGGCGTCAACATCACTGAAATCCCAAATTTATAACTGCGGTTGACTAAACTGCGCAAACTAAAATTTTGCAAAATTAATATGAATTTTAAACAAACTTCACAACTCAAATTGTATAAAAAGTTATGAAGGTTGAGGTTAAGGTCGAGGATAGCATTCATAACTTTTCTTACGACGTTATTCACGAGAAATTGAACGAAAGCCAACTACGCTTCTGCCGTTCATATGAATTTGTACAGATTTGGTACGACTGTTCAAATTCTAGGAACAGGAAATGATTTGGTTTTTAAGTCTATAAACAAAGTCACGGCATGACTGATTTTTTTTTTTTAACAATTATTTAAGCCTTTACAAAGAAAATGAAGTACTTTATAACCAATTTTTGTATGCAGTTCTATTTGTTAGTCAATAAATAGTTAATAGTTCCTGAATTTGATCATTTCGGGGATTTCATAGTGATTTATGAAAACCGTAGTGGAAAATTGTTCTGCGAAATACGGCAACTTTTTACTTATTTTTTATCCAAAATTTTGGTAGATCCAGATCCATCATTTCACTCTTCAGAAATTTTATGACATGACATTTAATATTAAAATCAGAATTTTGTGGAAGAGCCATGTTGATTTTATCTATTTTATCTATTTATTGGCTAGAGATAGGCAATGATTTGGGTTTTTTGGCTGCAAATGGAGTGTGTGTAGTTTGTAGGACTCTGCATACAACATGGTTCGTGTGAATTTTTGCACATTTTTAAAAAAAATTGTTTATCTTCACTATATACACAGATTAGCTTAAGAAGCCATTAACAGAAAGGCTTCAAACTCTTCAAGCGCTCTCCTCTAGAGAGAAACTCTCCAGACCTGTGTGCAAGATTTGAATATTTGTTGTTAAATGAAAGACTCGCCGAGCACATTTATTCCAGAATTAATTAGTCCAGGATAGTATCTCTGCAGCTCAGCTGGGGCAGATGTTGATCTTCCTTCATGCACGTAACAAGGCCTGGGGTTGTGATTAAGTTTACAGAGCGAGGAGATTTTTTTCTCTCTCGCTGTAATAAGCCCACGCACCAGGCTTAGACGCCCTGCTGCGGAGTTATTTGCTGGCGCATTAGAGGTGCACATACACACGGTGATGGAGTGTCTCAGGAGGAGGCCTGCGCTGCTATGGGGATGATGGGATGGCTGGTAAACTGGAGCTCCAGGTCTGCTTTAGTGATATTGATTCGAGCTCTGCCGTCTGACCCTTTCGAGAGAGCGAAGCCGAGTCTGTCGCCGAGGTAATTCCTGAAATATACTGTAACATAGAACACTGCTGTAATCTATAATGTCAAACACTAATTATAAGGATACAGTGTTTAATCGATATTTAGCATTAATTGTAGCCCATATGTTGCTATGCATGTCATGTTGGAGCTAAACTCCATTTCCCAGAATCCTTTACCAAATTATGAAAGACTCATGTCACATCACCCATTACTTTGCTATCGCTCCTAGCTCACGTTACCAGGGACGGATTAAATGCAGGACAGGGCATTCAGTAAATCTTACCCAAATCCCCCCTCTTCCCAGCCCACCACACATGAACCAAGCCCTGACCAATCACGCCTCGCTGCCTATAACACAACACATGCAAAATAAAGTGCACACTTCAGTACAATACACATCCATTATGAGTATTTGAGTAGCCTCAGTGTTATACACATGGCTGTGTTACTTTAGGTGACCTTAGTCTTCTGTCTTACATTCTCGTTGATCAAATAGTCAGTTCAGCTCTTTAACTCTTGTTCAGTCTTTTTGGGCTCATTTTAGTGTGGAGTTCATTTTTAATCCTAAAAAAAATGAACGTTCTCTGGTTTCTCGTTCCTTTTTAAGTTTTCTTTTCATCAGTGCATTTAGTGTGGGTTTACAGATATCTATGTCTTTTTTTGGTCATGTGCATAACTAGAAAAAAAAATAGGACCAAACTGACCCCTCATTTGTCACAAATTCAAACACACACACACACACACACACACAAATACCATTTCAGAATCGATTTCAGATTCTGTGACTGGATCATGTATCATGTTGTGTATGACAGTGTAATGCAGGGCTTCCCAAACTTTTTGGGCAAATGTCCCAAATGGACATTATGAATTTTTTTTTTCTTTCTTCCACCCTACATGATTTAATTCTACGTTTATAATTTAGGACTTGTAAATCCATTTTCAGTAAGTGTTTCGGGATATATTTTCGCTTTGAATCCTGTTGTTACAGTACCGTGAGTTACTCTCATGCCCCCATTTGCAAATCAAGTGACCCCACATGGGGTCATGACCTCTAGTTAGGGAACATCTGGTGTAACTGAATAATTATTCACTTTAAATCTGTGCTTATCGAGGGTCCCTGGACACCGGTCAGTAATCTGTCCCTGGACGTTAGTGCAAGCTTTTCTGGTATTGACCATTTGTTTAGTTGCCCATTTACTTCCAGCCCGTTTGCTGATTCAAAGTTTTAAAATAACTCTATAGTCAAATTTTGTTTTCTGTTATATTTCGACTCATTAGTTTATTTATTTATTGAATAACTCTTTTTACCAGAGAGACAAATAAATGAATTTCCACCTGTTCTGGAGGTCTCTGTGTTCAGCATTGAATTTATTTGTAATGTCACACTCCACAGTACTGGTTAATGGCTCATATGAAAGTAGACACTCAGGGCTTTAAGAATTTTTCTTAAGTATTTCTTTTTTTTTTTACCTAGCCTACTAGGTTTAAATGTTAGAATTTTATTGTGGTAGTTGTATACAGTGTTTTACTATCAGAAAAGCTTTAGTTGTGCTGTGTATTTGATCTCTGTACCAGTGTTATTGTGGAGAGGTGTGAATCGTTTGCCCAGCAGGGGGCTCAAACTCCTCCCATTTCCCATTACCCTGCTCACCAGCAGCTAAACACAGAGTCACGATACGCTACACACAGAAACCCAACAGTGTCCTGACTAATCTTATAACAGACTTGCAGCGATAAAATAATTCATTTGATTGAAAATGTCTGATAAGTCCGCCCATCTATAATCATAACTAACTATACCTTTCCATGTTGTCCAATTTTTTAAATTTCCCATATTGACTGTATCGACTACTGCTGCTGTTGGCTGGAGATGGACAATGATTCACTCTTACTGGCTGGAGATGGACAATGATTCACTCTTACTGGCTGGAGATGAAGAGTGTTAAGGAAATGCATTGAAATGAATGTTCAGGCTGTAGACCTTAGCTACAAAGTGAAAATAATAACAATTTCACTATCTCTTCATTGTATTCCTGTAAATACCACCTCTCTCCTTACTGATGACAGACTTGTACCACCCCAGTGCAGATTATACAGACTCATAAACCCACCCATAATCCACTTCTCTCTTTTTATTTCCAATATTCAGTACAGAAGGGTTTGATCAGCAGTACAGGGTCACATAGTGGAACTAATGACAGTAAGCAGAATTATCTCATTATATGAGCATGTAATAATTTAAATGATGCATTTAACTAGAGCATTTCAAATAGACAAGAGAGCAAAGATGCTGAGAGAGAGAGAGAGAGGGGTGAATACTAAGGATGAATGAATTTTTAGTATTAGAATTCTTACGAAATTCATAAGAATTCCATCGTTTTACTCTGCTCCCCTTTCCACAACTCTCTCTGGAAGAAGAGAATTTTTTTTCTCCAATCAATTTAACCACGACTGCTTGAGTGCTTCACATTCACAAATAAAAGTTGTGACCATGAGCCATTTCATAAATCCAAAATAGGTGTAATAATAATAAATACACAGCTTTATTACACCACGCTATGCGCTTATAACTTCATATTTTCAAAATGGACATTACGTAACACTGCTGTCTTGAGCATTTCATCATGATGATGTACCTATACATCATGATGCAACTCCAGGGCGGGGCTTTAGTCGGACGTGTCGCTCTTGAGCAGGATGGAGGAGAATGTGCCTGAATTTTTGCTCGCTATTGAAGTTAATAAGACAAATAATGCAGCTTGTCCTGAAGGTGTCTGAAAAGGTACAGTTACAGCTTTACCTCTGACTGTTACCAAGCATTGACACTGGAGGCTCCTTCCATAAATGTTGAATAAACATGTCCTAACAGAAAACCTCACCATATTAATGATTACATCCATTCATACAAGTCCCTGTGTAAGTTGTTACTATAGTATTGAAAACCTTTTAAAATGAGCGCATTGTGATAGTTTTTTTTTTATATATATATAGGATTTAAGCAAAACTGTTCTAATCTTGAGTGTAGCCACTTTCAATTCAATACATTCTGCACTGAAAAGAGATAATGGAAGCTCTGACTCTGAGTCCGTAACCCTCTCATACACAAGGGAGAGGAAAAAGAGAGAGAGAGAAATAGACTCAAATTTTTATTGGTGCCTTTATGACACAATAAGCAGCATATGTTGTTCATTTACACACACACACACACACACACACACACACACACACACACACACACACACCCACACACACTGAGTGTTGGCTTTTCACACTAACACTCCTCTCTCTCCTGTGCGTGCTGGAATAAATGCTTTTGTTATACACACACAATGCTCCTACACACTGGGAGTTCTGCACTGAGTGCAAGACACAATGACAGTCTAATTGAGGAGACGCTAATCTGTGTGTGTGTGTGTGTGTGTGTGTTTGTGAAAGTGTGTGTTTATACAATATATGTATGTGGCTGTGTATTTAATTCTGTAGATGTGTGTGTGTATTTATTTGTGCATGCATGTGCATGAGTGTTTTGGTGTTTATTTATGCACATATCTGCATGTGTCTACAGGATTAAGAAGTGTGTGTGTACATCTTTATTACTCTCATCTGCACGCATGCGTGCGTTTGTGTGTTTATTTATTTAAGCATGTGTACGTGGGTATGTGTCCTTATAAGTGCTTGTAGAAGAGTGTGTGACTGCATCTGTTTATGCAGATGTGCATGTGTATGTATATATATGTGTGTGTGTGTGTGTGTGTTTATCAGTCTCCTCTGTGAGAGAGAGAGAAAGAGAGAGAGAACCAGTTTCAGGTTTTGACGTGGGCGTGTTTCTGACAGCTATAATTCTGC
>CM075012.1:7043501-7068074 GCA_037576675.1 Pangasius sanitwongsei
TGCTGTGTGTGTGTAGTCATGTGCTGTGTGTGTGTGTGTAATCATGTGCTGTGTGTGTGTAGTCATGTGCTGTGTGTCTGTGTTTGTGTGTGTGTAATCATGTGCTGTGTGTGTGTGTAAAATCATGTGCTGTGTGTGTGTAGTCATGTACTGTGTGTGTGTGTAGTCATGTGCTGTGTGTCTGTAATCATATGTATATATATATATATATATATATATATATATAATGATCATTCTTGCTACACACCTTATTCTATATGAAGCATCTGTTTGGTGAAACAAATGAGTCTTGTACACCCTCTACCCTGTCAGTCACTGAAAAGGGAGAGCTATATTACCCATTCTGACTTGATTTTATTCAGTATAAAAGAGTAAATTAACTGTGAAAAAGAAATGTTTAATTACAAATGATCTAAGTAGGTAATAAAATTTCATTATTTTAACACAGCTGTCAGTTATTCAGCAATTTAATACCAAATTCTGGCTTTATTTCATAAAAGTTTTTTCTTTTCTGAACAGGACACTTTCCAATGACACATTACTCAGTTTCCTCTTTAAATTAAAGCTGGCTCTTATTACTATTTTTAAATAATTTCCCTTTTCATCACAGTTTTATGTCATTCAAGACTACATATGGGGTCCATGGAAGCTAGTTTCCACCGTGTATGAGAAAATATTACACAGCTTGATCTCTAACTTAGTATTGTGATATTGCAACTGTTTATCTTACACTTGTGAATTATCATATAAAGCATATATTTAAAAAAGCATATAAAAATGTTGCAGTTGTCATATTTCCATACATTTATGAGGTAAAAAGTCACAACTGCAAGATAAGTCCATGTAATATTTTCTTGTATATGGAGTAACAACAATCTATAAGGGTCAAACATGATCACCGGTTGATCACACATTCAGTAGTCTCAGCCTCCTTTGCTCCACCCACCGGCCACTGAGTGTCTGATATCTTTTGTACACCTTTCTGGCTACAAGCCTCAGGATTTTGAAGGTTGCAATCTGATTGGCTCTCCGCACCTCCACATGGCAGGTTCCAGTGGGAAAACAGACTTTTGAGCACTGTGACACAGTAAGCTTAGAGCCTGGGAAAGTGGTATCTTTATAATATAACTGTGGGAGGTAAATTCCTCTCTGAACTTCTGTGAGAGGCAGCCAACTGTTTAGAACGTGGCTTAAAATACCATCGGGTGTCACATTGCTTCAACCTGTTTCATCAGCCCAATTTACTATGGCATCTTGAAATCCCTGTGACTGTGGTCCTTCATGGTTTTGGAGTCAGTAAGCATTCTCACAGACGCTACCACTAGATTCAGAGGAAATGATTATCCAATCAGTGCCTCATGAAAAGAGGAATCTGTAAGAAAACCACATTGAAAACATCTCTCGTCAACCAAAGTGCTATATGTTTGCACGTCGTCATGATTATTTCATAATCTCCTTTGTATTTGATTCCCCCCATTTCATACTTCAGGGCCTGGCTGCTCATGACTATGCTGACAAAACCTGATATTTTATGTTTTATAGTTCATACGAGGAATAAATGTTCTGTACTGACCACTGTTATCACTAACAGCTGCAGTTCTAAAAGTGAAACATCATAATATGTAAAGCACTGAAACACATTAATATCTGCTTTTTCAGAACCTTCCTCCTCTGCTCACACATAATGAAAATGTCTCTTAGTGGTTGGAGTGCACTTAGTGAGCTATAATTACAGCAATTGGAACTGTAGTGATAACTGAAGGACATGCTGGGAGTGGATGAGTGTTAGGATCCCGTCACCAAAATAGTCCAGTGATTTTAAACACGTCTCACTTGTAACAGAGAAAGATGGCTCGTCTGGTCGCATTCTTCGTGTGTATCTTTCGATCATGCATCACTCATCTCATCTACCGTAATTGTGCCACTCCTGACTGGTTTCCTCTGGCTTAGCAATACTGCTGTGTATTGACGTCAGCCTCCATGCTCGCATACACAAACACACAGCTTATCTCTCTGCTTGGGATCTGGCAAGAGCAGACCGGTGGAATCGGCCCACGCTGGAACCAGTGTGCAGCTCGAGGGTGGGTTTGGACCTTATATTGCTGCCAGGCTTATGCATGTTACACTACATAGAGCAGGGTCCAAAAATATGAGTTCACTACCATGCTACATTTTACTCAGATGCTACTTATTAATCCAGCCCTTTATTTCATTCAAAGCTTAACTAATTATTAACAACTAATGAATTACGAGAAAATATTAAACACCTTATATTGACACAATTAGTATAACTTATACTATATATACATTATACACTATCCTCCCTGTCAGTAAGAACAAAAATGTCTTACTTACATTAATAAGGAGTGCTTTGTTTAAGAAATCATTTGACCCAGTTGCATTAGTTTCACATAACTGAATAAACAAACCAGTTCCTGGTATTGGCTTCAGACTTTTGGACCCTGTGCAATGCGAAAACAAAGCCATACACATGATGATGACATTGTACACTCTCATACTAGTGAGCTAGAGATAAGGGCACAGAAAGGAAACCAAAATATGCTCACATCACACAATGAGATACTTAAACTCAGACTTAAATATAAGTATTAGCCATTGAGACCAATGAGGAAGCATCTGGTAGTACCATATCCTGGGTCTCTGCCCCCTTTGCTACCAGTTCTCGAGCACTGAAGGACATGGAGACCACTGCTTCAGCTCATGGAACTTAAATTGTGCATGAACTCCACACTCCACTGCAAGAAAGATAGCACTCATGTTACAAAATGAGGGTAAAGAGTTATCAGATATGGGGAAGGGAAAATGTGTTTTGAAAAACATTCGAGGAACTGTGTTAGAGGCAAAAATGTGATCTTGATGAACAAAAGATGTATGACAAAGTCCACATCACTGGAGCCAAGAGACATTTATTTATCTCACTGGAACATGGCAAAAAATGACTAGAGGCTTCTTACATGTTACAAACATGTAGGTACTGTCCGACCGGCAGGTGTATATATTTATTCTGCGTGAATATATTTCAATGGGTAACTAGAATAAACTTGTGGAACCAGTAACAAAAAGTTCCTTGTAGCTGTCCTACACTTTGCAACAACATACTGACCCCTACAAGAGTAGGCTACATTCATTGAAAAGCTAGGTACAAATCAATACAGTACATAGTTAACATAGTTAAAACCTACACAATTACATAAGCAAAATACTTGAAACAAAACATGTTTCCCATGTTTTATATTCAACATTGTATTTGTTCTTTACCAAAACAATTCAAGATTGACAGAGTGCAGTCAAAATAGAGAAGCTTAACTTAGACTTAACCCAGAAAGGGGGTTATGATGAAATATGATGAGTATTGACTTTGGTACTTGGTCCAAAACATTCGAACATGGCAAAGGAGCTTCTATACTGCAGCTCCAGTATATTAGGCACATAACACAGAGTATTCTCTCTGTCCTAAACCTGCGATGGGTCAGACAGATTCACACGCTTAAGCCGGCTTTACACTGTACAATTTTGGCCCTACTTTGCTTTTGCAGACAAAAATCTCACATTGTAAATTAATTCTTTGGTCGTCAGTTGAGTTCGACAATCTTAGAGTGCATAATGCGACACGCTCGCCGACAAGTTTTGACGATGTCAGATATTTGCATTAAAATCTCAAAGCTTGGCCGCTGCTATGAAGCTCATCTAAAAGCCACCAATAGGAGGACAGCATAGCATGATGCGTAACTCACAGGACAGCTACAAACACATTAGCGTCAATGGTGAAACATAAATGAAACATGGACAGAAAAAAATATACTTATTACCTCTAGTTTACTATGAATAATGTTTCCGTTCCCGTGACCCCATTATCTGCTGAGCCCAGATCACATTGATTGATAATGTAAGCAGAACATAGTAATTTATTTAATTGCAGGCCTATTATTAGAGGACTGTCGTCATATAATCTGACATGGAGAATACACCTTATTGCACAGTCTAGTAAAGAATTCGGCTAAGAGTTTATTGGGATCATCTCATATAGTGTGAGAAGTTATAAAAAGACTGCTATAATCACACAGTGTAAAACCGGCTTTAGTCTAATGCTGGACTAGTACCAGGGTTTCTTTCTATTCCCTTGTTTATTTATTATTGTTGTCATATAACAGTACACATTAGGCAAGCACTATGGCAGACACGGGTAACCTCGATCTTCAGATTACACAAGGTCACCAATTAATATTGAGTTTACATTTCGATTGTTGGTCAAGCCTAAAAGCATGAATTTCATTCATCTTTGATTATTACGACTGCAAGGAAGTGTAGAACGTCAGCCTCTCTGGTAACAGTTGTAGTAATACCTTTTAAGCGCCCAAAAAATCCACTCTTTCCATGAAGTCCATCCTCACATTACAAATCACGCAGCATCACATTTCCTTCTCAGCCCAAAGCTCTTGGTGTAGACTTTCTACACGATCTACAAATAGCCAAGATGCACATAGTACGATGGCAGTTGAATAACTATACCCGAACATCAGGAAATGGCCAGATGTGCAGGGTTATTCAAGAACCACGAAATTATTCAGAATGCTGATTTCAGCAGGATGCAGCTTTTTGTTGTGGCTCTGTCATAGTACAGTGGCCAAGGCCTTGTCTTTGTAGAAAGTGTTAAAGGATTTTTCCTGAGATATGGTCAGACAGCCAGAAAGGGTAAAACAACATAAGACAACATTACCCAATTCCCTGATGGTCCTCTACATCCTGGGACTTGCTGTTTTGTCAACTTGGGCACTTTGTTTGGGCTAAAAGCCTGCTAAATGACAGGATAATAAAACCGTCCCTGTCCTAACGTGAGTAATAGGTTGATCCAACAAGCTGTGCTGTTTCATCTCAAAGTCCAGTGGCTTCCCTCAAGCACAAGATGGCTCCTCGCTGGAGAGCAGGGGACTGCACGAAGGGGCGGTGCTCAGAGAGCGGAAGGCAAAGATGGAGGGATCATAAGAGTATCTGGGAGGGTGACGACTGCCGGTCAGGTTCTGTAGGAAAGGAAAGAAAAAATGAATGATACAGTAAATCTAAACTGGTAACAACAAACAGCAGTGAAAAGGAAACCACCTTCCAGGGAGTTAATGGCTGAACTATGCTTCCTGGTCCTGAGCCTTAACATTAGCTTCCATAACAGACTGAATGAAGTGAATATTTTATATAAGTCAATATACTAGGCTAATGTGTGTTCTTCACGCAACGTTATTGAGAATATGAGTATGACTTTGAGTCATATATAGGAAGTTCTCAAGTAAGAAGAAGGAAGTCACTGGCATTCATAAACACATATGTATTTTCACAGCTTTCCTTAGGCAGCTATGGGAACTATCATTGACAGAATTTCTGAAAAAGAGTTTAAAGTCATTTATAAATGTTAATTATCTTCACAGCTAAAGTGAGCTAGCTAACATAAGGTAACAGGATTTCTGGAAAAATATTTAAGACATATTTACAAATGTTTAATGTCTAGCTAGCAAACATAAGCTAACCTGACAGGATTTCTGAAAAAGATTATTAAGTCATATTTATGAAAAGTTCATTATCTTCACTGCTAAAGCCAGCTACCAAATGGAAGCTAACCTGACAGGATTTCTGAGAGAAATTTTAAGTCATATCCATACATGCTAATAACCATTGCTAACACTAGCCAGCTAGCTAAGAACAGCTGGGTGTAAATTGAGCAAAACTTGAAACAGCATAGCAACATATAGATTAACACTCATAAAAACAGAAAAAATAGCATAAAGTTCTTATTTAATATAAATGTTGCCAATATACAGACATTATAAATGTCTTGGCATTTCAAATACTAGCTACAAAATTTGTAGAAGCTGGATTTGCATGTGGAAAATGTCAGTAATGCTATTCACGTTTGAGTTTGGTTCCTTCATGCGCTACGGATTTATTTATCAACAAGTTAAATTATAGTCATGTCCAGCCAGCTCAATGCCTGATTTACAGGGCACAGTCTAGTACTTCTGTCCATGTTTTTTTTTCCCACACCACCTGCATAAACATGCCCAACTAGACTAAGGAAAACAAACCCACATACAGGTACACATCCCCACATCACTGAGATTATTACTTGGATCACTAATGCATATCACATTTAGTAGGGGGCAGTTTCCATGGGGCAGTTAAATTTCATTTTGTAGCATCATCTCTCAACAAAGCATTTATGAGCTGAATTGTGTTGGGACAAAATTTATTATAAACTGTCCAGTGCTGTTCAGGCTGTCCTCCAGGGACAATGCGTATTACTTTATTAGACTAAATATATAACCACTCCACACTTCTGTTTTCTATTTAGGAACTAAGAGTTGAGTAGGGATTACAAATTTCACACCAAGACAAACTGCCACTGCTAAGCCAAAGTAGGCAAATAAGGTCAAACTAAATCTATACCCCCTGTCATACTTAAATGGAAAACAATCAGTTATTTCAATTGAAATGTACTTTTGGCCAGCAAAGTCCGTAATTGGAAAAATGCATTCTAAATTAAACATTTTCATTTGAGCATGGCAGTCCAGTACAAACCTCCTGCTTCTTCTTTCCATGGCCAAGAGCCTGTTTCTGGTATTAACAACTCTGAACTACTTCTCTCCCTTAGAGGAAACGGGTTTGTGTGCGTTGGCACTGATACAACACTTTCTCCAGCCATTTTTGGTGTTGGAGATCATGGGTTATGTTTGCTCCTTCTCTGTAATCAGAAGCAGTCCCCTATGGACAAAGTCTCTGACCACAAGGCAGGAAATTTGCACCAGGGATCCAAATGAATCTCTATAAGGCAAAACTGCATATTACAAGCTGTATAATGGCTGGAGTCAGAGCCAAAGTCCAACATCATTATCATGCTCAGAGTCAAAATTCAGATTAATGATCTCGACTTCAAGGATTAGATATATTTCCTTCTTACCCCTTCTCAATAGTCATGCATAATCTAATAATACACGTTCTGTTTATTTTTCTGGGATATTATTCGGTATATTATTCTTCAGACTGGGAAAACCCTTCACATGGTGAAATTTTCACATTTAACATATTACACAGATTTTTAGATATAGGCTCTCCTGATCTGAAATATGTTTCTGTTTTGAATGTACCTTAAGCATAAGTAAAGTTATAGCATTTTAAAATCTGGTTGCTGACAGAAGTGAAAACGAGAGAGTTACCGATTAGGAACATTGCAGACATTTTGATGGTCGTTATCTCAATACAAACAGTTAATTAAGCTTATGTCCATGTCAGCACATATCTATCCAACAACTTCAACAAAGCCTGACATTCAATGTGTGAGGAAATCATGCTTAAGCAAGCTTTTAGACATCTTTAGCCACTGAGTTTGTTAACCTGACTCTTTACATAACATGATCATTTTAGGAGAATAGCCTGGGTATAATTGAAAGATACATTATATGGCCAAAGGACATCGTACCATCACACCCATATGTGGCTCTTCTCCAAACTGTTGCCACAAAGCTGGAAACAAACAATTGTATAGGATGCCTCTGTATGCTGTAGTTGACAATTTCCCTTCACTGGAACTAAGAGGCCCAAACCTTTTCCAGCATGACAATGTCCCTGTGCACAAAGTGAGCTCCATGAAGACTGAAGACATGAAGCTCCATGGTGTGGAAGAACGCAAGTGGCTTGCACAGAGCCCTGACTGCAACATGACTGAACACCTTTGGGATGAACTGGAATGCAGACTGCACCTCAGACCTTCTCACCTAACATCAGTGACTGACCTCACTAATGCTCTCATGGCTGTATGGCCAAATCCCCACAGCCACACTCCAAAATCTAGTGGAAAGCCTTCACAGAAGAGTGGAGCTTATTATAACAGCAAAGGGGGACAAAATCTGGAATGAGATGTTCAACAAGCACATATGGGTATGATGGTCAGGTGTCCCCAAACTTTTGGCCATATAGTGTAAATAAAAACATTTCCACATTTTTGGTGAAATATATGTATGGTTTCTTAAAGTTGATGTGTCAAAGTATGTTATAAGAAGATATACTTGACTCAATTTTGGTCAAAACCTGTTTTTACATCTTCAATCAGCCACTGCGACACACAGACTACCACATATTACATATACATGCCTATGCAAGGTCAAATCATTATGTCTTGCCTGAAATAGCCCTCAGGGGTCTTACTGAAACATTACAGGGCTTAAGAGAAGAGGTGTGGGAGGATCAGGTTCCAGTGAAGAAGAATCAAAGTAAAAGTTAACGTGTTTTGCATATGAGTGTCTAAATCCACCAGCAGTGAGAGAAATGACATGAGCACACATAGCACAGAGCCAAACTTTTTTCCTCTCACATACCCACTGTCAGTGCCATGGGACCAGTTTGGCACTTTAATCATAAAATCTATGAGGAACCAACTGTATGCCTTTTTTGAGGAAGCAAATGTACCTATGTATTCAATCTGTGTTTGCTTATGCTGCTGGACCTGATTTGATTGTGCACAGCTATAGATACAGAGAAAGTGTGGCAACCTATTACCAGATTTAGCTTTCAACATTATGCTTCTTTCTACCTTCACAGTAACATCCCATTCTATACCTAGAACATAGTCAATGGGAACATGCTAACCCCCACTACCCTTCACATCTGCCCAAGCTGAGTATCATCCTCGGCAGAGAGTGTTTATCTGCTCCGGTTTCAGCCACAGATGACTCTTTTCTTTCCTTCTTTCCTTTCCTTGTCTCCCTCGTGTTCCCCAGACCTCCATCTTACAACTCCAGAGGCACACACTCAGCCCCCATGATAATGACAATTGCTCCTAATGGGCCCCTTGGTAACCACCACACCCCCCCTCTATCAACTTTCACCTGGAACACAGCCTGGAATAAAAAGAAAGACAGATGCATCTATCGTAAGACAGAATCTATTGTAAGACAGAAGAATCTATCTTTAGACAGAAGAAGCCTGAGTGTGTGAAGAGTAAGAAGTACATGGATTCAATAGTGAGTAAAGGAGGAGGGAAGAGACTGAGAATGAAAGATACAGATACTAGGGTGATCTACACTGCAGAGAGGGGTAAAGGACACGATATAAAAAGAGTATTGGCTGAAAACAAGAAGGCAAGGAAGTAAGCTGGGGGAAAAAAAAACACATCTATCCCCTTCCCTATGATTCTCTCCAGATCATGGAGATCCTGCAACAGAAGGTGCTCTATAAAAGGAAAATGACTTCATCCCAACACACACGCATACACCAGGGCTCTCGCCATGTCTCACTCCTCTTCTCCTCTTTACCTTAATCAAATAAAAGGGACATTCAATCCCTTGTAGACAGATCGGAGGTTCTTGAATGCGCAGAGGAGAAAAGCTATTACGCAACAATTATGTTTTAAGCAGATTAGCAGAAACATAACGGCTCTGAGTTACAGAAGACACATGCTGGAAAAAACAGACATTCAAACACAGGGGCTTGACGTACATTAATCATGACGTTATTTATTTATTTTTTTTAAATGGAAGACTCCAGGAATAAGGTCTATCTGCAGATTGGATTGCATAGAAATGGAAATGTGGATGTGTTACCAAGTCCATATATAGAAATGACAGTGCCTCAGAGTGGGCGTGTCACTGAGGCCATATATAGAAGTTTTTTAAATGTATAAATATAAATAAAGAAGTCACTGACATTCCTATACAGTGCGTTGCAAAAGCATTCACCCCCTCAAACTTTTCAACATTTTGTAGTGTTACAACCTGGAACCTGCCACCTCATAGCTCCAGGGTCCCCGGTTCAATACTGAGCTCAGGTTACTGTCTGTATGGAGTTTCCAAAGAAGAATGGGCAAAAATATCAGGATCCAGTTGTGCAAAGCTTACAGATACATATCCCAGAAGACGTGCAGCTGTAATTGGAGAGATTTTACCATTTATTGACCCGGGGGGTGAATACTTATGCAATCAACCAAAGACTGCTTATTTGTTTAATTAACCTTTGTGTCACAATTAAAAATATTCTGCGCCTTCAAATGTTAGACATATTGTGGAAATCAAATGGTAAAAATCCCAATTAAATCGATTTCAATTCCAGGTTGTAACACTACACTATGTGGTAAAGGTCAAGGAGGTGAATATTTATGCAAGACACTGTCACATTTATACATTTTTATAGTCATCACTGCTAGTGCTAGGTAGATAGTTATTTTAAAAATATTTTTAACTGGTCCATGACCTTCAATGCTACTGCTATCCAGGTAGCTACAGTTAACCTGACAGGATTTCTGAGGGGAATTTTAAATCATATTTAGAAATGTTACTAATCTTCACTTCTAATGCTATCCAGCTAGCTAACATAGGTGATTCTGATAAGATTTCTGGGGATATTTTTAAGTCATAGTTATAAAATGTCATAACTCTATCCAGCTAGTTAATGTGAGCTAACTTGACAGTGTTTCTCTCAAGGTTTTTAAGTCATATTTATAAGGCACCTCAAACACAACAGAAGTGGTAATTTGCCAGTTGTAATAATGTCATTTCCCACCTCAGCACGTTCAACGTGCGATTTTGGGGAAAAAAAACATGGACACCTTCTTAAAAGCATGTTTTTTGTTAGGAAAGCTCATGAAAAGCTACTTTAACGGCACTTTTACAGTTACAGGCCTGAGTGCCTAATGGTATTGTGAACTTCAAACGTTTATGCAAAATTTAGGACTGAAATTGCAGTACATCAACAACAGCAGACAACAGCGGACAACAGCGAGTAGCTTAGCAATAAGCTAGCCAATGGACAATAGCAAGTACTTTAGCAACAGGCTAGTCAGCCGAGGTGAAATTTCAAGTTGAGGGTGTGTTTTTGAGGGTTTTTACTGGTTGTATACAGGGAAATACAAGTTGAAATTTCACCTCGAATGCAGCATTAGAAATGCTCATAATTTTCACTGCTAACGCTATCCAGCTAGCTCAGGTGAGCTAACTTATTTCTGTTGAGATTTTTTAAGTTATGTTCATAAATGTTTACAATCTCCTCTGCTAATGCTATCCAGCTAGCTGCACTGACAGGATTTCTGTGGAGACTTATGAACAAACCTGACTGGATTTCTGAGGGGATTTTTAAGTCATCTTTATAAATGTTCAAATCCTTCACTTCTAATGCTAGCTAAATTGTTAACCTAACTTAACAGGACAGAATATTTCAAAAACCATTTTCCAAAACAGGACTCTCAACAGCATGATGTCATATTACAGTATGTTGTTGCACAGCTAAACCATACCCCCTTAATATCATTAGTACTCAAGCTAGTTTACACATACACATGCATTCATTTTTCACACACGTACCCGGATCTTGATTGTCCTCGTTTTCCCACCACAGTTCTTTTTCAGGAGCATTTTCTGAAACACAAAACCAAGGCAGAAATATTGACACTGATAAGATCCAGGCTTCCATCATTCCCGTGTTGACTGTCCTATATTCTCCTTCATGGCCCTCAGCAGTGCTCTGACTTCTAATAAACATTTAGTGTTTTTTTCCTGCTGCTTTGGTAGAGAACATTTGTGTGCTTAGAGCACTATGTGGTCAAAGCTAATAAACACAATAACCAGCATGTTGTGAGAAATTTCATAAGAAAATGTCAAAGCTCATTACTCCCTAATTAATGCATGAAATAGTATATTGCAGGGAAATGACCAGGATTGGGAAATATTTGTCTAAAGCTTTGCTAATAGTACAATGTAAACTAAACTTGCTAAGTCTATGCACAGAATACCATTTACACCTGAGCAATCTAACAAATAAAAACACGAAAATATGCTTTGCTGGTTGCAAATGTCTCTAAAAACGCGTTTGTGTTTCAGGCAGGGTTGGGCGATATGACAAAAACATAAAATGTGTCACACTTTTCTGAGATGTCATGGACACTGTGATATCTTTTTATAGCTTTTATCATCATATTAATAGTAATTACTTGGTGAATAAGGATCTGTGCTAGTGCATAGAAGAATATGAATCCCAGAGGCCCTTAAACCTCAACTGCTCAGGTTTCTCCTTGGACAGTGTCTCAGTTGTAAGTCACTCTGGATAAAAGATTAGCCATTCACAGTAATAAATGTGAAAAGCTCACTCAACCATCCAATCTGGTTTCATCATCTGTCATCTAAACCATTCATGAAGCCCAAACACACACCTCACTCATGTGTGCTGCACATGAGCAGCTGCATATGCCTCAGGATTGGTCTGTATGGATTATTGTAATATAGAGAAATTGGAATGACCAAATGTGCAATACTATCCTAATACAGAACAGCTGTTCCTGTAGTGAAATACAAAGCTCAGTACTAATATAGATTTAAACACGGCAGTTAAATCAAGACGACTCGGTCTTAGGATAGAGATAAAATAAAGTTGCCAAGGGTCAAAAAAATAAGTGAAATTGATTTCAAAGGGTTAGAATGAGAAGTTTTTGGCAGCCCCTTCAGCAGCAGCTATCCAACACCGCCTATTCCACTTTAGCAGGCGTTCATGAACTCACACTCACAGCCCCCGCTGTCTCTTATAATCTGCCCTCGCCACAGAAACCTAGGGACATATGGAGGCCCTCAGTATGATACCACTCTCTTTTCCTCCCTCCTTCAAAACCCTCAACTGTCTTCTCCATACAGCCTGCTCTTCATCTTAGGAACACTCTGACAGTCTGTCCAAATAATATTAAGCATGTCTGCTCCTTCTTTCTCTGTCCTTTTTTACTCCTCCAAACACACACAGACACAGACACACACAGACACACAGACACACACATACATATATATATATATATATATATATATATATATATATATATATATATATATACATATATACACACACACACACACAAGCTTGGCTTCACGGGGACAGAACGGGGAGGGGTGAAGTGACATCTGTCATCCGTTCCTCTCTCTGGAGGTGGCTGGCACAAGGGCCTCATGTGAGAATGTCGATGTGTGTGTGTGTGTGTTTGTGTGTGTGTGTGAGACAGCCTTTTCAAATCCAGGGAACAAAGAGCTGTAGTCTGAAACATCATGTTTTTTTTCCCCACAAGATATAATAAGTATTAGTGGAAACGGTGATATATGCATAAATACAAAAACCCTTCAATATTTATCACGTAGTCCTTACAGATTAAACACTAATAAATGTGAAAGGCATTTATTATAAATCCCTGAGTGTTAAGATAAACAATGAATCCTTAACTATAAACAATGGTTTTTATGACAGTCCAGCATAAACAATTCATAGAAATGACATAAAGCCAACCTAAGCAATCTGTAAATAATAAAAGTGCCTCCAAACCTGCTGCATCTTCTCCAGGTCCAGACTCGGTCGACCGGGCTCTCTCCGGTGTCTCCAGTATGGCACGGCGGGCTGTTCGAAGTGGCTGAGGATTATGGGTCTGGAGTGTAGTCGTGTGGAGGTGTGTGTGGGTTTGAGGCCTCGAGGTGGAGACGAGCTGAACAGCACAGGGCTAGGGGAAGCACCTGGCTCGCACAGGTCCTTCACCTCCTCGTCACTGGAGGCGCTGCTGAGCTCACCATGCCGGTGCCACCTACATCCACCCTCAGCACCAGTGGTGCTTGCAATGCCCGCAATACGCTCAAGCTCCTCTTCAGAGCTGTGGCGCTCCATGGCAGGCTCCAGTAGCAACCGCACACGGCGAACACGGCCCGGGGAAAGCAGGCCCTGATTAGGCTGCTGACTGGTGGCCAAAGGGGTTAAAACACAGTTCCTGCGGCGCTCTGAAGGACAAAACAAGCTTCAATTACTATGATTTTTATTCTCAGCACAGAACAAATTTCACAATACAATAATTTCAAAAATGATCTCATTTATGGCTTACTTTGCTTTCACATGCTTTCAATTAGTTAGGGACTAATCAGTCTAATTGACTGGGGTCATGATAAATTGAATCTGTTTTGAATAGTTGAATGGTTTATAATTTGTCAGGAAGAGGATGCATCAGAATGTTGGCCAAACACAGGCATAAATCCACCACAACACATTCAAAGCTGCATTGCTATCCTGTTTTTTTTTTTTTTTTTAATAAATTTCATTGGCACCAGAGATCTGGAAATAATAATCATAATGTCAGAACCTGTTCTCATGGATAACTACATTTTATTGTAACTTTGTAGTACCTTGTAAAAAATAATTGGCTACATAAATATCAGCATAAGCCCAAGTTACTTCAACATTGCTAGCTAGATAGATAGCATTAGTGGTAGCATGTTACCCTGCTGCTAATCTAGCCATATAACTACAGGTGTTAGCTAACAGCATTAGCCAGTTTATTCGAAACACCTGTACCTCTGCTCATTCATGCAATTTTCCAATCAGCCAGGTGGTCCAATCATCTGGTCTTTTTCCAATCTTCAACTGTCCAGTGTTGGGGAACCAGTGCACAGTGTAGCCTCAGATTCCTGTTCCTAGCTGGCAACAGTGGAACCTGATGTGATTTTCTGCTGTTGTAGCCTATCTACCTCAAAGTTTGATGTACTGTATGTTCTGAGATACTTTTCTGCTCATCGTGGTTGTAAAGAGTGGTTAGATGAGTTACTATACACTTCCTGTCACCACAAAACAGTCTGGCCATTCTCCTCTGACATTTCTCTCACCAATGAAGTGTTTCTGCCATAGAACTGCTTCTCAATGGTTGTTTTTTGTTTTTACACCTTTCTGTGTAAACTCTAGAGACTGGTGTGTGTGAAAATTCCAGGAGATCAGCAGTTCCTGAAATACTCAAACCAGCCTGACAACAAACATACCATGGTCAAAGTCACAGAGATCACATCTCTTTCTGATGTTTGATGTGAACATTAACTGAAGCTCTTGATGTCTGTCTGCATTGTGCTGCTGCCACATGACTGGCTGATTGGATAATTGCATGAGTAAGGGTACAGGGGTACATGAGCAGGGGTACAGGTGTTCCTATTAGAGTGGCCAGTGAGTGTAAGCCATGACTATCACTATGTTAGTGTATCTTAAGAGCAGTGTTTCACTTTACATTTTTTACATGCTTTTGTGGCTGTATTTATGTCTTACACTTAATGTATTGCTGTGTACAGTACATCTAAACAAAGGAATGATGTAATGTTGAAAACACTGCGTCTGGATCGGGTCTGGAATTACACCTCAGGTCAAAGTGAGATTAATTCTTAATAAGTCTGGATGCCACATACTTTAGCACATCCTTATACTTCTATAACCTGTGGTCCAAAGTTAAGAGAAAAAAGAAAGTGAGCATAAAAAAGATATGACTTAAGAAAGGATAATATGGAAAAACACAGACACGCGCACACACACACACACACACACACACACACCTCGGTCGATCTGTGCCAGCTCTTGGTTCTCTCCTTCAGAATCTTCGCTCTCTCCACCCTCCTCACTGCCATGGTAGGAAATCTGTGTTTGGAAAGCAACACACAGATCTCATGACTTGTCTCATACCCGAGTTATGATAAAGCCGTCCTAACACAAAAAGAGCTTGTTGTTGAAGAGTCATGGCTCTTAAAGCCTTACATCTGTTTTTCTACTCTGCTGCAAGAAAACATAGCACAGCCATTCACAACAACATCATAAACAACTTCAGGGACCCAGTAGGAAATGATCCAGATTTTTTTTTTAAATTAGATTTTGATGCAAAACCAAAAAAAAAAAAAAAGATTGCCTACATTTTTTTATTTAGACCACATTTCCATGCATGACACAAACTAACCAGTTCCCAGAGAGACATGTGTGCACAACTCAGAAAACAGTCCTAAAAACAATGACAAAAATGTGCTCACTTTGACTAATTCAATTCAATTTTATTTGTATATCACTTTTAATAAACACACTGTCACAAAGCAGCTTTACTGAAATCAGGATGTAGATTTAGATACATAATGTGCAAGCCAGAGGCAACAGTGGCAAGAAAAGAAAAAAAAACTCTCTGTGACAACATGAAGTAACCATCCCCTTCTAGGTGACACTGGATATATTTATATATTATATATATATTTATATTATTCACTAAAGCAAGGAAGATAATGGGATTATAAGTTATTACAGTACGCAGGTAGAGATTAAAGGCAAACAGTACTAAATGTGCTGGGTCACAAAAAATGGGTCACATTCAATCAGGAAGAAAAGAAAGGAAAAAAAAAAGCTGCACAAATTTGCCTGTTGAATGTCAATTCCAAAACAAGAACCACAAATTCAAAATGAGGAACTCTTGCAATGATGGAGAGTCCCACCCAGCAGAACTGCTGTAAAAACACGTGTTGCAAGCCGTGTTCCTTTCCACAGCCAAAACTGCTTCTTTAAGAGCAAAACCCCCTCAGAGAGAGTGAAAGAGTGTGAGAGAGGCAGGGAGGCAAGAAAAACAACAGACTACTCCTAAAGAGTTAAGTAACCCAGTGCAGAGTAATTACCTTGAATCGGCCAGGCCAACCAGCTGCCATCTGCTCTCAAGTACATACACACACACACACTCACACACACACACCTCTCTTCAACCTCTTGCTGAGCATACAAAAATGTAGGAAAGAAAAAGACCCAGAAAGATGAAGAAGAGGGGGAGAGCGAAAAGCAGAGAAACTTTGAATGAGATAAATGAGTCTTTCTTGTGGTTGAAGAAGGACTGTAAGGAAACGAGTGAAGTCCAGGGGCCTAAAGAGAGTCTGCTCCAATAGTGAAACAGCCTTAAGACCTTGCCACTTACCACTCTTCCATTGAAACCACTCCTTACGTACACTGGGTAGATAATTACAGCTCACCACTCCATATACTACCACAGCACTCTTGAATTATCCAATCTGATTGGTCAGACGGTGTTCATTTCTATAACAGCAGCTCTGACAGTAGTTACAACTGTAATTCAAATCACAGGTAATGTGATATGTTATGGTTTCTATAGTAACAACTCATTCACAGGAACTTTTATAACAAATGTTATAAATAGATAAGATAAATAAGATAAGATAATCCTTTATTCGTCCCCCAGTGGGGGAATTTGCATTGTTACAGCAGCAAAGAGTAGGATACATACTACTTATAATAGTAATTATATACAATCTGATTATAAAAGATAGAGAAGCTGTCAAAATATAAAAAATATTACATGACAAGCTGCAGTTTTTTTTGTCTTTTTAACTTCGAGAGAGAGAGAGAGAGAGAGAGAGAGAGAGAGAGAAGGAAGGCTTGTGAGGAAATGACTGTTTACAGCTGTTGATTAGTTTTCTAGCTCCATCATGTTATTTTCCTTACTTATACAATGATGTGTAAGTAGTATTCTGTGGCATTTTGCGACAGACCAGATCCCATGACATGAAGGAGGTAAGCTAATGTATATTCAAGCCACCCACTATTTGGAAATTAAAGCCTGCAACTTTAAAACACTCTTCCGCAATATTCCCATTTCCACCTCCTAAATCATCGCAGATGTACAGGACCTCAGAGAAGGAAAAAAAAATTGTGAGGAAATATTGTGTAAAGATATTGACCAAGCTCTTAGTGAAGCACAAAGATTGCATTCAAATATTTGACAGACACTTTTATCAGAAGCAACTGGCAAGTGAGGCAGAATCCGATCCAAGCACGAAGCCGTTAAAAAAGGTGACGGAGACACAAGTGCTGCAAGAGTAAGTTTCCAAGTTTCCACCAAATGATGAGAAACAAGTGTGAGAAAGAACTGAGAGCCATGAAGGCTGGAGTAATTGCCTACACTAGAAACACTACTGTCACACTGTGAATGGGGCAATCTTACAAGTTAAAGATTCAAACTTTCAAGTGGGTTACCAAATGAAAAACTGTGCACACTTTGAACCATACTCAAAGTGTGTTTTTTTTATTAAAAAAAAAAAAAAACAGATCCTTGGACAGAAGAAATCTACCCAAAATTTCTGCTGAACTACTCCTACAGAAAAAAACAACTTCTGATCATAATGGCTATAAATTATACCTTTATTCCTCCATGTTTCATTCAGCTGTAAAGCGACTCAACCCATCATTCAAGTAAAGAATGAAACACTACGTCACACACATTCACAACCCACTGACAACCAAATACTCTCCAACCCATGAGGGCCAGTTTCCCAGGAAACACTCCCCAGATGGGAAAAAACAAGCCACGACTATGTTTGAGCTTGTAAATGGCAACTTTCCCTCCTGATTTTATCAATAAAAGACTGTTACAAATTAAATTCAGTATATTAAATTCAGTATATTAAGGGCCTTGCTCAAGGGCCCAGCAGTGGCAGCTTGGTGATGCAGGGGATTGAACGCATGACCTTCCGATCAGTAGCCCAACATCTTAACCACTGAGCTACCACTTCCCTATACTATACTATACTATACTATACAGTGCTGCTTTGCAACTGGTTGATTTGCAACTGCAAATTCTCAAAATTGTCTGTTAGAGATGGGTTAAATAAAGACTTGAAAGTGTTGTAAGTTAGATGAATCAACTGCTTGCCACATTGTACTTCCAATATTTCATGTAGCTTCCTAGCAATAGCTTTCTTTACCATTAATTTCTTGCTTTATCTGACACTCACTCATTCACTAATTTACTGCATACCATAGCGCTGATGAATTCTCAGTTCTGATTGGTCAGAAGATGTTGATTACTTTTCTGTAACAGCAGATTTGACAGTAGTGTCAGCTGCATGGTTTCCATGGAATGTGCTCATTCTAATACATTAATGCTTCTACAGGGTCGTGTATGACAGATATGCTACAAAAATGAATTAAAAAAACATAAGTAATTGTTGATATTGTGATGTTTTTTGATATTGTGATGTTTTCATTTATGGTGAGGAAATGTTTTTATAGCATTTTTGGAAGGAGTCTCCAGTATAAGCACAGTAACAGTCAGAGGTAAAGCTGTAACTTTAAGGATAGAGGGCTTTGTGGGTTCTCAGTAACATGCCAAGTAGCATTATTTTTTTATTAATATTTGTCATATTAACTTCAAGAGAGAAAAAAAAAACAGGTGATGGAATGACTGTATATAGCTGCTATAATGTAAGTGGATGTTTTGTGGACATCTTATACCATGACAATTTTAATTTTTTAATGAATGACGTATCAGAGGTACATACCAGAGGTGATATAAGAGGAATAAAACACTTCAGAATCTGCCATTATTGGAAAATAATCAACTTCATGATTTATTTCTTACATTTAGCCTGTTCTATATAGAGTATTTATATAGATCAGCAGGAGTGAACTGAAACCCACCAAAAGACATTGTCTGTATTAAATACACAACTAAGGAGTACTCTGGCTTTAGCAGTTGTTAAACAACATTTTTTTGTTTAGATTTATATACAAGGTTTATTCATTCTGATAAGTAAAATTCAAATTAAAAGAAATTACTTTGCAGTAAGTGTGCTTAGTGTGGCGGTCATGTGCATTGGTTGTGCATATACTGAACTATCCAGAGAATATGATTAGTCCACTAAGAACACAAATAACCTTATAAAATAGCTTCACCCCAAAAAGGGCACTACAGGTTAAATAGAGATTGAACATGAGAAGGAATGTCTGTTCTCTGTCTTGTTTAGCTTATGTTTCTCATTAAACTAAGCAATGCACTGTGAAAAACAGGGTGTGTTTCCAAACAATTTCTGCAGGTGTAGCAGTTGTATATGCACCACCATGGCAGAGCAAACCTAAGGTTACTTACTTGCATTAACGTTTCAGTTTGCTCCGCATCCTTAGTTAGCTTTACACCACCCACTTATTTAAACATCCTTTCCACATTTTCTCATTATTCGCTACCACAGTGCATAACTCACCTGCATATTAATACAAACATCCATTTAATTCACACTTATTCAGTGGTGAATCAAAGGCAATGACTTTAAGGAGAGCTCTTCCAATGTCTCCACATCTCCACTGTCTACATTTCATCTCCAGACTGTGGAAAGAGAGTGCTGCGGCACTGGCAGAGGTGGGGGGGTGGGGGGGTTGTGTATAAGGTTTCCCACAGTGAAAAGCACTCTCCACAAGGTCACGGTGTGTGTACGTGCCTGTGAACTGGATTGCTGCTCTGAGGGCTGATTTGCTGTGATGGTAATCATGTAACTGTTGAAAAGCACAGTGAAATTATCTAGCGTAATGCGCATCATGTGCATCATGGCATCATGTGATGCACTGCTACGCTAGCGTTGAAGTTAAAAGTCTGGTAAAACATCTGTTGCTCCACATTGCAGTGCATCACGCCAGCCACAGACTTTTGTTCCACACACTGGGAAAAACACAAATCTCAGAGACAATCATTTTGTCTTCATAAACATCCAAAAAAGGAGGCGGAGGGAGTAATAAGTGCAAGATGTTTTTTCTACAAATGCTTCTTTCTGCATGCCCTGGCCCTGTGCTAAACTTAACATTTGCTAGGAAGCTGCTGAGGAGGCTGTTCTCAACCTCACCGAGTGTCTCACATGGTAATCCTTAACTCGTTTAACCTCATACTGGATTTTTCCAATTTCCTTTTCCACAGCTGTCCTTAGAGTTCAACTGAGAACCTTTTTAGGCTGTTCCAGAGGGTTATTAAGTGGCAGACAGAAAAAAATGTGGACAATTTCCATATTATTGTATTTGGGGAAAACTGTAAAATTTGTTAAAAATTCACTGTAACAGGGATATGTTATGAAGGGACGTGCTGTTATACAATCCTAAAAAATTATTTTATTAAATAATGAGATGCCATGCTTTTTAATCTGTTTATAGTTATGTTTAATGTTGTGGAACATCTGCGAAACAAGTCAGTTCCAATAAACAGTCATTCCCTCACAAGCCTCTCTTTTTTCACTCTCTTACAGTAAGTAAGACAAAAAAACACAGCTTGTCCTGTTACCAACAAAGAGCAAAGTGGAAAGCAAGCCTTCTGTCCTGAAAACTTTCCCATGTCAGAAAATTTCAAGTTACAGCTTTGCCTTAGATTGTTACAAAGCACTGAAACAGAAGACTCCTTCCAAAAATGCTAAATAAAACATCTCTTAACATGAAACTTCACCATATTAACAATTACAAATGTTTACTAATCTGTTTATGTGGCACATTCCCCATGTAAGTCCCTGTGAAAGTTCCATCCATCCATCCATCCATTCTCTTTACCGCTTATCCTACACAGGGTCGCGGAGGAGTCTGAAGCCTATCCCAGGGAACTCGGGGCACGTGGCGGGGGACACCCTGGACAGGGTGCCAACCTAGCGCAGGGCACAATCGCACACACTCACACAGAACAGACAATTTTGGAAATGCCAATCAGCCTGCAACGCATGTCTTTGGACTGGGGGAGGAAACCGGAGTACCCTGAGGAAACCCCCGAAGCACAGGGAGAACATGCAATCCCCACACACACAGGGTGAAGGCAGGGTTTGAACCCCCAACCCCGGAGGTGCGAGGCAACAGTGTTAACCACCAAGTCCCAACAGTAAGTTGTACTATAGAAAAACACATTAGAACTACCACATTAATATAAATGTTGCAGCCAAAACTATTATCAGAGCTGCTGTTATAGAAAATTAATCAACACCTTCCGAACTTCTTTGAACTTTCTCTGCAAATTGAACTTTGGAGGTAGGTTGGGTTTGAGTTTTCGTTTGCTAAAAGTAAATGAACGTAAATGTAAATAAAAAGAAAGCAAAAAATGAATAGAAGCTTTTTCAGTGGATTAGTATTTGTTCTGCAGAGTGTGAGGAACATTTTATAAACCTATTTTTCTACTTTTCCACACTAAGCAGCCTGCCAAGTCTAAAATAACACATGTACAGTAAAAGCACATTCACATATCACACTCTAATGTGCGAAAGAATGAAATCCAAGAGCCAATTTTATGTGGGATAAGTTACCTGGCATCAAGCCATGGAAAGATGAAATTGTTGATGTGGTGTCATGCACTGTTCAGTGAAGAGGTACATCGTATAGCTGGGATCAAGCTTCCAGGTTTAGCTGTGCAGCATGCTCTACATGTTCTTACTGGCAGGAAATAACAGGTTTTAATTTGCATTGCGTTATCCATCTATTTATGCTTCTGTACAATTACAGTGTTTTGTGTTCTCCTCAGAGTTTGGGTTTAACTGTCTGTGTTCAGACAGTCAGATTATTTTAGCATATCCGAATTGAGCATTTTTTTTTTTCGTGGCTGATTTGCAAATGAAGTTCTATTGGATATCCTATGTAGTGAGGATACAGAGTGAACAGGAAGCCATTTTGGATTCATCCTAACTATATAAACCTAAGAAATGTAAAATGCAGCTAATTAACAGTGACAAGAAATAATGCTGTGAGCAAATAAATGAAAACCAAACTGAGATATTAAAAATTAAGATTATGATTTCTTTTTTTTATTTGGCATTGTCACTGTTTACAAGGTACATCAAAATATCATAGTATCATGCTTCTGAATACTAAATCTTCAAACTATTTTTTTAGTTTTTAAAAGAAATTTACAGCTCTAATCCACAAGAAAATAGGTTTTAGGGAGCAAGCTAACTAGCTAACATTCACCTGATATACATTACTTAGCACACACACAATGTGATGTTAGCAATTATGATTCAAATAGTTTGATTCAATATTGATCATTCACATTTATGTTATTTGATAAAATACTTATACAGTTCTTTCCTGTTTTCCGGTACAGGAACAAATCTTACATTTTAATTTTTTATTGTGCTTTCTACTCAACTGAGAGGGAGAAGAAACTTAGCCAGGCACTCCTAAGCAAACTAGCGCTAGCTAGCCACCATGAGATGATAGAGAAACAAAGGCCCCAAATGTGACAAAACTACCTCAGAACAAGAGGAGATTGTTGTGAAAAAGGTCACAGATTTTCTGGAGTAGGTTTGGTCTTCCTAAATTTGATGTCAGGCAAAGCAACGATGTTTGTTGGACAGAAAACCCTGCCGAAGAAAACAAAAAGGCTAATCTTTGTTTACAAGCTCAATTTAAATGACTTCTTGGCGGTATTTACCTCATGTCCTCCATATACTTTCCTTTTTTTGTTTATTTAGGTTGGTTAAATGTGCTGGATGCTAAACCTAAAGCTGAATGCTCTCTCTTTTTTGTTATTCCTGTATAATAAAAATCGATCTTACACCAAATAACCTGTTTGTATTCTTCTGTAGCCTATTGAGATATAATACACTCTGAAAATGTCATGGCATTGTACATTTTCAGGACATATAGCAATTAATAAAGGGTTTTACACAGTTTATAATTTTTTTTCTAGTCTGTGTACTGGACTAAAGAACTCACACTTCATGTGTGTAAAGTGTGTTCAAGAGCTTTACGGTATTGTGTGTACAGAAGAGCCCAGCTGTGTTTGGAGAAAGATGAGGGCAGACGCTACACAGCCGCTATATGTATATGTAAGAAGTGGTTCTTCTCGTGTGACAGGGTGAGAGATTATGGCTGATGATGACAGTCTTGGATTAAAAAGGACAGAGACAGGGGTGTGTGTATGTATGTATATGTGTGTAAAAGGGATAACAGAGGATAGTAGGAGTTACTGATGTGATAATGGTCAAGGGTCAGTTCCTGCTTGGCAGTTCACGGTCATATTCAAATACACACACAAACATTCAGATGACTTCATTGCAGTATATTGTAAAAGATTTTGCAAGCGAGAGAGCGAGCGAGAGAGAGAGAGAGCTATATACCTACTGTCTAAACCTGTGTGTCAGAGACATGAGCGCTGCTAAGCTGTCTGCTGACAGTTTGGAATCGATGGTGTTTCTGCCATCAAGGCCAGTGTGTGCAAGTGTGTGTCCCCAAGAGTGGGTGACTAGGTGTGATCATAGCAACAGGAATGAATAAAGTTACAAAAAATGCACACAAATACATACATCTGCAATAGTTAATTCTCTTACTATTTCAGTTTCAAGTGCTGACACTGGAGACTCCTTCCATAAATGTTATATAAATATCTCTTCACAGATATTTTTTTAAATTCTGTTCATGTTAAGTGTCTGCCATACAAGTCCATATGAATTAGCCTTTTTTTTATATAGAAATAGAAAGTATTAGCATGAAAACTGTGATTTGCTTGCAGCCAACATGACTATCAGAGCTACTCTGATAGAAAATCCATCAACAACTTCTGACCAATCAGAGAATTCGGCACTGCTGTGATACAAGTAATAATTATGAAAGATCTGATAAGAAACTACTTTCAGATTCTCAGGTTGGGAGATTTTAATTTTTGATATTAAGATCACATTTAGAGAAATAAGGAAACATGGAATTGTAGGAAATTTGCTGGCTATAGATGTGAAGTGAATGGTGAAATAAATGGCACCGTTTCTTTTTACAGAAACAGCAGGTTTGATTCAAGTTTCAAGTGGAGTTTATTGTCATTTCAACCATATACAAGTACATAGTGAAACGAAACAACATTTCTCCAGGACCAAGATGCTACATAAGACAAACACAGAACAAAACAGAACTACAAGGGACATAATTTATACATAAAGTGCACAAGTGCAAACATGTGCAGACAGCACAAGACAGTACAATGACTACTGGGACAGA
>CM075012.1:7074734-7097929 GCA_037576675.1 Pangasius sanitwongsei
CTACCCAGTCTTAAAACACCATTGTTACAATCTCCCGTTTGCGGCCATTTTTCCCCGGGGGTTTTTTTGGGGTTTTTTTGTTCGGTTAATTTTTAAAAAAAAAAAAAAAAAAAAAAAAAAAAAAAAAAAAAAAGCTGCAAAGCTTTGCAAAAACTAAAAAGGCTGCTTTCTTTTTTTGGTGAAACCGAGCCATGGCTTTCATTTTGGGAAAGGGAGAATGTATCATGCACAGGCCAGCCATTTTCTTTAGAGGCATCAAACATCACATGGTCTGTTTCCCTTGTGCACTGATCACTAACATTCTCACTGAAAGAGGGTCGTCATGTCATAAAGATTTCCGTCCTTATGCAATGTCAGAATTAGCTTGCAGAACTAGAGAGAGAAGGAGGAAAGCTGAAATAAAAGAAAACCTCTCAAAGGAAGTACAACCCACTCAGAGCTTGCTCTCTATACAATGTGATGGATTTAGAATAGCTTGATATAAATAGATAAACTACTTGAAACAATGCTGTGTGTGTAGGCATGTACAAAAAGAGTTTGGGATGGTTGTTGGTGTACGTGAAATCATTTGGGGTCTCCAAACATCCGTTTCAGGTGCTAGACCAAGGCTGCAACTTTGTGTAATGTGTCAAATCAAGCTTAATACTTAAGTAGCTACTTGCAGAGTGTACAGCATTATTAATATTATTATATAATTGAGAAAAAAAAACACTTTTCCATAATTGGTTGTGCTGTATTGTTACTAACCGATGACCAATGGTCCTTAAAGTGGGCTCTGTGATTTTGTTACAGTGGCAGAAATCACAAAATTATTATGCATATAAATAATGTCAAATTGAATCACTTTGATAAAATGTTTTCTCAGAAATAAAGGTACCAATCTGTACATGTCTTCGTCTCTGGGATGATCCCATCGAGGGTTGGATTTTTTTTACCTGGGAAGGTGCATGTGCTGGACCTTTAATTAGCTTTTAAAGTAAAGCTTTAAAGGTACATCAGTGGTCTAATTATGCATCCTATATTATCTGCAATGGTATTCTGTATTCATATTTTCAGGTATACGGTACAAAAGGTGTAGCATTGATGGAACCACTGCGGAGCCAAGCAAATTAGGTACCTTGATGTCTTAGAGTGTACGGTTCCAGGAAATAGCTGAAATAGTAAAGTACGCATTTTAATAAAGTGCCCAATAATGAAAAAGATGAATTATGTTCAGAGGGATAACATTTGTGTTTTTATACAGTTAAAGGTTGCAGGAAGTTTGCAAGCATTCAAGCATCGTAACTGATCATAAAATGAACCATGTTTTCTTTCTTTACTTACCTTCAGCTGGAAAGGGTGGATTTCATTGAGAGAATGTCTTCTGAGCTTTTTGGTTAGAGTCTTCAGCATACTGGCAATCCTGATCTCTCTCTCTCTCTCTCTCTCTCTCTCTCTCTCTTTTTAAGTTTCTATTCAAACTTCTGTCTCTACACTTCCATGCTTGGAGTATGGAGTAGACCTTCAGCTCACAGATCACCTATGAGCTCAGTTGATCATCAGTGCTTCAGTGTTTCCTCTGCAGGTTTGCAATAGAGATAATAAAAAACAAACCCCAGACAGAAAGCAGAGCAGAGCAGAGCCGATGGAGCACATCAACCCGGATTGTTCTTCCTGTTTATGGCCTTCAGCAGCAGCCCAGAGAAATGAGCTGGAAACTCTCAGACATCTTCACCCAGAGATCCGATGTGCAACTTTTGCAGGAGATCTTCTCTGACAAGCCGGACTCCTATAGCTCAGATCCTTTCAATAACCTTTCGGAATGCCTAAAACTCAAACTTATCCTGAAAACAAAACTACTTCCGAAAAGTTGCAATCCTTTCTGCTCTATTCCCACACGCACTCCATACATCACTCCCTCACACACTCCCTCACGCGCACGCGCGCGCGCACGCACACGCACACACAGTCACGCACACACACTCACACACACACACACGCACATGCATACACACACATACACACACAGCAGCGCTCACGGGAGATCTACGCATACACACACGCTACTTTTCTCCAGCTCATCCCTTCCTGCATTGCTATTGGTTCCTGACCCGGTGACGTAACAGTGTTGTTTTCTTAAAGGGCTCATGAGAAATTCCCAACCCGGATAATGTAATGGAGAGGCTTCTTAAAGGAAAAGTGCACCCTGAAACACAAATATATTTCCACTGAAATATTTGTGATGTGTGTAATGATTCTGGTGCTGATTTGTTGGTTGATGTGTTTACACCTTATGGGCAAAAGTATATGGACACCTGGTCATCACACTCACATGTGCGTCTTCCCTGAACTGGTGCCACAATGATGGAAGCACACGATTGTATACAATGTCTTTGTATGCTGTAGATTTACAATTCCCCTTCCCTGGCACTACCTGTTCCACTTACCTACTTACCTGTTCCAGCATGACAATGCTCATTTGCACAAAACGAGGGCCATGAAGACATGGTTTGGCAAGGTTGGTGTAGAAGAACTGGAGCCCTGACATCAACACCACTGAACACCTTTGAAACGCCGGTTGCACCCCAGACCTCCTCACCAACATCAGTGCCTGACCTCACTAATGCTCTTGTGGCTGAACGAACACAAATCTCCACAGCCACGCTCCAAAATCTAGTGGAAAGCCTTCCCAGAAGAGTGGAGCTTATTATAACAGGAAAGGAGGAATAAATCTGGAATGGGACGTTCAACTGCACATGGGTGTGATAGTCAGGGGTACACAAACTTTTTTACTTTATTCCAGTGAGAAGTTAGTGATTGCGTGCCACTCTGACATCACAGGAGGACACTGCTAGAGCGGTAACGACTAGATTACACTGTTAGCTCCCAAAAATAAAACAGCAACAGCTTCTTTTCTCATTGACCATTTTCCTGTGACATTCAATTTCATGATACTGAGAAATCCAACATGGAAATCTAGTAGACAGTAAACGCTGGACTCAAAATTCCACTATTTACTGTCTACTAGATTTCCATGTTCCATCCAGCAAAATTTTCAGTTGTGCTGAAAAATGGCAGAGACTCAGCTATCAAATCGGTGTGTGAACTAAAAGACGACCATTGCAATGGGGTTGGTGTTGGTATTACCATGAAATTTGAAGCTTTGGTAGTTGATCTATTTCAGCAGAGTCTACAGATGAGGAGGTAAGAGAGCTAGACAGACTAAATGACTAAGGTGCAGCTGCATCATTCTCATTAGGTAGAGATGAAGCAAAAGCTAATGATGCAATCCGTTGTACTTGGGAAAAATCTGCCCTTCAAGGGAAAAGTGCAACAGAGTGGTCATTCAACTCCAACAGAATTCCAAGTCATGAACATCTTTCAAAACAATCAAAACATTTGATTGGTGGTGAACATTTAACTTTGCGTGATTTACGACTCGGTAAAACTTGGTTTTACTTGATATGTAGCTTTTGTCTTGTGAAAAGGTGCTTTGTAAGGTTAGATTTTTAATGTAACTTCATTGATTTCGGCCCAGTTTTACTCACATGATTAGACCATTTTGTTTATAAGCAAAGATAAACAAGATACAGTAAATGACCTATTTTATACATTGTTTCTATCCAGTAATTGAACAGAAAGAATCCATGTAAATCTTCTGTATATGCTTCTTTTTTTTTTTTTATTCAGAGACTGGCTGTACAAATATGACCTTGCTTTGGGCATCCATGTTTTTCCAAGAAGCCACACTGGAATGCGGAAAATGTTCTCTAGAAAGTCCCACTAGAACCACCAGTGGCATTGTGGGTAATGTAGGAAACTGTTAACTAGAGTGAAAATAGCCCAACATGTCAATGATGAATGAAGTTTAACCAAAAGGTCACCTCAGAATTTCATTACAAAATGAATTATGGAAATTCTAAAGATAATTCTAACATAAGAATTATGTTAATTAGAAAGATTGACATGTGAGTAGTTCCAGGTGGATTTTTCCTTTAAAGGTACAGTAATGATGGCTGTCACATGTATGTTGGCATGTGTATAATATATGTGTTCTTACATCCAGTGGCCACGTTACTATTAATACTTACTACACAGGCCGGGTGAATCCATTCTTATACGCACAGGGCAGGTGTGGCTGCAGCTTTTCATTCCTACAAAGCAAGAGCCACACTAGATAGTAAACTGAAGACCAAGATCAACTGATTAAACAGGTAGAATAAGAATTAGGTGTGGCTCCTGCTTGGTGGTAATGAAAACCTGCAGCCACACCAGCCCTTTACAGATAAGATTGTTCACCACTGATCTAGGCGGACTTTGCATGTGTACTATTACTAAAAATGTGTGTTAACCCATGTTAGACATCAGTATCTCATTTTTTCTATGTTTCTGTGATGACAATGGCTGCATTTTTACTCTTAAAATTAGTAACGTTTGCATTTTTAGCATAAAATTAGAAAAATGCATAAACTGTGGTTAATTAGCATACATGCTAGTAATGAAATTGATATGTTTTTAAATTCGTAAATTACTTTCAATTTATAATTTGGGTAACAAGCTTACACTTTCAAAGTGACCTTGACAGAACTTTTTTTTTTTTTTTTTTTAATTTATCATAAGTCAGAGAATAATAAGTCAGAGATTTGTTTTTTCTTTCCATGGTCTTCAGGAAATTCAGATGATGCACTTCCCGTTGAACTGTAACTTGTGGAATTTCATGTGTTCTGGTAACAGGGTTGACAAATAAAAAGAACATTTTTTCATAACCTGTAATGGATGACTCATGGAAATTGAGTGAAATGGTTTCACACATTAATGTAAAAATAATGTGTTTTAAAGTATTTTAATGATTATATTTCAAGGTACAGTGTAGTGGCCAAGGACAGGCAAACTGCTGTTTTCTAAGTGCTGTAGGCAGGTTGTATTAATGTTTTAAGTGATTTATCTGAAGCATGCACACAGGCTGTTGTAAAAGTTGCTGTTTAAGTATGTTTAAAATGTCTTTAATTTTATTTTACATACATATCTGTAAATGGAATATCAGTGGCACACAAACTGTGGAATCAGCCAGATATAGTCAGTACCTACAGTATTTGGTAGACTTGGTGCCAATGGGTTATTTAGAATGAGGTCGTAGGAAAACAATGATCGCATCATGAACCAAAAGGTTATTTAAGGGAAGCAAAATGGTTGGCATCGCTCCATCTCCATCTGTATTTTTAGTGAGGAAATATCTCTGAAGCTATTAAAAATGAATTAGGTTGAATAATAAATTGTACATTAATTATCTTTACCCTTATGAAGAATGTAAGGGTCATTCCTTTTTGCAATGAATGCTGAATGTTAATTGTGTATTGGAAGATATATGGCACTTAAACCAAAAATGTGTGGGAGATAAATAGTTTTCTACAGATTTATGGACCCTGCCCTACTAATTCACTCCTCAGGTCTGGTGATTTTCAACAGATTCTCTGTCAGTTTAATCTCTAGTGTAGTTTAATGTACATAGCCTACTGTATTTTATGTGCTGTTAAAAAAAAAAACTGTGGTGAAGCTGAAAACTTTGGTGAAACTGTAGTGAAACTGAGAAACTTGGTTGAAACTGATGTAAAACGTACTAACTAATCACCACTAGAGGGAGGTGTGGGTCCAAATAATTATACACATTAAAGCAGTAGTTCTCAAATTGTAGTCTGGGGACAGCCAAGGATTCATGATGATGGTAATGATGATGATCCATCCATCCATCCATTTTCTGTACCGCTTATCCTACACAGGGTCGCAGGGAGCCTGGAGCCTATCCCAGGGGACTCGGGGCACAAGGCAGGGGACGCCCTGGACGGGGTGCCAGCCCCAGGGCACAATCACACACACACTCACACCCATTCACACACTAGGGACAATTTAGAGATGCCAGTCAGCCTACAATGCATGTCTTTGGACTGGGGGAGGAAACCGGAGTACCCGGAGGAAACCTCCGAAGGACGAGGATCTCTGAAGCACATGCAATCTCCTTGCACATTTGAGAATTCAAGAGTGCTGTGGTATAAACCTTTAACTTATTTTTTGAAATAATTTTTTAAATTGTGTAACTATAACGACCATTATCAAAGTTATTATATTTATAACTGGTAATTAGATTTAAATGAATTTAATGCAAACATCAGCTCAAACTTCAACTCAAAAACAAGCCAGCCTATACGTAATGCTAACTTAAACCTAAAGTTTTCTGTCTGTGGAAAGGAATAAAAAGTACTCTAACACCAAAAAAAAAAAAAAAAAAAGAGCCAAAAATAGTATAGTACGCTTTTAAAAAATGACCCTATACTTGAATAGTTGTATAATGTTCATTAAAAAAATCCGTGCTGAGGGGGGATTTCCTTTACAGGTCAAGGGGTCCTTGGCTTGGACTTTATTCTTAATGTGATGGAATGTTACCGATAAGGGTAGCAGAGGCCATTTAATTTCTAATGTTATTAATTGATAACTTTTTATATAAACTAATATTTTTTTTAACAAATTAAAATGAAAACATCACAACATGAGCTTAGTATTATAAGGTTCTATATGGGATAAGAATGAATATCTGATAGAACGTTAATACTAAATCACAACAGGTATAAACATATTTATCTCTAATATAAACCTAATTTCAACAGTTTTTCTTCTAAACTGAACTACCACCAGATGGAGCTGTGTGACTTTCAAGTACAACGTAAACCACCAGTAACCAGTAAAGGCTTCACTTCAAACATAATTTCCAAATTAGCAAACATAAATGTCTGTAGTTATTTTTTTATGCACAGCTTGAGTGATGACTCGGTTCATGTTGTGCTTGATTTGAGTAGTGGCCGCTTAGTGGTTAAGATGTTGGGCTACTGTTTGGAAGGTTGTGGGTTCAAAGCCCAGCTCTGCTGCTACTGCTGGGCCCTTGCGCAAGGCCCTCAGCTGCTCAGTTGTATAAATGAGATAAATATAAGTCACACTGGATAAGGGTGTCTGCAAAATGCTCTAAATGTAAATGAGTTTTCATTGGTAATTATTCTGAACGGCTCTATAAAAGATTAACATTTTCTTTAATGACTGTTAAATAATGATCACATTATTATTACAGAATTTAATCCAATACTCAGTTTTCTGGGGGCTGAAACTTACACAGAACACAGAAGAAGCCATCCTCTATTTCCATCCTCAGCCTGGACGGATTTGCAATTCAACTGCAATATTAAATCAGATATTGCGTTATGTGGTACACTGTATGTTCCGAGCTGGAAGGCGATCCATGAATTCACACTTTTTATTTATTTATTTATTTATTTAACCATTTTTGTCCTTTTCACTACATTCGGTACATGTAGTGACACTGTGCTTAATAAAAATATATACACATATAAGGGCCGAGCAAGTGAGGTGGCAGTTAGATTGGCAAACACCATGTTAGATGATAGACGTACCTCCGTGTACACAGCAGATATAACCCAAAATCCCACAATATAATGATGTAATATGCAAGTTATAAAAGTGCTCTAAGGTGTTTACAAGAATCTATATTGCAAAACTTCTTATTCTGTTATTCTACACACACCAGAAACCATCTTCCTCTGTAAGATCAGAAATCTGTTTCACAAGTATCAGCTTGTTTTATGGCAAGTGGGTGGGAGCTTTTTAGCACAAAAAGTGGCATAACACCTCTTTCATCCAAATAAAGTTGCTCAGTCAGTGAACGGTGTGGAGTGAGAGACAGAAATATCACACTATCTATGGAGTCCATGTGAATGTTTTCGCTCCAGGCCACCTTAGTTCCAATGTGAGCAAAAATAAACTGATGACATAATATAAAGTGTGACCTTCCTGCCCTTTGTGTGAGCAGAAAACTTTCCTCGGCCTACTTGTCCTGGCGGCCGATGGCCCTCCAGGTGCTCAGAGCCCACGCCACCTACCTCCTCTGCTGCCTGTTCACTCTCACTCCTCCCTGCAGACTCCCTCCCTCTCTCACCCACTGACCCACTGGTGGAAAGCGTGGGCACTGAGCATTACAGACGCCTCTTTTAGAGTGCCAGATGGCTATTTTTTCCCCAAACGCTCTAAAAAGAGCATCGGCTTACATAAAACATAACCCGAGAACTGTACAGGATATAAAGCTTGAGTTAGTGAACAGGAAACCAAAGAAAGCTAATTTTGGTATCAGAAGTTGATTTGAGTTATGTTTCAGACTCTCAAGACATTAGAAGGAGGAACTATTACCAAATGTGAGAAATAATGTCTTTCTTTCAACACAGATTTATCATCTGGTTGTAAATAGCTTGTGGGTATAAATAGAGTTTAATTAAAATCTAAATATTCCCAGGACAATTTATTATTTTCTGTTCTGCAACATAAGAACAAATCAGGAAGACACTATGTTCGACTATGACACACTCTTTCAAACACACATTTGGCAACATGAATTGCATAAATATATATCACGTGTGAACTTTGTAATGCGGTGGTGTATCTGCTGTCTTTAGTAGCAATGGAGCTGCAATAAAACACAGATGAGGTCATTTTAGCCTTGAAAGGTCAACCATAATGCTGATGCAGTAATGGAAGAAAAGAGAGAAAAACATGATATCACTCACTGAGGAACTGAATAATGTCTCTTTTACTTTGGTCACATTTTAAAATGCAGTATTTAATATAAACTAATGCATTAATATGGCTTGGAAATGGGTTTGACTGCAGTACAGAAAGACAGCAAAATGTTTATCCTTCCCAAAGTAATTCTGTAAAATGTATTGTTCAATAGAGTTGCATTCCATAAAAAGTGAGGGAAAATAAATATTCAGACACTTTTGTTTTTGTAATTTAATATACAGTAGTTCCAGCCCATACAGTATATCCACTTCAAATTTACACACCTAATGTCTTTTCACTTTATACTTATAAATATGAACAAAAAAAGGATGTATTCGTAAGCATAAATGAAGATATGTTTAAAAAGGAAATTGATTTTGGAAAAAAGTAAAAAAAAAAATAAAATAAAATAAAAATTTTTCTTTTTTTTAAAAAAAGAGTTAAGAAAAATTCATACAATCATTGTGAGGGAGCTTCCTAAAGTTCTCAGAGACAACATTGTTAAACAACACTCAAAGCTACAGAGCCATAGCAAAGACCTTAAACCTCATTGTCAGTACATTCCTGATGGTTCAATAACATGCAAGTGGAAGGTTTATGAAACCACAATTAATCTTCTCTGGACAGGAGCTCTATGCAAGATATTTTACAACATGCTGTCAGACTAATGATAAGGAAAGTAAGAGAGAAGCCAGCACTCACTCGGAAAGAGTTGCAGGACAACCTGAAAGCTGCAGGAATAGCGGTTACACAGAGAACAATAAGCAATGAACTGCACCACAATCATGTCTTTTTCTACACCTCACACAAAACTCTTCTGCTACAAAAGAAGCACAGACATGCACACCTACAATTTGCACATTTAGATAAATCAGCCTTACTGCTCTTTTTTATGCATTCCTTTCTACACAAAAAGTCTCTTTTTCATTTTAACTTTATTTTTATTAAGATTTTCGAAATTTTCACTTATTCATTCAATCATCGTTAATTTTCTTAGTAACCAGTTTATCCTGGTCAGTGCGGAGATGGATCTGGAGCCAGTCTATCGCAGGGCACCATGCACAAACACACACACACACATATTCAAAGATTCATTCACACATAGGGGCAATTTAGCATAGCCAGTGCAACTTCTGGCATGTTTTTAGGAGGTAGAAGGAAACCAGAGAACCCAGAGGAAACCCACGTATACACAGAAAGAACATGAGAAACTCCACACAGACAGTAACCCGAGCTCAGGATTGAACTTGGGCTTACACAACCATGACACCCATTCCCCAATGAGTTTAATTATGACTGATTTAAAACCTGACTTACATTGTGTGTGAGACTGCTCCAACATGGCTGTTTCTACAGCAGTGCTCAGTGACATCATCATGTCAGTGTGTAGAAAAGAAATAGGAATATATCGCTGCAGTATTGGTAATATAATAATGTCTTGGCTTCATTTCTGGTCCTAATGCTACTGTAAGCTGTTTCATGTCAGAATGAGAAAGAAACAGAGACATGGAGCTGCTTTACCTCCTGTGTATACTTACCTACGTCCTCCATACCTATGTAATGGAGGACAGTCGTGCACGGGGGTGCAGTTTCCTGCAGAACACTGCTATTGGATGCTAGGTGACCAACAACACGATGCAGACAAGATTGACCAGTTACCTTACCACCAGATTTACAGACTTGAACGAAGAGATAGTGTGGGCTTTCTAAAGATAGCACTGGATGTCAAGCACAGAGAGAGTGAGATAGATAGAGAGAGAGAGAGAGAGAGAGAGAGAGATGGAAGTAGAATTGAGAGAGAGAGATGTACTCAAATATGTTCAGTACAAACAGAATAGTAGTTCCTCCTCTTTTTTTTTTATAGCATCAAGGCTCAGGCTAATTGCTCAAAAGACACTACACACTAGGCAGACTACTTTCGGCTGCTCATTTACCCATTTGCTGCTCCATTATAAGCTATATTTCAACAGATTGGAAACAGTGGCTAATATATTCTCTGACTGTATTTAATTAAAAAAAAAAACACACACACACACACACACACACAGAAGACATGCTGTACACACATTTCTAACAGTTTTAAGAACCTTTTTTGTAATAATATTTGTATATTTATAATAATGGTAGCATTAGCATTAGTGAGAGTAGTATTAGTAGTAGTTGTAGCGGTGACAGCAGCAGTAATTATAGTAGTAGTAATAGTACTAGCAGTAGCAGTAGCTGTTGTTGCTGTTGTACTAGTGGTTGTAGCAGTACTGTTAATATTAGTAGTACTAGTATTAACAGTAGTAGTGGTAATGATAGTACTAGTATTAGTATTCTTAGTTGTAGTAATAGTAGTAGTAGCAGCAGTAGTTGTCGTTGCTGTTGTACTAGTGGTGTTAGCAGTACTGTTAATATTAGTAGTAATAGTAGTACTAGTATTAACAGTAGTGGTAATTATAGTACTAGTATTATTAATCATAGTAATGGTAATATTGGTGAGGATAGTAGTTTTATTCATAGCCATAGTGGCAGTATTCATACTAGTAGTAGCATTACTAGTAGTAATACTACTACTAGTAGTATTAGTATTAGTAGTAATACTAGTAGTAGTGGTAGGTCCATTTACATTCTGGGTGCTCTCTTGTGGCAATCCAACCTCACTCTCTTCCATCTTATACCCTTAATGGTTCAGTTTGTCCATCTGCAGGGAACCAATAAAGTCTTATAGAGAACTCTACAATACAACACCATGAGAAATCTTACAACCCTAAACTATCCAAAGAACCCTTGAAAATCTTTTTAGTGTAGGTAGCTGCTTAGATCCAGCTATCTTAACCTCCCCTTTCCCTTCCTTTCTTGCTTTGTTTATACAGCACTCCTACAGTTTACGGTCTATTGACCATTCCTCCACTTCTTTCACTCCTTTTTTTTCTATGTCTCTCCTTCCCTTCCTCCTCTACATGGTGGATGTCAGAGTTCAGTGCACTCACACTCACACACACACACACACACACACACACTCTCCCTCGTTTTTCTTTCCTCACCTCTCTGTGGGAGCACAAGGCAATCCACTCCCACTCCTTCTTGCGTCACGGAACAGAAAGGCTTCCCAAAGTGGAGGCCAGATGGGCAAGCATCGTCGTCACTCCTTTATTTGCCACTGACAAACACAGATTCGCACAGCCTATAATTCAGGCACTTCCGCGCAAAAACACATCGATGAATGTTAATTTAAAAGCTGAGCACAGCAGGACGTCCACTGGTTTTCTGACATGCTGGAGAAGGCCGTCTTGTGCGGATACTGTAGAGGAGAGGAAATGCAAGACAATTTAACTGATTCATGATGTAGTGTTGTATTTGACAAGCTTGCACTTCAGCTGCTGCAAAAATAGCCTGACTTAACCACCACAGCTACTGCAGTCCTGACTGAGTCAACCGTACCTGAAATATGGCCTAATCATGCCATCAAGTTGTCTTTAATAAGCCCTACACATGCCAGAGCTCTAATTTAAAAACCTGTTGCGCGTGTAGGGCTCAACGAGAGGCCGTGACAGCTTCATCATCTGGCCCTCTGAATTACCATGGCAACATGATGCACTTCGGCATGACATCACGGCGAGCTCGGGCACACAAACAGTCTGAGTGGGATTTCAGAGTGAAGTGTGTGAGAGATGCCTGTCCTCTCATACACATTTCCATTCCTCTAATATTAAGAACAGACTTTAGGGCCCTGGATATACAGCTAGTATTTATGACAGCAGCACAAAAACACATCTATTTTTCTATTATTCACCCATTGTCCTGTTTTTTTTTTTTTTTTAATTATTATTGAATATAAATAAAGACAATTAAGACAAATAGGAAGTTGCTAGGGTTTTCCCCCCCTGTTTTTATTACTCATTAGCTATCCAGATATGTCAAACTCATCATGGAGACCAAAGTGATTTTTTTTTCCATTTCTCCTTTTTGTCTATTTTTAAGCTAGACTGAGGGAATATTTGATATTGCACAAATTATTCTGCTAGCAGATACTTGGACCTTTCTCAGCACTTTGGTTTCCATCACACCAAGTCCTGATGACGTGCTGCTGATGTCAGTGGCAGAGAGAAAGAGGCAGGGAGAACATGGCCTAATTTAGCAGTGTGAATGGGAGAGTGCAGGCCGTGGGTGTTGTGTCTCGGCCTCAGTGACGCAGGCTATTTCACACACTTCCTGCCAGCTGGTGGCACCTTGTGCACCGTCCAACAAATTCATTTCCTGAACACGCTGTGCATGTTTTTGCAGTATCACTTCCTCTCTCTCTTCCCCAACCTCCTTCTTGTCCAGTATTAATGTAGTAGACGTTATTTATTTATTGGTTGGGGTCTACATCAGGACTACATCTTTCATAATATCATACCATCAAATTTAGAGTAAACTTTCCTCTTCTATGATGCCTTCTTGACGGCACGGTGGCACAGCAGGGAGCGCTGCTGTTTCACATCTCCACGAGCCGCCGGTCTGTGTGGAGTTTCATATGTTCTCCCTGGGTCCATGTTGGATTCCTCCAGGTTCTCCAGTTTCATGCCAGTAGGTGGATTGGTGACTTTAACTTGCCCCTAGGTGCCAACGCATGTGTTCATGGCATCCTGAAATGGACCGGTGTTCCATCCAGGGTGTATTCTCATCTCAAACACAGTGTTCCAGGGATCCACCATGACCCCGTCCAGGATAAAGCAGTTACTGGCGATGATGATGATGATGATGATGATGATGATGATGCATATTTGTGTCATATTGCTTTTAGTATACATCTGCTTCCTTGGGTGGTTTATAAAATTACAGAAGGAAGAAAGCATAAAATTTCTGTGAGGCATTTGTGCCAGACACACATTTTTATTTAATTAGATAAAGACTATTTAACATTTGTATAAATAAATAAATAAAAATTAGTGTTAACAACATTAACATAAAAAATTGTTTAGATAGTTATAGGAATGGACAGCTCTTCAACTGGCACCCTTTAAGTGAATGGGCAAATTACTGTACAATCATTTGATTTTTCCACTCAAACAATTGCAGAAATACTTTGCCTACCCTCTATGCTTTTCCGAACTTGAAAAAGTATTTTTTTTTTTTTTTTAATAAAATCACTCTTAATGTGAAATCCTATTATTTATCACCAAACAGAAAATACAACAGTGACAGATGGCTAAAAAATGGTTAAAAAAGCATAAGCATAAGCAGCTAAAAATCCAATGAAGCACAGTCAGGGACATAATATAATGTTTATGTATTGTCAAACAATTGAAAATTTCGCCAGGAACTGGACCTGTGACCAGACCGGCTCCCCTGGAGAAGGGAGAAGATGGTGATGGAGACAAATAATACCCCAAAAATCACAGTTTCAGAACTGCACAGTTTAGTTTACTCTTGAGTTTCATAATCAACTATTAGATGCCAACTCTAACAATAAGCTGAGTGAAAAACTGGGACTACATTCAGGGAAAACCCCCAAAACCCACTGTAATATATGATGGAGGATCACTGGTGCTTTGGGACTGGTTCGCAGCTGGTGGTCTCGAGGCTCTTGTGAAGATTGATGGAATCATGAATTCTCCTAAGTTCCAAGATATTTTAATCCAAATGTTGTTGCTTGAAGTTGCTTCTCCCAAGATTTAGCTGTAGACAGTTATTCACAAGATTAACTTCATTAGATAATTACAAAACATGCAAAGGACAGTCCACATGTAATTCGCTTCAGGGAGAATTACACCAAATATTAATTGCAGGGGTGCCAATAATTAAAAAAAAAGAATTATTTAAGAAAACCTATTATGCTTAGAAAAAACATTTAAATAATAATAATTTATAAGTTAAACAACTTTATAACCATGTGTTTAACTTAAAATACCACTTATTGCGTTTATGTTATTCAGTTTTTTATTTTTTATTTTTTTTCTCTGGAGTCTGGAGTTGACTGTGCGGCGTTATTACCCTTCATCAATCATTCGAATCCCGCCCCCTGAACTACGATTGGCCAACGGAATTCTGACAGCCTGTCAAACTGTCCAATCGATGTGCAAGTTTTAGCCAAGCCTAGCGCAGGAGGAAGTGATTTCATAATACGGGTAGTATGGAAAAAATAACTCAGAGCCGTATTTACTCATTAAAAGGCGCCATTATACGGGTGGGCTGTATAACCCGGAAGTTTAAAGTAATTCTCGCGGAAGTTGTTCTACCTCGGCTCAATGTGACTTTATCGTAACAATTCTGCAAAACATTGCGTTAAAATGTTTCTTACCGCAGTTAACCGTGAGTAAACAGAAATTTAACCGCCGCAAAATATATTGTTTTATTTTAAAAATAAATAAATAAATTTGCGAAGTGAGGCGTAGGGCATTTGGTTATAGAGTTGCTTAGCGAGCTAGATAAGCAGAAGGTGCTGCATTTGAAAAAATCAGTATTAATATAATAAATCATCCTTGCCAGTAATAATCCTTCTAACGCAAAATTCGTGAGATTTGAATTGGGATGTAACCAATTTTCAGCTAAATATACTCTTAACTCACGGTTTATATGTGTATTTGTATAGGCTCACATTGCTCACGTGCATGAAATATCTAATTATTTATTAGGGATGGAATGTATTGTGATGCCAGTTATAGTAACAGATATTCTTTTTGTTTCCTGAAACTTTTAGTCGCCAAGAGCAAATCAAAGTAAGTTGTATCACTCTTTTACAAATTATATTTTACAAATATAAAAAGCTATAGAGAGACTGTGATATATATATATATATATATATATATATATATATATATATATATATATATATATATATAATGAGTATGTGTCTGTCTGTGTGTATGTATATGTGTGTGTATATATATATATACAAACACACACACACACACACACACACACACACACATTAATATATCTCCTGTCTCCTGTGCTGCTGTATTTCAGGACCGTGTTGGTGCAGATGATGAGTGCTGCAGGGACAGGTTACTGCTTCAACACCAAGAGAGGACGACTCCGAGAAAAACTGGTGTTGCGCAAACACGACCCTATAGGTACCGACACAAAAGATATGAAGGATAGATATTTAAAGATTCAAGATTCATGATTGAAGATTTTATTTCTCACATACACAGTTATATACAGTATATAACCTGCAGTGAAACGCAAACCTGGCCTACTCTTCTTTCGACTGTGCATTTAAATAACTAAGATAAAAAAATGAATTAAAAAATGAACACATAAGAAATATTTATTTTTATTATTATTTATTAAATTATATATTAAAGGAAAACTCCAACCTGAAACACATTCATTGTGTTTATATTGAAATGTTTGTGATGTGTTTAGTGATACTGGGGCTGATTTTTTTTTTATTTTTATTTATTCTTGTGAGACGTTAGTGGTTTATGGAGGTTATGGCTCTGACGTCACAGGAGGACACTGCTAGCACAGTTAAAAATGGCGTTTAATCGGATAACTAAAAATGTCAGTAAATTCAAATATAAGGGATAAAGCTCAGGTTTGGTTGTTATGTAGATGAAAAATGTTTAACTGAAAAACGTCAGCTCTTGTCTTACAAAATAAATCTTGGACGTTGCGCGTTAATTCTAAAGATTAATATGCAGGTAGTTCAAGGTGGGTTTTAAATGGATTATGTTTAAACCAAACCTTTTAAAGACACATCATGATGAACCTTTTTCAATCTAGTGTCTATATCTTGCTCCGAAAAGCTCATTGTGTCACGGTATTCAAAAGTTTGTTTCTCAGCCGGAAACTAGTGCGTGAAATTGTAGATAAATGGAAGCTCAGGGAGCCAATCAGATTGCAGCCTTTAACATTCTGAAGCTTGTGGCCAGAAAAGTGTACAAAAGCTATCAGAAACTCTAATCACTATGCACCTGTGTGAGGAACCAGAGACACAAGATTTTGCCAGAACTTTCACTGGCTAACTTTCGCAAGAGTTGTTTTGTGGACAAGTTTTTCTGTTTGCAATCTATACATTTTAAATATTAGGGATGGAAAATAATTAATTCTCTCTACATAGATTTATGTATTATTATTATTATTATTATTATTATTAACAACAACAACTTATATACAGTATTGTCCAGCTCTCTTAGGCACCCTATTTTTTAAAAGATTTTTTTTATGACTTCTGCATTAGTGAATCAGTACATAAACATTTTAGATTTCCAAACAAAATTTTTCGAACTTTTCGAACAAAAAATTTAACGTTACAGAAAAATGTTTGTACATTATGTAACAGACTACTTTTCAGACCAAAAAAAAAAAAAAACCTAATGAAGGCTGCTGGGTTTTGCATAAAAAAGGCTGTGGGCTGAGCATCTGAGGCTGACACTATGTTATTTTTATTTAGAAAAAGGTAAAATATAAAGTGTATTCTTTATGCAAAGTAAACGAGGGTGTAATTAAATCTGACTTCATAATAATATGACAAACCACGTAAACTTAATGCAAACACTACAATATGGTTCAGTAATTAACACTTAAGTACTTAGCAGTAAGTAATCCAGTGTTTCCATAGTCGTACTGTAATAATTACTAATCACTATAATAAACTACCACGTTGACTAAAGGGTCATAATTTAGTAACTAAACTTAGATTATTGTGGTAATGTATTGTTTCATGGCTCCTTGTTTAATGCTTAAGGACTTACTAACTTAGTAAAAAGTCAGGTATTTCTGTATCAGTTCTCCATGAATGGAATAAAAAAGAAATGCTAATGAAAGTATACTAATTTAGGAATTAATCTTAAACAGTTCACTAAATAAATTGAGCTGCTCAGTATGCTGCCTGACGATATTACAGCTGCATTCAGTCCTGAAAATTGTTGCAATTCAAATTGTGATTTCACAGCTTACTATAGTTTTTTTCTAATTATTATTATTTCTTAGCGTATTTATTGATTTTTTTTTTTATTGCTTTATACGTGGGCTCCAAAAAGTGTATAAAATAAGGAGCAAGTGAGACAGTCAAAGTCTCCAGAAGAATTGTGATAGATTCTCCAAGACGCTCAGCAAAACTTACCGGTTAATTCCTTTATAAAACTGCACAAAGTGTTGTCACACCAAATATTGATTTTGTTTAGTTTATTACCCTTTACTGCTTTTTATAGTATTTTTATGTAGAAATTTTAGTCATTTAATTTAATTATTTTTTAAGGCATCTTAGCTTTACAGCATTTCTATGCATGTGCCTAAGTCTTTCGCACAGTACTGTATTTATTTATTTATTTATTTATTTACTGTGTATGTCAACAGTCCACAATATTTCTGCTGAAATATGGAAGTACAACATTTTCCATTGTGATGTTCTGGGAAAACACCCAGAGAAAAAAGCTTAGTCTAGGTTGTAGAAAGTAAAACTCACAATGCCCTCTTTGGTTTTATTCATTTATTTTACAAATCAATATTAGAAATATCGAAGACGGGTTTTATGTGCCAATATCTTCAAATGTTACTGCGAGTCACATTCAGACAAACCCCATTTAATCCTTTGTGCATACATTACTTAAAAACATATACAGATTCCTAAAATTCAATGTCATGAGTGCTCATGTTTTCTAAATATCACTTTCTAAAACATTGTACCTGAAATAAAAAAAAAAAAAAAATCTTTTAATGTGAAATGTAGAAAATCATTTTTTTTGGACAGTTTAGGACTGTTGCATGATGCAGCTGCTTTAGGGAGTAATAAAAAAAAAATCTACATTTGGTATAAAGAAACTAATTATAAAAACAAAACGTAATTTTAAAAAGGTGTTCATTGGGGTCTGGTACAAAAATGTGAATTTAATTTGGGATTTTGTGCACAAAGTTTATAAAGATATACCAGAAACATTCTACACTGAGAAAGGTGAATAGCTTAGAGAGCAACAGAAGTCAGGATAATGATATTATTAAGTGATTTGCATTTTATTTTTTTCCCCTCAAAACTGCCTTAAATTGACTGTCCATAAGCGAGTACGCTATGCATGGTTTAAATAAATATGGTTCTGAAAATTGTTGCAATTCCAATTTGTGATTTCACAGCATATTATAGTGTTTTTTTTTGGTTGCTGTTGTTTTTTTTCCGCTGTTGTTTTTTTCTCCCCTTAGTCTTATTTATTGGGAAAATAATTGCTTTATTGTATTGCTTTATACATGTGCTCCAAAAAGTTTTTGGAGGGGCACAAATGCTGGTAAATAAATGGTAAATACTCCGATATCAATAATCAGCAATCAGTTACTACTAACTCTTAATTAGTTACTAGTGATTTTAATAGTAAGTGTAAGGGAAGTGATTTATCATTTTACACAAGGAATATGTAATATTAATGTCCGTAAATATGTACATTAAATAAAGAGCCATGAAACAATATCATCACAATAATTTAAGTTTAGTTATTTAATTATTGAAGAACTACTATGGTAACACTGGATTACTTCTTGCTAAATTAGTAAGTATTTAAGCATTAATTAATGAACCGGATTTTAAAGTGTCAACCTGGAGTTTCTTACAGCTTTATTTCAGTTTAATCACTTTCACTCCCACAGACCAAACTAAAGGATCCAGAATAGCAATTATTCTGAATAGCAATTAAATAAAGCAAATCTAAATCTTTATAGAATTGAATAACCGCATGCTCTCAGATCCTAATGCAGCTCAGAATGAGTGCTTTATTAAAGACAGGCACATTTAGAGGGTAAACCTGTAAAGCCTACAGATAAAATAATACTAAGTGTAAACAGCGCTAATATCTATGTGGTGAATCTAGTGCCTAATTAGAGTAGATTTTGGGCTTTACTTAGTAAATTAAATCTAGATTTAATAATAATAATAATAATAATAATAATAATAATACTTTTTCAATTCACTTATATCTATTGTTTGGCCAAATTTTAATATTTTTAATATGATGGTTATTTAAACAAAATATAGAGTGTTCAGGAGCTTTTGACTGGCAGTGTAACTGAGAAAAACAAGTAACTAAGATGAGGAAATTATTTATATTGTTGCTGCATATTTAGCTTTTTATTGCTTTTGTTTTCCTTAAGAAAATAATGGTGCAGTAGCTGAAATGAAGCTTGACATTAAACATTTGTTTTTATTTTAAAAATAAATTTATTAAATCCAGTACTTTTAAATAAAAAAAAAGAACTGTTAAGAACTGTTTCAACAGTGTTTTTTTTGTTTTTTTTAATGATTCACAAAAAAAGATTACTCAAACTCCAAAAAAGAAAAAAAAAATTAATACATTGCATCACTGTGAAATTTAAGGATTCTTACTATATTACAAGTAGCTTGTGGAAATTCCAGTATTTTATTGCTCTTGTTTTGCTGAGTTAATACTGAGCAGAAAATGCCTGTCTAGTTATTAGTACTGTTGAGTGAATCATCACCATATGTTCAAAAAGCAAATGAAACAAATCATTTGAAACCATATCACTGGTCTTCTTTTTGTCTAATTCTGTAAAAGCTTCATCAGCCTTCATCAGTCACGTCAAATCTGTTCCCAATATCTTAACCATAAATCAGTGTTTTTTTTGTTTTGTTTTTGTTTTTTAAATACTTAAATCCATTTATACCTCATAACTCTTTCACATGTGACACATATGATGATGCTGTTTGATGTTTTTTTTCACGTGAAATCCTCTCACGTGATTCATCTGCTTGCCTTTGTGCTTTGTGCTTTGGCTTTCTGTACATTCTTTATTTTATGTAAATGATGTGGCAAAGTTAAAAAGTTATGCTCGGTATGATTCCAGTATCTCTGCTTTAGATAAACTCGATTGTTTTCAGCGACATTTTCTTGAATCAAATCTAAAACGTATTTAAGGTTTAAAAATAAATAGTCGGCTCCATGTAATTGCTTTCATGTAATTTTATTTTATTTTATTTTATTTCCATTCACAGTGAACAAGCACGTCCTGTTCATTGAGAAGAAGAAGATCCGCTCTCTTTAAACATGGACCAGACTCTTGGAATTTCACCTGAAGAATTTCAGGCTTGTGTATTTAAACATGCACCGTTTCAAATCGTAGCTAAGAAGCAGGGCTGAGTAACAGCACTGATCCACACTGAACTGATCCGAAAGATCACGATTATATGAAGCATGGCTACGTGCAAGAGTGGATCCAGACGTCCTGAGATCATTCCACAACATGATGGATTGAGAAATGCACTGAGAAGCGATACTGCATTGTCTGATCATTTAGATACGTTTGTCAGTGTTGAGATATCTTTTTTCAGGATTCTGAAAATACATACGTAAAATAAAATAAATGTAAAATTATTCTTAAAAAAATCTTAATGGTGAAATGGCTGAATTGCAACACAGAAGTGTATTAAACATTCATTTTTTTATTTAAAAATATTAAAAATAATAAAATCACACAATACTGTTAGAAATCTCAGCTTTTTTTTTTTTTTATTGTTCCTCATTTTCCAAAAAATTCCAGAATATAAAGTATATTTGATCTCAATAAAATGTAAGGATTCTTACTATATAACAAGTAATTCTTAAAAAATTCATATTTTGTATTCATGATCTAATCTCCTTGAGCAAAGGTCACATCAGTCTAAAAATAATTTATGACCTAAGCATTGAATATAATTATAAATGTGCACGTGTAAAAGGCGCTGATACATCATTTAGGAGAAAAGCAGATGATGTATGTGTCCACTGTGTGATGTTGTGTAGATATGACACTGTCTCTGACTTATTAATAAATTATAAATCAGTCTGTAAATTATTAACTAAGGCTGCATCTAACAATTATATTTGATTATTGATTATTCTGTTGATAATTTTTTGATTAATCGATTACTTGGATTTTTTAAAACTATATTAAATACCTAAATAAAATAATTACTGACATTTATCAGATAATTTGCCACAACTTGAGAACATTATTATGCGCTTACATTGACCAAACACAAACTAATGTAACATGAGGTGACTCTGAAAGTATTCTGTTCAAGTGGTTCTCGCACGTTTTTTTTTTTTTTTTGCAGCTATATGTCTTACCTGCATTTCAAGCCTTGATTTGTTCAAGTCTGACCAGACAAATTCAAAATAAATCTCCACTGGTTGTTTCACTAACTGGAACACTCTGAGGCTAAATTAATTTAGTTTCCTGTGTGTGGATAAATTATATATTAAGTGCACCACGATAATTCACATAGCACACATCTGAGAAATAAATCTGAAAGAAGAGAGCATATGTTACTTTTTTGGGTTTGAACACTTAAAACAGTAGCACAATGTATTTAAAATGAACATGAGAATTTATAATTTATTGTTTAATCTTGTGAGGTATGCATCAATCTGAGATTCGAAAAACAAACAAACAAAAAACTATAATTTTTCTATAGCTTTATGTTTATGGGATTTTTAACATACTTTCATAAAAAAAAAAATATCTACCAAATAACCCAATTACATATTTTAAGCAAAAATGATTTTGCCCAAGAATAAGATGATTATCACTTAAAACCTTGTTTTTCAGTCTGATTTTAGGAAAAGCCCTGCTTTCTATTTTACCCCAAAACATTAAACCCTTCCCTGGAATAATCAGGAAATGGCAAACAGAAGTTTGATGTAAATGTAGTGTTTATTGTAAAATGGTTCGCTTTATGTCTGAATGATAGGTACCTATTTAACCCCTCAATAAGGAACAGTTTGTTCCAAAATTACACAATCTGCACCACATGCTGGCATTTTCTCCAGAAAAGCAGATGTCCTCTCTTCTTTCCAAATAATTCTTTTAAACATTGGCTCTGGCTCAAGAGTGGATTCATTTATTATTAATTTATTTAATTTAGTCAAGTGAGTAATATTAGTCAATATTATTGAATGAAATGTGTTAAAAAATGATATGTTTTTGGAAAAGACACAATGTCTTAATCAGCTCTAGACCTCAGCCTAAAGTGTTCAAAGTGTCACCTATCATTTACAGCATGGTACAGACTGTAGCTGCTAATTATAAATATGAATGTATATAAAAAATATAAAAGGGTCATTTTACACCCACTTCTAAGCGCTTTGAACATCTACTAAATGCCGAATGTAGTTTTCTATCTGATATTACGTCTCACTCTGATTTACTGTATTTTGTTTCGGAGAAGTAATTGCGGTAGGTAATATAACTCTTTCATTTGTTACATATGTTTAATTGAAGAGTTTATTTATCACAGGAAAACTCCAAGATTAGCTGTGTGTTGTAACTAGGCTCGGCAAGGTGCTGACCTCGTAAAGATTAGAGCGTAGGGAAGTGAAGACCCTTTATTTTGTTGACAGAATACCACTGAACAGCTTGGTGAAGCATGTAATAGCACTTGCTTTGTTGAAGACTGTTCTTAATATCATTTGAGACGAAAACCAACATTTTCATCAAAGCACACAGCACTGAATTGTCCCCAAAAGTTATAACTGTCATGTGTTCCTATTATTTTGGGGACAGATACCTGCCTATACACATACACACAGTTACATAGGTGGTACATTCTTTGACCATTTAAAAAAATGCCAGAAATACAGCATCAACCGACAATTTAGCACCAGAATCGCTAAATCACAACGATTTCTATATAAATATATTTAATTTGT
>CM075012.1:7105627-7128914 GCA_037576675.1 Pangasius sanitwongsei
TAATAAAATATGTTTTCATAGTTTGTGTTGTCCCTTATTATCAATGCAAAATGGTCACTAACTAAAGAGGATTTATGTTGATATTGCCCAAAAACCCTATTTTGTTCAGGCGTTTCCAAACTTTTGGAGGGCAGTGTATATTCACATTTGGGCCAAACACATTTAAGAATATTTTTCCAGAGAACTTATTTTTAAATACAATGGCTTCCATATGTACATGTGAACCCATAATTGTTTCTTTTTTTTTTTTTTTTTTTTCCTGCTTTAGCATTGAATGTGATATTAAGATTCAGTAACATGGTGTGCTGGTTTAGAATAATGCTTCAGGGATCAGTAGACCTAATCTATCATGACTACAGAACAATGTTTGAAAGAAAAGCAAGTAATTTGGATGCTGAGGGAAAGATTATAGTTACACCCACAGCACAGAAATGTGTCAGGGGGAAATTATAAAAAGAAATGAACTGCCTTGAAAGAAAAAAAAAAAAAGCCCGGTGTATTTTCATTCGGCAAGGCTGTAGCGGGAAAATAACTGCAGCATAGTACAGATAACTGATCAGTGATGATAAGAAAGGTCTCAAACAATCACCTAAAATTGCCATAAAGCTCCACAGCACATGCACTGGTTACAGATTTGCACCATTGTACAAATTTACAGATTACACCATAAGACACAAATCCCTCTGGAAGAATGACATGGTCTAATTACAATCTATAAAATGGAGATATATATATATATATATATATATATATATATATATATACTCACAGGCCATGTGACCACGTGTACATCAGCTCACTCATGCTATTACCCAATCTGGCAGCAATGCAATGCATAAAATCATGCACATATAGGTCAAGAGCTTCAGTTAATGATCTCATCAAGCATCAGAACAAGGAAAGAATGGTTTCGAGCTGACAGGAAGGCTATGATAACTCAAATAACCACTCTTTACAACCGTGGTGAGCAGAAAAGCATCCCAGAATGCACAACATGTCAAATCTTGAGGGGGATGCGCTACAATAGGAGAAGACCACATCGAGGGCCACTCCTATCGGCCAGTAAACCTGGATAGCTGAAGACTGGAAAAGCATGCTCTTTTTCCAATCTTCAACTGTCCAGCTTTGATGAACCTGTTCTTTGCATAAGTATTCACCCCCCTGAACTTTTCCACTTTGTAGTGTTACACTCCGAACCTGAAATGGACTTAACTGGGATTACATGTCCCGAGTCGACACAAAATTGCCCATTACATTGAAGTATAATAAACGAAACTGGGATGCTGTTTTGTTGTATTAGTCCCTAAATAACCAATAATTATTGACAAAATAATAATAATGTAGAAAGATGCAGAATGTATAAATGTGTTTAGAGCATTGCAGCTTGTTACTTCATGTGTTCTTCATGTGTTAAAAATGGTTCTTTCTGGTGTAACTAGAGATATCAGGCCAACCAGAGTTCCAGTTTGTCAACATGGCCCATTCCACTCTGCCATCAAACTACCATTTAATTTTTCTAGTAGAAATGAATGGTTTGTCACGCTGCTCACGCTATTTTATATACAGCCTTTTATATGTTTCGGTTCTGGAAAGTTCCAGCACAGTGAATCAGAGTGTCTCATTCAGACATTTAAAAAAAACCACAGGCTTATTTTATTGGCCCTGTTCGGTGCATCACAGTGAATCACAGTGTCTATTGTCTTATGAATGACAGGAGGAACTTAAGTCTGAACACTGCAGGAAAAAAAAAACAAAACATCATTGTTACATGGTAGAGTACACACTCTCCAACTGTTAAGATCATCTTAATTGTGTTAAGCTTTTGGGAACCTGGGCCTTGGGTGGTTCTGTGATGATTTGCAATCTGTCTTTAATTATATACAACATATATAAGTGCCTTTGAAACTGGCTCACACATATCTTCTGATGAGGTAACATTTTACGTTTAGATTTATTCACGTGACAGACATTTTTTATCCAACATGACTTACAACTGAGACAGACTACAATCCAAGCTATTATTATTATTATTATTATTATTATTATTGTTGTTGTTGTTGTTGTAGTAGTAGTATAACATCTAAGTGGCTTAATAAATAAATAAATAAATAAATAAATAAATAAATAGAAGAATAATAAGAATATTTTGTTGCATGGCCAATGCTGTGTTTGAAACTTGGAATTATTTGTTTGTTTGTATGTTTGATTGTTTAATACAGTTATTTGTTTTGCTGCATTGGTCCCCAAATAACTAAATATTATTATTATTATTATTATTATTATTATTATTATTATTATTATTAAGTTTGGAGCTCAAACAAACATTTTTGTTGCATTGCCAAGGCTGTTTCTTTCTTATTTGTTAGTTTGTTTATTTATTTATTTATTTATTTGTTTGTTTGTTTGTTTGTTTATTCATTCATTCATTCATTCATTCATTCATTTATTATACAGCTATTTGGTTTGTTGTATGAGTCCCTATCTGACCAAATATATGTTCATCATCATCATCATCATTATTATTATTATTATTGTTGTTGTTGAATGTTGTTGTTGAATTTTTTTGTAAAATTGTGTAGCATATTACCATAATTATTTTTGCATTGTATACCTCTATTTAACCAAAATCCAAACTATCTGAGATTAATGCCATTTTGACTCTGCTCTTCCCTGTACTTCATACATAAACTGTACCCTATAGACAATTTCTCCAGCTCTGTATTTTTAAGCATTGAGAAACGTGCTAGTTTTTTTCCAGCTTTGGTCAGCATGACTAGGAGACACTTGACACTGCTGACACTGGAAAAAAGCACGGTACCAACATCTGACGTGTTCGGTGTGTGGTGATTCACACCTCTGGAACAATATGAATAACTCGAACAGACTGAAGACAGTTCCGCTATCTGCTCACAGTGGGCTGCATTTAGCTCCTAATGGAAAGACCCTCTACTTCCACTAATTTTAAAACTACTTCCACTTATTATAAAAACTGCAGAGTCTGTGTGTTGTTCCACATGTATGAGTGTTATTCATGGTCAAAGTGCCCGTCACGTGCATATGATCTTCCTAATGCTTGATGTGTGAACTTACCTGAGCAGATCCGTCATACAGGAGCCCACTACTACAATATCCACCTCTTCAGCCATGTCCTGATCCTGACACACACACACACACACACACACACAATAAATGATCTAAACAGTAACAGTTAATGCACTTAATATTAGGACAGAACATTCAGGAGTAGGTTTTAGGCCACCATTTGTGTAGAATTTGCTTGCATGGATATAATGGCATCTGAGATGCCAAAATGGATTCGAAAATGCATCAAGCGAACACACACACACACACAAAAAAAAAGATTCAATGCTACGATTTGAAGTTGAGATGGAGGAAGCAGCTTGAATTACATTTTTTTTCCCAAAAGACTGCCTCTTTACTCTCCTCACCATCCTGTCATGTAAGGAACATTTTCAATAGGTTCAAAATAGCTGTAATTGTGCTCCATATTGGACATGCGCCTATTGCACCTGGGGTGATTATTTGCAGACGTGATTGACGGCAGCCAAGAAAATCCTTCATTAATTCAATCCCCTGCATGTGGGCTATGCATGTGAATAAGAGTGTGCTAATCTGCTCAAATCTCTGCAGCAGTCCTCAGGCACCGAGAAAGCCTGGCTGCTGGTTATGGGACAGCCTAGATTTTCCCATTAACTAATTTCTGAGCAATCTGCAATACATTAGCAAGAAATTAGGTAGTTTATTTATTAATAAATAAATCAATCAGTGTGGGCTCCACCTTGCATAGCTGTACATAGCACCTATACCATGTCTATTCTGCCTTAAGCTTATCATGTCTTTTTTACATTTTTTTTTTTTTAATCCTTATTATTATGTGCCTTGCTGTCATATCTGTGTACATACTGAAAGCTTCACTGACAAAGTCAAATTCTTTGTTTGCGTGAGCACACTTGGCAATAAAGCTCATTTTGATTCTGATACTATAGCTATAAAATGGCAGTGTTGCACTGTGCATGTTCTCTGATATGCTGTTATAGGTCTTGAAGCATTTTGCAAGGAAACTCAGTATGAAATCTAACATGCCTGCAAATCTTTATTGGGATTTTTTTTTTTTTTTTACATACATCCAAACATTGAAGGGGAAAAAATGCCACATTAAACAAAGCTCTAAATAAAGTGCAATTTGAGAAAAAAAGAAAAGAAAACGAAAAAATAGCTGGTAGCACAGCAGATCAAAAATATAAACTCAAAAATAGGATTCACCCTATCAGACTTTACGAGGTACTAATTAACTACAGACTGTCTGAAAAGTCAGGAACCAATGGGAGTTAAACTATATCTACCTGATTTTGTATTTTCTCTTTATTTCCAATTATTTATTTTTTTTTTTAGATTTTTTAGATTTAGATATTTTTTAGGTGAAAAATGGCATTAATGTTATATGAAAGGGCAGAGATAGTGCTGTACTTCCTAGCGCTCTCATTGGTTCCTGACTTTTCAGACACCTTGTAGTCAGCTAGATTCCATGCAATCTGCAATACATTAGTGTCACAGAATCAATTAATAGCAATCATTTTGATATTCAATCTAATTAATTTGACTATCTCCTTTTCTTATTTTTCTTATATCTAGAAAAATGGCAGTGTTGCATCATGCAGGTTGTCTATCATGTTGCTAGAAGTCTTTTAAAATCATTTCACAAGGAAATCCAATGTGATTTGGGGGACTTTTACAGAGTACACTAGCAGCAATTTTAAAATGAGAGCTAATGACTTTGACAGCCTATAACTATAAAAACGGCAGTGCTGCATTGTGCATGTCCTCTGCTCCAGACATTTCACATGGAAACCCAGTGTGAAATCTAACATGCCACTGCACACTGCAAATGTAAGTTTTATCTTTATTGTGCGATACTCTTACAGTGTAAAATGACAACAACAACAATCTCATATTTCTTATAGATCTCAAATATGTCATGTCTGCCTACATGTAGCTCATATCAGTTAGGTGTTGCTATAGTAACCATAGATTTCAGCATAGTCATATAATTAATGCATGTTAGAATGTATTGCTATAGAAGTGAAGTATTACTACTCTAAAGTCACTGCTTATAATAACGAAATTTTAAACTTTACCTACTGTCCAAACGTGTTGTCAGAATAAAACTGTGAACTTTTACCCAACCAGCTAATAAACCAAAGTTCAACTCACATGTATTTTAACATACTAATTAGTGCAGCAGTATGTCAATATTTAACGGACATGAGCATGGTGTTTACATAAGCACGCTTTGGGAAGCTCTTAGCGTTTCCTGATTCAACAAAATTCAATTTATTTGTCATGTCACTAAAATACTGACTTGTTAACCTAGAAAAGACGACACACCCGCGTCTGTTTAATTTTGACTCATGGCTCCGCTCATAAAGTGCTGGCTAGTAATGACACCTAACCCCCGGCAGAACAGGCATTAGCTCGGACAGCTTCACGAAGGACCCCAAAACAACAACCCGGAAGTGGTGAATGTTTTCAGCTAAGTGGCTAGCTACCTCTGTAAATGAAGTAGTAGTGTTTATTTATTATAAAGGTACAGAAAAAAAAAATGTCGAGTAATATTATTGTTTGTGGTTTTTAATACTGGCAAAACAAAAATAAGAAAAACAGCACAGCTGTTGCACAAAGGCTGCCTTAGCTTGTTAGCTTGTTAGTCTTGCACTGAGCAGGATTTAACGTTAAGTGTTGTCACTGGGTGTATATAGAGTTTGTTTGTTGTGTTAGATAAAAAGATAAACTGTGCAACGGTTTATTTTTATGAACGTGGTTATTAGCGAGAGGGTTTTGCTTTTAGTGGCTGACATCTAACGCGTAGACAAGCCTGTTATTGTATTATTATCATTATTATTATTAGTAGTAGTAGTAGTAATAGTAATAGTAGTAGTAGTAGTAGTATTTGCAGTCATGTACACAATATAATGCTAGTTTATAGCTCGTATGCAACATGAAATTGCAGTATTAAAGCTGATTAAAATGCCCATGGAATCAAAATTGGTGTTTCAGATCTTTTTATGCACACCTATATGACAGTATATCTAGAAAAAAAAATACACAAAAGTAGTTTTGGAGATATTCTCATTTTTATTTCATAGTTCATCACTTCCAGGAAATTTTTCATGACTCATAATGCACTAGTCTCGTGTTCGTCCAATTAGAACGTGTATTTCCCACCCTCAGGGGCGGGTCTTGCTCGACAATAGCAGCTTGTTAGCAGCAAACTTGGTTCGTCGGTGCGTTTTTGGCTGTGCGTCTTCCCGCACACTATTCCCTTTTCTATCCCTTGGTTGAGAGAAAACGTTTGGAGTCTGTTCATTTCAAAGAGGGAATTTATGCAAATTGGCAGTTATGTGATAGAGGCTCTTTGGTGTGTCTTAGCAACTTTGCGCTGTTCAGTGGTGGAATGTTTTGCTACCTCAGACTGATCGAGAATGTAATTACAGCTTTGTAGACTGTGGGGCTTCTCCATTAGTAAGAGTAAATAATGACATTTTATCCAGTAGCGTAACATTTAACTAACCGTAACCCTTCAGCTACAAGCCTACAATTCAGTTGTGTCAGTCATCACCATTGATGCTCACATGCAAGGCTAATAATCAACCTTGGCTCTAATATGACTCCGAAAACGCGTAGACTCGGATATTGTCCTGGTTAAAGCTGAAAGGTGTGGTTGGAGGTGGTGGTGAGAAATCCTGTTGAAAAGATGTTCTTGTAAAGGTCTACATATTTAGCTGGTTTGCTAAAGTTCTATCAAGTTTTGATTCGACTAGCGTATCTTGAACACCATTGGCTGTTGTGTAGATCATTTAAGAATTTCAACACGCTGTCACTCTAACTTCCTGTTTCCAACGGAAGTACATCAACACAGAAATAAATCACAGGTTTCAAGCCACTTCATGGGGACTTTAGCTTCTCTGAAATCCAAATCAAACCAAAACTAATAATTCTGTTGTGTCATTTTGCAAAGCAGCATAAAGAGCCTTCAAGGGAAGATGAACAGCCTTTCTCCAGAGCTGGCCCTGAGCCGGATGTCTCCAGAGCTGAGGCCTTTACTTTGCACTGTTGTACGCAATGGCCGTGTTGGTTTAGATTCCACTAACTGCCTGAGGATCACTGACCTTAAATCTGGGTAAGTCTTGAATATCTTCTATTGATATATGAGATTTTAATACGAGCCTTTGACAGGTTGGTGTTAAATGGTTTGACTGTTTGGTATAAGAATCCTTCACTGCTCTGATCTTTTACAGAATGGAAATAGTGCAGATGAGTAATGCTGGCCTGCACAGAGATGTCAAACCTTTGACAAATCCTGTCTATCATCCTTTGTCTTTCCCTATTCAGTTGCACATCTCTGACTCCAGGGCCCTGCTGTGACAGATTTAAACTGCACATCCCATATGCTGGAGAGACTCTCAAATGTAAGTAGACATTCTACTAAAGCACAAAGTCATTAAAGATTCAAGATTGTATATGCAGCAGTAAACTCATCAATAAATGGCTAGACAAGAGAACACATGCGAGGCACTGGAGACACTACGAGTGTTCTTAACAGCACAGGCGATACAGAAATGGTGTCAAGGATTGTAAATAAACTGTAAAAAGAAAAAATGCGTTAATACTAAGTGCAAATATAGTAGAAACTGAAGTAGATGACAGAATTAGGAGTGGAGGTTTAACAAAATAGTCTGTGCAAAGAGTGGAAATTGAAAGAACCAGGGATTTGCAGTAGCCTCTGAAAAGCAGTTCTGAGTTGAGTTCTGTGACGGAAGGAAAGAAACTGTTTAGGAGTTTGTAGGGGTGAAATGTGAGGTGTGCTGCTTGGGAGGGGTCAGGGGACGTTTTTAAAGCTCGTTCCTAGATCTAATTGATGTGCACTAATGGAAGGTCATTTCCGATTATTTTTGAGGGCTTAGTAAAGTCTCTTTTGGACCTTCTTGATGATATTGGTGTTCAGGTCCCACTTAAGCATGCCTCGGTGGGTATTTGTTTCGTAACCATCTCTTTGTGATTTCAGATGGACACTGGAGTGGTAAAAGTTGTTTTTTTTTTTTTTTTTTTTTTTGGAAGTGCAAAAGTAATTGTACCATAGTAGGTTTAGGCTCCATCCACATTAATCCGGATAATTTTGAAAACCTTGTTTTGGCCTTCTGTCCACACTGAGATGGTGTTTTTGTCCAGCGAATGGACAAATGTGGATAAATTTGAAAACGCCGTTTTCGTATTGCAGTGTGGACTGAGAAAACAGAGATATTCAAAAACAATGACCTATTTTTAGTCATGTGACCCATTCAACCCAAAACAAACAACTTAGTCCGTCCATTTAAAATAGTCTGTCCGTTTAAAAAAACTCGGGGCTTCTCCTCGACATCAGTTCAACTGCCGCATCAATTCAAAGACACGGAAAGTAAATAAACGCCTGACAGAAATGACGCAGGCTAAAGCATCTTACGTTTTGATGTATGCGCAATATAGGGATGTAAGCCTTATGTTTGAAAACGTCAGTGTAGACGGAGAGCTTGTTAAAACGAAAATGCATTTTTCAGCTCTGTCCAGATTAATGTGGACGTAGCCTTAATAGTCCTGCTGCATGTAGATGTAGCTCTATATAATCAAATAATACAATGTATGGTCAAAAAGATTTTGGACCCCTGACCATCACTTCCTGGTCTGACGCTGAACCTTCCATTCCAAAACCATGGGCATTAAGGGAAATCTTAATGCTTCAGCATACAGAGACATCCTAGACATCCTAAATTGTGTTCTTCCAACATGTGGTGACAGTTTTTACCCACCATATGGGTATGATGGCCAGGTGTCTACATACATTTTGCCATATAGCGTTGATCAACCAGAACCACTCAGAGTGACGAAGGGTACACGCTGATGTTTACAGCAAATGCAATTTGATTGTGATTTTTTTGAAGGATTATATTCATCATAGACTGGGTTAGCTCATGGTCCTAATTTACATGTCACAAGCTATTAAAAAAATCACCTTTATTAATGGTCATACTATGACAAATACTTATAAAATTGCATTTTGTCATTGTGCATGCATAGCAAGCATATTAGAGCAATAGTGGCTATAGACTGCCATGAAAGCAAACTCGCACTGATAGAAGAATTGATTCGAGTGTTTAAGGCATTTAAATGGTGATGTCCACCCTATCAAACAGTTTCTTTAAGAATAAAGCTACTTTTTATTTCAAACTAAATTTTGGCTGGACCTGGTTTAGATAGTATTGTCCACTATGGTTGTGTTTATATATACCCAATTGAATCAAGTGTTCTATGGCTTCTAAGTGTTCGAATACTATCGATCTTCCATTTTGTTTATGCCAGGTGTGTATTATTAATGATGTGTGAAGTAAAACGTCTGCTGAGATTCGATCATGGCTTTTTATTTTACATTTGCACCATTTAGCATCTCTCCTATCTTTTAAGGAGAGGAATCCTGCCAACTTTTCTCTTGGTACATAAATAATGGCGGAACTCACCAGAGAGGTGTTAGTGAGCAGTCCAGGTCACGGCACAAAGTTGTAAGAAAATGGGCTATGATGAGTCATTAATTGGGAGACTTGGGAGGGTTTGATCGATCAGAACCTTATGTTTGTTGCACTCTTGTAGAATCTTCAGATCTGTCTTTTACCAATAGAAGCATAAGTTCAGAAATGGTTTCACCAGCTCACTCTCATGATGGAGAGACCAGCTTATGTATATAGGAGAAGTGAAGGAAGCAGGGAGAGATAAGAGAGGAGCAGGCCTAATACCGCTTGTATCTGTGAGTGCTATCAGATCTGACCTTGATGTGTTCACTAACAGTCACATATCTTACCAAAACCACAAGAAACAAGAAGTACAGCATCTTTAGAAACAGCCTAGGCATAACTTTTCGTGCATAATATGAACTAGAATACATGGATGAAAATAGATTTTAGCAAATGGTCGTAGAGTCAGAGGCAAATAATTAGGAGCGAATACTTAAAGGCACATATTTCCTTCACTCGTCCAGAGCGACTTACAGAAGCGCTTTATAGCCTCCATTAAAAACATACCCTCATGCTAGTACAAATAAGGGTCAAAGAATATGATCAAGCTAAAGCCTCGTTAGAAATCAGAATCAGAAGAATCATACAGTCAGTATGAGTTAAAACAGCAACAAAAAACTGTACAGGTTTTAGTAATGTATTAATTAGTTTTTTAATCACTATGGTTTTATACACAGTATATCCTTTTACTTCTTGTTCCAATTCTATTCTGTAAAGGTGTTGCAGATCATAACTTATTTGGTACTCATGGGTTCCTGAACTGAAAATTCTTGTTAATAATAATAGAAAACTTTATTTTTAAAGAAGCTTTCATACATTCAAAATGCAGCTCAGAGTGCTTTACAGTGAAGTAAACGCATACAAATAAAGAAACAAAAGGTAGTCACAGATTCTCTCTCCTGAAACTGATTAGGCCACAGTCTTAATTTGAAACATACTGTGATTCATTCATGTTGCTCAAAGACCCTTTTTCCATTTCGTCACCAACATCTTAGCAGTGTGTGATACCACAACATTGGTATAATTATAATATCTGAATTTGTTAGTCAGTTTTCAGTAAACACGTACCAAGCTGTAGGACTGTCCCTGCATACTGAACCGCAAGCAGTAAGAGTATGTGAGGCTGTCCGGTAAAGGCCTGGGGAAAAAGAGCCATGACACATGCAGGGTAATAGTTCAATTCCACCTCAACATACTTCACTGTACTTCCTTTGCTCATGCTGCTAACCAATGGCTTATTTCATTAAAAAATAGGAAATTTGAGCGAGAGGGCTTGTGTGTGATGCTTCCAAATACCACAGCTCAGTCAGAAGCTGCTTAATGTTCCCAAACGGGGTTTGATATTAATTATAACACAGCAGTGATCTTAATTGAGGTTTCTGGCAATAGGTGTGAGTCATGAAGTACTCAACTGGCCGTCCTTCTGGCAAGCATGTGCTTTTTTTTTTTTTTTTTTTTGAGAAATACCCATTCACAAAGCTCATAGGTGGCTCTGAAGTGTAGATTTTTCAGAAGCTTGAGCAGATGGAGTTGCAAGTATTGCTTAGTTTTACAAAGTTATTGAAACCTGTGCTTACCTTTATAAGGTAACACACATAGCCTACAGCTTGAACACTGCAACATTGCTTCAGTCAGTGGTACTCTCTCGGGGGGAAAAAAAACCCTAATTTATGCTTAGAACAGATTCTCTCAAGTGAAGAGAAGAATCAGTTATCCTCTTATGCTAGTCATTTGTCAGAAATGTCTGGTTTATATGATTACACTGGTAGCATTTTCATGTAATTATCTATATTGTCTTAGATGTTTTTTCTTGTTGCCAGTAAATAACTAAAGTCAGTTTGGGAATGGTTTCCTGCTTTTTATTTCACAACAACTAGCAGTCAACAACTCCTAGATGACTCAAGCGTATTTCATAACTCAAAGCCTTTCTTGGGCTCATGACTTGTCCGGACATTTCTGTCCAGCACACTGGACAGAAATTGTAGTTATACCTACTCTGTAAAAATATTGTAAACCACTAGTACTTTACTATTAAAAAGTACTGTAATATCTTGTGTAGTATAAAATAATGCATAATCCACTAGATTTGCTGATTTTTTTTTTTTTTTTTTTTTTTTTTTTTTTTTTTTTTTTTTTTTTTTTTTTAGTCCTGTTAGATGTTAGTGGTTATTAGCTGCTCTGACGTCACAGGAGGACATTGTGGCATTTAAACTCAGAGATCTCAGACATAAGGTTTCTCTGTTAGCTCCTTAAAACAAAAGCGCAAGAACTTCTTTTCTCAGTCGCCATTTTCCGGCAACGTCATATTAATGAGAACGCCAACGTAGAAGTAGTGGGGACAGCAAACGCTGGACTCAATTGATGGCGGTATTAGCATGAAAGTTGAAGCTTCGGAAACTGATCTGTTTGAGCAGAGTGTACAGATGAGGAGGCGAGAGCTGGACTGACTAACGCGACTAAAGCGCCGCTGCATCACTCTTTTTATATGTAGAGCTGAAGCAAGGGAAGCACTTGTTCTACTATGAGCAGGTAGTTGAACAGCATTGTGGGTAACCAAATAAAATTAGACCAAAATGTTGATGAAAAAAGTTTAAGCTAAAAAAAAATTCAACTCAGAATTTAATCAAAATATATCTTGGACATCAGAGAAGATTGCATGTTAATTATAAATATTAGTATACAAGTTGTTCAGGGTGGATTTTTCTTTAAATGTGGCGCATTAGCTTTGTTATAAACCCATTTTATAATCATAGCTGAACTCAGATGACCTATAATAATGGAAGAGATGGCTGTGGTGATGCATGCTGTGATTTTGGAAATAAGGAGGAAATGTGAATATTTTTTTGCTCTGTTGGGCATTAAAAGTGAGCAGCCTGCTGTTTGCATGCAAAAGTGTGGCACTGAAAGTAACACAGTGTTCCTAGTTCTGCCCCTCAAGCACCTACTTTGATTTACAGCCCAACAGCTTTAACTCCAGGGGTGTTTCATGGTCCTCTAACACTGATGGGTTAATGACGAGGTAATATCAACATAGACATCTGGGAAGAATGGATTACAGCTATTTCCTCTAACCAATGTGACTGATTTGTGATGAGCGTCAGTTAGTTTTTTTCCAACTCCATCTATGGAAAAGTACTGCCTCGTGTTTGATTTACTCAGTTATTTGTCTGTGGGGTAAAAAAAAAGATTAAAAGAAAAAAACACCATGTACTTGTAGAAGTAGAAAAATAGGACCTTAGCATGGTGAAAGAACCTCAATCAGCTTTTAAGAGCTCTTTCATTGGGGCTTGTTGGAATTTTTTATTGTAGCGTGATTGAAGGTGGATTGAAGGATGTGAACCATCTATGAACCAAAGCTGGGGCTTTAAGTCCTGTCTCACCAGAATATGGTAAAATCTCATGTCTCCATGCAAAAAAAAAAAAAATCCACTTTATTGTACAAACTAAGCATAAGATTAGGTTGTATGTTGTGGGCCAGTCTCCGAGGTTGCACTTTTTTGTGCTTCATATCAAAGCAGAACCCAACACTGACATTCCTGTATACAAGGATAACAACTGTTTGTTGCTTAGAACCAAGTCTGTTTGACTTATTTGATGAGTCTGATGGAATACTGGGACACTGACTGGCTTTCAAAACCTCAATCACATAGAAAACCATGTGGATTTAGATTAGATTAGATTAGATTCAACTTTATAGACATCTGGGAAGGTAGGGAAAATACTGAAATGGGCTAAAGCTTAGACCTCAAGACACTGGTGACGTCCTTGACACTGTTATTGAGGCAAGGAGAAGTATAACCAAGTATTAGGAAAGAAATGACATGTGATTGATTCTTTTTTTTTTTGTCTGGGAAGTTATATGATAGAAATATACACTATATGGACAAAGGTTTAAACATCTCTTTCCAAAGTAGATCCCCCCTTTGCTGCTATAACAGCCTCCACTAGATTTTAGAGTGTGGCTGTGGGGATTTGTCTATTGCACACCAAGAGCACTAGTGAAGTCAGACACCGATGTCGGGTGAGGAGGCCTGGTGTGCATTCGGTGTTCCAGTTCATCCCGAAGGTGTTCAGTGGGGTTGAGGTCAGGGCTCTGTGCAGGACACTCGAGTTCTTCCACCCCAACCTTGGCAAACCATGTCTTCATGAACCTCGCTTTGTGCTCAGGGGCACTGTCATGCTGGAAAATGTTTGAGCCTTTTAGTTCCAGTGAAGGGAAATCTTAAATCTACAGCATACAAAGGCATTGTGTGCTTTCGACTTTGTGGCAACAGTTTGGGGAAGATCCACACGTGGGTGTGATGGTCAGGTGTCCATAAACTTCTGTCCATATAGTGTACTTTTGATTTCTTCTTTACTAAAGCCATTGATTTTCCATTAATTTTATTTGCCTGGATGTTTGAATGTATTGTTTTCAAAAGCAACTTTTATAAGTAGGAGTGCGCCTAAGAAAAGTTCTGAAGTTCAAAAGTTAAATAAACAAATAAATAATTTTTTTTTTTTTTAATATAGCCCCTTTCATACAGGTCAAAGGAAACAGAAGGTATTTCAGATAAAATAGTAACATAATGATATAAATGATAAAATAATAGCAATAACTAAAATAACAAAAAATAAAAATAATAACAGTATAAAATATATACAGAAAAATGTCATAAATGTACAATAATTAAAGTAATATATAATGTAAGTAATGTAAAGGTCAAAAGTCAGTGCCAGTAAAAGTAAGGCGATTAATAAAATAAAATAATTACATTTCATCCAAACGTTATCATTAGCATTCACTGTGATTGTGTGATTCAGTGTGTTACTTTTAGAGAGAGAGAGGGAGAGATAGATAGATAGATAGATAGATAGATAGGTTTTTCGGCCTTGCTTCCCACCACCCAGTGATAATCACCATCGTGCTGTTTAATCTTTGCACTCTTTAAACTAGGTGTAACTGTAAACTGTAAGTGTGAAACGGTATAAGCATGGCATAACATGCGTAAGTGTAAAAGGAATGTGTGAATCCACGGTGGCACCTATATTCAGGTGTCATTTGTGGTCTATAATTACCCTCCCACGTTCACACTTCATCCTGAAGAACTGCTGTAGGAATCCATGTGTTTGTGTCGCATGATTGTTTTCCAATAATGTCATGTCACAAAGTCTTTTATTACTCTTCTATAACAGCGATTTGCCTGAAAGTACTTTTTTTTTTATTATAAGAATGACACATTGTACTGATAAAAAGTATAACAAAAAAATGTTATAACAGCTATAAATAGTCGTTTATAGTTAAAAAAAAAAATGTGCAGAGTCGTCTGTCCTGAAGACTCTCCCATGGCAGAACACTTGGTGAAAAGAGACTCCTTCCATAAAAGTTGAATAAAACGTCTCCTTACGGAAAACGTCATTATTTTAATGAGTATTATTAGTTTTAGAATATGTGCGTCCACTACGCAAGTCCCTGTGAATGAGTCGTTACCATAGAAACAGGAATATATTAGAACGAGTGTATTAATTTAAACCTGGGATTTGAATTAGAGCTTGTCATAGCTGCAGTTATAGAAAATTACCATCTGACCAATCAGCACTGAGAATTCCACAGCAGTGTGGTGTAAAGAGTAGGTAGAGTTTTTATGATTTGCTAATATTAAACCAATATTTTATTATATAGTTGCTCAGAGTGTTGATGTTGTATCGCAGTGATGTTGTATTGCTAGGGCTTTATGCTTACATCAGTTTGATATTTTTTCTGATGGATAGCTTTCTTGCAATTTTTTTTTCCAGGGGACATCATCTTTAATGCCAGAGACCCCGAGCTGCCTCCTGACTTTATTTTCGGAGAGGATGCCGAGTTCTTGCCAGAGCCTTCTGAGCTGCCGGTATGTCTCTCTCATAAAATGTCTCACTGAAAGGTCTGCAACCCTTCTCAAACACACTCATTAGCGTCCTGATTGAAGATATGGAACGATGTGTAAATGGTGTATTTTATAGCCTTTATCAGCAAGTAAATCTTGGAAAGGCATGGAAATATCTCCCTTCCACCTAAAAAGAAGGTGTGAATTATTATTTTATGATCCAAAAATCAGTGATGGGCTTCCTAATAAAGACATCTTGAAGGCTTTTTGTCTTTAAGGTCTTAAACATGTCAGTTCAAACCATTAAAAACCATCTGTGTAGAATATATTGTTTAATATGCATATTGCACATCTCCACATGGTCATTGTTATTAAAAAAAAAAAGCCTGAATCTCTGAATATATGGTCATTCTTATGGCACTCCATTAAACGCTAGTAAACTTGCTTGCATTTGTCACAAGTCAGTCAAAACATACCATAAGCAGGTGTTGAAAATATACCATAACAAAATATGCCATAAGACAGCTAAGTGTTTACTTTGGCATGCAGGTTCTAAGTTTCTGAGTACACATCTTTCTCTAATAGTTTGTGTTTCAGTCATGATTGATTCAGTCCATAGGGCCTATTTAGTGATATCACAATCTGAACTCAAACGTGACACTCCCAGAATTTTGTATTTTTCTTTTATTAAAGCATTCAAAAATTGACCTTAACAATCATCTCTGAAGCTATGCTTCTATCTTTCACTAAAGTATTTTACTAAACATGGTCAAGAGCCAGCTACATTTTCTTTCCCCTGCTTTAAACAAAACTCTTTAGTACATTTTAAAGATGTCATGACATGATTTTTTTTTTTTTAATCCAGTGAATAGATCTTGCTTGGAAGATCTCGTTATGTCGCTTTGTTCAAAAGTTTGTTTTTTGATGGAAACCAGTGGAAGTGAGAACAGTCAGAGATTCTAACCATCAAGATTCTGAAGCATGTCGCCAGAAAAGTGTACAAAAACTATCAAACACTAAACGATATCAGGTGGACAATCTGAGGCTGAATCAACAGTTCAAAAAAAAAAAAAAAACTTTAAAATATGTGTCTTTTTAAAAATGAATAGAGGTTGCTGGGGTATAAGCATAACATCCACAGAAGCGGCGCAAGATTTAAGGTCACTGAACAGTAGCGCCGGTGTACTTTAGGGCCTTTGAAGCAGCAAAGCAACAGAGACTTTAGTTGTTTTGACTTCCTTTTAAGTGGCTTGTTAAATCAGATGGCTTGTACTGATATGAGTCAAAAGTCATGTTTGGTTCTGAGCTCTGCTGTTTTTTTTTTGTTTTTTTTTTTGTGTGTGTGTGTGTGTGTGTGTGTGTGTTGGAGAATTATGTAACAACTGCATCTGACTTCTCCTTCTGGAAGGAACTGCAGGCCTCCATAGAGATCAATGCAGTCAGTAGTTCTCCTGTTGTTGTTGTTGTTTTTTTTCCCTTCTTTTCAGATGATTACGCATTGTACTATCCTACTGTGATGACGTACTCTCAAAGCTGCCATATTTCCTCGCTGTCCACAAAACGACACGTTTTGCAGTTGTGTGTAGTAAACAGGGATTTGGAAGCAGACAGATTTGTGGGTGAACTGACAAACATCTGACAGACAGACCCTCAGAGGACCCGTCCAATGAGACGCAGGGCCTGCTGGGAAGTTTCACAGACCTGCTGTGTTTTTTTTTTTTTTTTTTTTTTTTTGGTCTTTTGAGCCAAAAACAGAACAAAAAAATATATTCACACATTCAGTGATCTTTTAAAATGGAAAAAGACCCACACGACTTTTCCACTGTTGACACTTTAGAGTTTTGATGGGAAGTAACGGGTGTCATGCTCTAAATTTAGCACGTCTGGACTGCAGTCAATATTTTTTCCTCAGATGGCGTGTATTGTGCGTAGACAAACAATTAACTCTCATGAGATATTTCTATACCTGCCAAATGAATGTGTTCGTTTAGAAACTCGTATGTTCAGAGAAGATTTCTGTGAATTATGTGGCTCTCAGCTGTTAGACCTGCTGTCTGACCTAGACACTAAGTAAGTGCAAATGTCTACTGAACTATTTTTGCGATTATTAAAAAAAAAAAAAAAAAAAATTCCAGCTTGCGCAAGAGTTTTGGAGACGATGACTGTTGCTCACCGTCTCCTAACTCCAGCTGGAAAAGGAGAAGAAGGGGAAGCACATCCAGAACTGTGTTTACCTGGTCTTTTTTAACATGTTACGTACATCTGTCAGGAAGAGATACACCCTACTTTTTAGTTTGTTTCTCCCTTAAGCTCTTTCTCCCTGAAACATTCATCATTGTGCTCAATATCCACCACTGAACGTTTCACGTTCATGACTTTGCTATATAGCACTGTCCTCTTTCTGTTAACATTTGAGATATTCTGCTGGATTCGCCGATTCTGTTTATTATAACACATTTCAGCCGTGCGACAACATGCTCATAAGAATGTCTCGTCGGTTTATCTGCAACTGCGCACAGACACGGAACAGCACTTTCTTTGTTTTGCAGATTGTATTGAGGTTGCCAGTGAACATGTTTAAATCCAGATTGAATGTCCCAGAATATCAGGCTCTTTTGCAAGCCCTAGACTTGTTTTTCACCTGGCAGTAAACATCAGGCGCTTTTCAGATCCCTTTGTGAAATTCCTGACGTCTCGGTAAAATGTTTGTCCTGCTTACAGTCTGACCTGGATATTATTAGCTGCTAAGCTCCATGTTGTTTCCTTGGCTCGAGATGTGGAACATAAAAAAAAAACAAAAAAAAAAAACGGAGCTGACACCCTCGTGTTTATGGGTGAAAACATGTGGGATTAATAAGGTCTGTTTCCAACATGAAATCTGTTTCTGAAGGACGGGAACTTATCCTGAGCACTTGAGGAATATTTGAAAGAGTGGGCTGTCTCCAAATTGTCAGCTTTGTAACTATGAGACACATATTCCAGTAGGAGCTTATTAAATTTGGCCAGTGCCTGAGTAATAACATTTCAATTATTTATATTACTTGCATTTTTATAGTCATAGTAACTTGTACATTTACATTATGCTATAATTGTGTCGGTTGCAATAAATCCAGACCTTAAAAACAAAGGTTCCAGAAGAGCTTCTTCAAGGCAATGCCACAGAAGAACCATTTTTTTTGGTTTCCCAAAGAACCTTTTGATCGGTGGATTTTTACATTTCTGTTGGTGCCGCTGAGAACGAAAACATGTTTCCCACCACCATTTTTTGGACAGATCTATGTGGTAGAGAATGATTTTTCTGTTTTTATGGCGCAGTGGTGAACAAATTACTAGTCCAGGCGGTGCAGATTTTATGTCCATACTATTGGTTTTTTTATTCATAGCTGCCCATCAGGCAAGTAGGTAGGAAAAAACTACTTGTTTATTGACTTTTGCAAAACAAAAGCTGTCATGTGGTATGTAGCCATGTTTAAACGTTGATGCTGTGACTATAACACAAGCTAAACATTCTGAATCACACCTCCTGCTGCACTACACACATCGGCAGAAACATCTTTTCAGAATCAGGAACATGCAGGTATGTGGTAACACTGACCACAGATGTCTTAACTCTCCTGCTTACTACATGCAGTAAAACAGAGAGAGAAAAGAAGAATGCTTGTCAGACTAAGATATTTTTTTAGGTGCAATGTGAGGACAGAATAAAGTATACTAATACTTTAAAAAAAGCTCGCCATTTGTTGTTACATTATGTTAGCTGCCACTTTTTAGCCTGGTCAGTTAGGTTTCCAGGAAACCAAAACATTGGCCTGGGTACCTTTTGGTTGCTTGGTGGGCTGACTAATGAAACTATGATTTGTAAACCAAAAATTGTTGTTTATTTTTATTACTTTCCTCCAGTTTTTCACATGCTTCCTAGCAGATATGTAAAGCCAGCCAACCACATCTTTTTCGAACTGCTGCCGATGCCGCGTCACAGGGCAACGTAATACACTCAGAAGAACGTGCTATCGGCCCTCTCCCGCATACATGAACTCACAAGATGCCCACAAATGGGCAGTGTTGCAGTGATTGACAGGGGAGAGAAAATCGAATGCCGTCCCTCCCATCCAGAGATCGCAGACTCACAGACTCTCTCTCGGACCCTCGGCCACGGTTGGCTGTGGCATCATGATCGGGATTCAAACTCGCCATCTCCTGGCGATGGGGTGAACGTTTTTCCTGTTGCCCCACTCAGGAGCCTTTTCTTTATTTTCAGGGGTGTACTCTCCACATGTTCGCAATAAAGGCAGCTCACAAGTGAAAACCACCCATCATTGTACTCGATAGTCTCCCAGATGAAAAATTAGGGACCGAATATAAATTACGCTTATTGTTAGGACATAACCGCATGCACTGTGGTCAACCAAAAGAAGTGACCATCGATATATCATCCTCCATTTTCAGCACATGCTGTCATGCATAATGCTCTGCAGTGACCACAGGCCTTAACTCACCACACCAACATAACAGTGCTCCTTTGTTTCATTTACAACTCACTGATAAGCAAGCAGTGAATAAGAAGAAGGCATGGGGCCCTCTGCTTATGAATCCATTGTATTCAAAAGTTTTGATGCTTCATCTCTAGAATGCATTACATTATAATAAGTAAACCCTCTTCATCATGCAAGAATGTATCATTTTATAGTAAGACTCATGACTTTGTAACTAGTGTTTGTATCAGTCCTATCAGAGTCCAATCTTCATATTTTACTGAGCTTCTCTGTAGCAGTTTTTGTGTCTTTTTTTTTTTTGTCGTCGTCTATTCATTGGATAGAAATATTTTTCTGTTCTGCCTTACTTGTAGAAGTGGCTAAATAAATAAATGTAAATGTTTAAAGATGAACTCCAGTTGATCAGCGCTGCTCAGTGTATTTTTAAAGCTTTAAAGTGAGAAACCTTGTAGCTGGCATGATATATTTTTTTCTGCAACAACAAGGGCATTTAAAAAGGAATAGCTCATATTTGCACAATTTTCACCTCATATTCCAAGTATACTGAATCACGCAAGACAAGTTTAGTGTTGAATGTTTGCTTAGTGTTGAATGTTTGCTTAGTTTTCCACTGGAGCTAAGAGGCTATTGAGCCCAATGAGTTCGATATTTGTAATGGCACCCCTGGTTCCATACAGCAGATTTTTATTTAAAAAATGGTGTAAAGTCTTTTTTTTTTTTTTTTTTTTTTTAAAAAAAAAAACCAAATTTGTCCTTTAAACAAACCTAGACAACTAAACGAAATGTACCATCTCTTTGCTATCTGTCTGTAAACATGCTACATCTATGTTTAGTCACCTCATGGTAGCAGATTAATAAGTAAAGATTTGTGCATATGAATGTTTGAAAGATATGAAAGGTGCATGTTATGATTTTTTTTTCTTTATGCAAATTGGGACTTCATTATTCTTTGTCTTACTAACCTGAAACATTTTAATGGATTTTTTTTTTTTTTTTTTTTTTAAGAATGCTATTCACCACATAGAGACATTATTTCTACCTGTGGTTATATTCTATTACTCCCTATTGTAAAGCCCACTCTTTGTGAATATTCAGGGTGGGTGTAACTTTTTGATTGCATTGCATAGTGCACATTTATAACAGAAAGCACGTCATCAAGTGGCAATTAGCAGCCTTGGTTTAATTCTCAGTGACATCGTTGCTGATGCACCGAACATCGGTTCATTATTTCATTTTACATACGGGCTTGTCTCATTTCCCAGGTTTACAAAACATAATTAATATTTCTGTCAGTGAGCAGCAGAATTATGATCTTTTTTACTTTGCATTTGCAGGCTTTAGGTGTGTACGGCTGAGGTAGCTTTTGTCTTTTGTCTTTTTTTATTTATTTATCTTGGAGAGAATGTATTTGTAGAGCGAGAGCTTTGCTTTAAATGAACACTACAGGGAATGCCTTCCATCTCACCCATTCTCTCCGATGACTCATTTTACTTTAATTATCCACGGCTGTAATGCAGTGACACCGCTGTGATGGTGCAGTGCAAGAACTTCATTCGGATTTTAATTGGTGGTTTTAGAGCTGCTAAACAAAGAGCAGCTTATTGTGGGAAGTTAGCTGAGGCAGTGGTTATGGCTGTGTGCGGAATATGTGACTTTATAGCCATGGGAAAATGAGAGGAGAGATGAAAGCATTGGCTGCGCATCTTGCCCCTGGCTTTTTAGCAAACTGGATTTGTAGTCTAGACGCCACGCATATCTAATACAGTTTGATTTCTTGCTTAGGTTTAAATTAATGATCCATGCTCTTTCTCTCATGACTGTGTGCCAAAGATTAAACTAGAAACACCGTACAGAAGTTTTCGAAAGTAATATTTCAGCTCTGTAATATTAACACTCTAAAAAGCTGTATTTTAATAGTAGTGATTTGAATTCAGTTCTCATTTTGACTGTTCATAATGGTGTGGAAAAAAAAAAAAATACTAAGACAAAACAATGTTAGTGGCCCATTCAGGCTTACAATGAAAGGATATTATATCACCTCTACAGATCTTAAGCCAGTAGTGTTTGGCATTCAACCCCCCTTTCTCTCCCAGTGTTCATGATTTCCCATCTGTCCCCACTGTGGGGTCTCTTATTAGTGTACGGGAATGGGATAAGCGCTCCAGGGCAGTCTGTGCCCACTCGTTGTTGTTTTTTTTTTTTTGGAATTTTTTATTTTTTTATTTTTTTTATGAGTCTTTCAGTTCTGGACGGAGGCCCGACAATGGAGAGCCAGAGGAGCTTGTTCTTTGGCATTGTCCGCCCATCAATCCCTTGGCCTTCATTTTGACCAGGAAGCTGCCAGGAAAACCCACAGAGAATCTTCTAGAAAGTTTCCCAGAGCAACCAGAAGAAAACAAAGCCATGGTAAAGCTTGTACAAGCCTATGCTAAATCCTTATAATTCCTCATGTTGCAGTAGACAGATTAATAGTGTTGGTTTTGCTACCAGTGTGGATCCTGGTACTCCTGATACACAGTTGATTGGAATTGAACTTGACAGAGAAGTATTATGTAGGGAATTAGATACTTCTGAGCACCACACTGACATGTTCGGTTTTCCTATGGTTAAACTTACCTACTCTGTACCTTAAATGAGCTCAGTGGGATTTTCCCAGCATTTTTCTGCCCTAGGCTTGGTCTTTTTTTCCGAGCCGTTCCACTCAACCCTACAGGCTTAACCATCGTTCATTTCTTCAGCAGTCCACATTATAAATGGTGTAAGTGGTTTGCCTGGTATTCCCTGTGTAAGCACCTGTAGTCTGAGAGTGCACTGGGAAATACCCAAAGTAAGCTCATGTTTAAACCCAGACAGCCTGAAGAGTGGAGGCAGCATCTTTATGTCTATAATAAGTCAGCAGAATAAATAAGCAGCGGCTGGCCTGATGTCCACTGAAGAGCAGATTTTGCGAGTTATTTTGCTAGGCTCTCTTACAGCAGCAAGGCACTGTTTTTGTAGACGGAGACAAGACCGACGCTAATGTTCACCCTTTTTACTCTTTTTAGAGGGCAGATGTGCATATGAGCAAACATCCATGTCAGTTCAACAGTCAAAAGTCACTGCTAGAATTGCTAGTTAGAAATCAGATGTTATAGTACACTGCCCGGCCAAAAAAAAAAAGTCGCTGTTTAGATTTTAACAGGCAAATACATAAGAGTCTGTGAATGGATCATTATTAGAATGATTATCTATATGTTTGGCAACAGTTCTTTTAATCTTAAAAGATGAAGTGTGTAGCTTTTTAGTTCTGTAATAACCATGTAGAAAGACGTATCATGGCCATATTCCAGGA
>CM075012.1:7145232-7170696 GCA_037576675.1 Pangasius sanitwongsei
CATTGTGGTGGTGTATAGAGCCAAAAATGTTAGAATTGTGTCGATGTCCCAATATTTATGGACCTGACTGTATTTATCATATATAATTATATATATAATATATTATTTTGTTAAATAAAAAAATGTACTCTCCATCCTGTATGGTAACTTTAAATCATCTTGCACGAAATCCTTCACTTAAAAATGAGTTTAAAAATCAGATTGGTATCAGTATCAGCCGATTCTCACGGTTTCATCATGGCAACTGGAAGAGAAAAAGTGTTATCTCTAGTAGACGTTGTCAGAGGAACCGTGCGCCAGATGTTTTATGCACAGCACTAGTGCTCTCAAGCAGTTTTGTAGTCTTCTTCTCTTTTGACTCACTCATATGAGACCTTCCGTCATCCCCGTCACACATTCATGTCTGCGCAGCTCATCATGCTAATTGAGCTGTGTGGCATGCAGAAACCACACATAAGCCCTAACAGATTAAGATATGCTTTACTGTGCTTTACTATTTTCCCACCTCCATTTCAGAGCATGCAGCTTTTAAAGAGGCCGAGGCGTCTTATTTCCCGTGCTGATTTCTCCTTTCTGGCATGCTATTGGTCTTCGTCATGTTTTTGTCTTTTAGATAGATGTGTTTATAATTATAAATACCTCGAGTTTACTTTGTGACGTTCTGTTGAACGTATATTCTCCAGTGGCTTGTGTCAGAGCCGGTTTACGAGGCGCATGACGCAAGTGCATACAAGTAGCATGTTTATTTATCCATAATTGTTGTCAGTACACTAGGCAGAGGTGTATATTATGAACCTGGAGCAAAGACAAGACTTTAAAAGCACAGCTTAGCAATGCAGACAAACAAGCACGATTTTGCAACCGCATACAGACACACGGAGGTTATAAAAACACGCAAAGTGAAAAAGCCAAGCAGGTGGAAACAATCAGGGAAACAACCAATCGACAAACAGCATGAGTAAACAAGAACAGGAAGCTGTGACTATATAAGGCAAGCTGAGGGCAAACAGGGCCAGGCGGGGATACAGAGCAGTGAGGGGTCTTCCATGAGTGTGACATGAGTCTTAGCAGTGTGTGACATGTTTTATTGGGTCCTGTTGTGGCTCGTGCATTTATATCAGCCACTCAACAAATGTTAATCTTCATAAAATCCTCATTCACAACACCATACATTTTGTTCTGTTGAAATACTATTTACTTTTTTTGAGTGACCAACAATTTAGAACATGTAGTTAGTTCACAGATGTAAGCCTATTTACCATCGATTTGCTCGCCTTTCTAGATTTTGTACTATCGCGGGGCAGTGTGTCCATTGCCCCAAGTAGCTTCCATAGAGTAATTATTGCCCCTTCTTCTTCTTCTTTCGAGAACCATTAGGGGTCACCACAGCGGTTCATCCGTCTCCATTATGGAAGTCCAGCTTATGATCCGCATTTTTGGCTTTTCCACGGGTTTTACTTTGCATGCTCTTCCTGACGCAACCCTCCCAGTGTATCCAGGTTTGGGACTGCCACTGAGCGTGCCCCCGAGCGTGGCTTAAGAGTTATTATTTCCCCTAATGGTCAAAAATGGGAACTGCAACAAGCACTAATAGCGATCCATAGGGGCAGGGTTTGTGCTGCCCCATGCTCGTTCTGTGAACATTTTCAGTGGAGGAGGAGCAGACAGGACAGTTCATGGCAGAGTTGCCAAATTGGGCTTGTTTAATAGTAATCTGCAGTTGGCACAATTGTTTTATAGCAAAGAATCTGAATTAAGTCAAATTCCCACAAAATGGCAAAGTAAGTTCGGACATAGTTTCTATGATGTAGAGAACAATTTCTCTTGTAAGAGATGGGGGAGGGAATGGGGGATTATGGAGTGGATAATGTCTGCACATCAGAAATACATGTAAAATACTTGTTTCCCAACACAAAGGCTGAGAAAAAAGAATAAACCATGCCCGTCCTTTCCAATGCCCAAATGTTTTGGGCTAGTTTTAGGTCTTTTGTGTGGTTTTTGAGAGGTAGCTGGGCTGGACATTTTGCTGAACCTGGCAACCCTGGTTAATGATATAAGCTTGAACACAGTTGAAGGTATGCTTTAGATCTTCCTTTTTTCCTTAGCTGCTAGACTGTATGCTGGATGACTGTATGTTCACATGGTTACTCTAAAAATTCAGTAGTTAGTAGCCTATGTTATAAGTCAAGTGTGATAGCCCCTTTAGTTTGTCGCTATGTATTATTAATGAAGTCTTTCCCCATTAAACTCGATGGTCATTAGCCGCTGCTGCTTTAATCTACCTCGAGATAGATGATGAAAGTGAGTAGGGTAGGGCTCAAACAAATCACCATAAAGGGCCCTTCTAGTTTCACCCCCATACTAAGGGCAGAAAATGAACACTTGCTAACTATTGACTAATGTTATAATACGTGGATGGTCAGTTCAACCTTGTATTCCTTTTGACTTGGCCCAGGTTTGTGTTTGTGTTTGTGTTTGTCTTTTGGCCCATGCCGTAGCCAGGCAAGGTCATGACCAGGCTTGGAGGAATGGTGTCACGCACTGCGATCGTTGCCCGCAGTGTGCCGTCTCACTGGTTTTAGCTCACTGGCCTGGACATGTTTACCTTCTCGAATCGGCTCATGACCTCCAGGGAGAAAGAGGCCTGTCACAAGAGTGCAGCTACTGCTGGTCAAGCTCCACCGAGAGTGAAAAGGACAGTGGTACGGGGATGCTCTGATACCAGGTGTAAGCAGTGTCTTTTTCTGTGAGAATGAAGAAACTTTTCTACATTCCTGCAACTCCTAACATGCGTATTAGACCATTTACCTTCCAGGTATTTTTCTTTATCTGGTTTTCCAGGAAATGATCCTCTGATTAGACATTTTTCATAATTTTCCACTTAGCAACAAACCTTTAGCATCTACCTGCTGAAAGTGTAATTTAAATGAACATCATTTTCTCTACTATTGCCCAAATGCTGTCAGAACTCCCCCAAGAGCATATTTCACACAGCGTGATCACAGACAGAAGTATCTATCAGGTCTTCCACACCGCAGTCTGCTTTGAAATCTGTTCCATGCTCTGGTGGTTTAGCGTAATTCAGAGCTCCCGCCTGGATCTAAATGTCATCTTGTGGTCTGTGCCACAAAAGTCACGGTGCTCATGACCCACTTTAATCGCTCTCACTCCAGTGGAGAATCATGGGCTGTTAGCGCAGTCCCGCGTCTCTCGCAAAGGGCAGCGGCGGCAGCAACGATCGCAGTGTCTGCTTGTGTCCTGCTCGTTATCGCTTCAGACAGGTTAAACACGCCGTACTTCAAGCGCCGTTCGGTACCGAGAACTGGCGGATGAATATTCCAATATTACTTGAAATTTCAAACCTTGCATAATAATCTATATGGATTAAAGAATTGTTTGATATATTGTGTTTTCTTAGCCAAGAAACTAATAAAAAATGAACGTTGAGTAAACAATAAAACATGACAGGGCATACTATTGTAGGAAAATAATCAACAGTGGGGTTTTGTGATGCAATCCAGAGAGAAGCAGAGCTACTGTAACCATCCAGATGCGGATTATCTTTCTATAACAGCATACCCTGAAGTGTTTTATTCATCTTATATCACAACAATTTGCCGACGATTACAATTTTTTATGATTAAAGAATACATATTGTACATTTCATCCATTTATAATTACATTTAATGTTGTGAAACAAGCTATAAAGTTGTTCCCTCACCAGCCTCTCTTTTTTCCCTCTCGAAGATAATAAGGGAAAAAAATGAAGCTTCATGTTACTGAAAAAGTGCAAAGCCTCTGTCTAGAAGATTTTATGTCAGAAAACGTAAAGTTTGAGCTTTTTCTCTAACTGTTACAAACTGACACTGGAGACTCCTTCCAAAAATGTTAAATAAATGTCTCCTCACAGAAAAATGAACTATATCAGAAATTACACTTCTTTTATCCGTTTATGTGGAGCGCCTGCCATAAAAGTCCATTTATAATTTGTACTATACAAACAATAATGGGTTAGAACGAACGCATTATTATAAACGTGGGATCTGTCTTGTAATCTGACTAACACTAGCCGGTTTAGTAAACCAGCCTGGATTTATCACAAGTAGATACAAGTGGCATTTCAGTATCTAAGGCTCCAGCAGCAATGTCATATTATCTGTCATAAAATAATAGTAAAAATATTCCAAAATAAACTTTACTGCCATTAGCTAAGTTAGCTAGCAGGCCAGCATAGTATGGATGTTTTTGGGCTTCTGTGTTATCCTTGTATGTTGATCATGATTGTCGAGGAGCCATGGAAATGATTTTGTAAGGTCGTTAACTGAGCTGAAATGTCACATTCCCTGAATCTGTTTATTATGGAGGTTTTAAATGGAAAGCGTCTCCTTTGTCCTTATTTATTGTTTTTATTGTTGTACTTTCTCCTAAGTAGTCTTAAGTGAATAAATTTGTGTGTGTGTGTGTGTGTGTGTGTGTGTGGTTATCCCGAACCCATAACTAATGTCCAGCCTTGGGGAAGCCACATAGCTCTCATCCTCCCCTTTCTCCTTTAACACAAATAAGGGATTAGGGCCCTGATGTCTAATTAGGATTGATCTCATTATTTCTTTCCACTTATTTTCCCCTTTTGTTTTTAACTCATTTAAACTCTGCAGATGAGAATCAGATGAAATGGTCCTTCAGGGCTCTGCCTTAGCCTCTCAACTTTACTCATTTGTCCCAAAGCCTCTTTTGGCTATTTCTGTCCTATCGCTTATTTCTGCCTATTTTCTTCTCATTCTGGTTCACTGAAGGTGTTTTTGCTGGACATTTGGACAGTTAAGTGCTACAAACTCTAGAGTGATAACCAAAAGACTACAAAAAAACATGAGATACCCAGTCTTTAAGCCTTTTTAGGGCATCAGTTACTATCTGGGATGTCTGTGCCAAGTGAAAGTTTTAATTTCAATTAGTTTGTAACATACCAAATAAGGCAGGGAAAATCTTTATCAACAAAGCGTAGCAAAATGAGTAACAGAAGATAAAGTTTCTCTAAGCCCCGAAGGTCGGAGTTCATAATCAGTGTCACTGGCGACTGTTCAGGCAGCCGAGGGAGTGTTTTAAACTGGAATAAGCATTGGCACGTCCATTAAAGTGGGGGAAGGGATTAAGAATTAAGGATTGAGGAATTAATCTTTTTTTTTTTCTCGATCTGGCACTGGGTCATATTAATAAGCATGCTTTCACTGGTTTATTAGTGCTCTCTTTTTAATGCCTAATATACACAGGATATATAAAGGTTAGAATCATGTGCAGGTTAGTATAAAGCCCCAGTCTCGGAATTTCAGCTTCTTGCGAATTTATTCTACTTAGTTGACTTTTTTTTTTTTTTTCAGCAGTATCTATTAAGATAAGGAAGTTGGTCCTTTTAGTCCCTGGTTCTCCTATAGTGCATGGTTTTCTGACTCTTGTGATTGCAGCCTTTGTGCTATAATTCAACCTACTAGTCAATAAATTTATTCATCAATGCCAGCAAAGGTAATGTTTGTCGAAAATAGAGCTCTAATTTTAGCGTCCTGACTCCTAATTCTTCACGTTATGTATATGTGCCAGTACTTTTACATGTAGTGATTTAACCCCAAAGGATCGAATCAGGCTAATTAACATCCATAAAACCTTCTGCAATAGTTTTAGCTGATTTCAGATTCTTCAGTTCCGAAATGATTTTTTTTTTCCTGCTGTTAAATATATTGCGAATTCCGTTAAAGGTGTATTCAGCGTTTTAGTGGAAGTTAGTGGAAGACACTTGTGGTGTGTTTGTAGTGTGTTTACACTGGAAGCGGCAGCGAGACGTAGGGTGCTGTAAATACCCGGATGACAAGTGATGTGCGTAACACTTTTTGCACTTCACAGTTCACAGCCCGCTGTATGCAGAGAAAGGGGCGGGGTCATCCGTGGTGCAGAAAGGCCAACGAACCAAGCAAGAACACCTCTAATCCCTTGCTGCAATGTGGGAGCTTTTCTTTCTTTTTTTTTTTTTTTATACTTTTATCCAACAGAATGAGCACACTAAGTGGGTGAATACTACATATAGTCACCCTGTGCTTATGCCTTCTTGGGCAAATTGAAGCTTTGCCGTAAGCACATGACTGCCTGTCTGCACAAGACGCTGTTTTGTTTTGGCCATATCTGTATTTAGGACTTTAGGAAGCCTGGTGAGTGACATTAGGCATTCATGGCAGTTAATTAAAGGTGTGGTCAGCGATTTTAGAACACATGTGTAGTATTTGTTTGTAGATCTCCCCACATTGCAGCAGCTTCCATCAAACATCTGCTCAGAGAGAAACCCTGGGTTTTGTGGTTCCCTAGGATCTGTAAACAGAGAGAAAGCAAATGATGTGGACCACCAACATCTAAACCATCAGGACACGAAGATGTTTACTGACCTGACAGTCATGTCGCCCTTCAGTTCAGCAATTGGGCGTTCTGGCTTTGTTGTGTGTTTCGGGGTGTGGTTTTGCAGAGAACGCTGAAGGGAGAGGCTGTGTTTGTTTAAAGTTTTCAATTCCAAACAGATAGCTTCAGCTAACTTCATGCAAAATCACCGACTACACCTTTAAGTTGAGCAATGTATTGAGCGCAGTGCTGATGGATGGGAGTGACAAGGTGTTAAGCAAGCACCGACTTAGAGCAAACACACCCCCTTATACACATATCGAGTTCTTTTCTTTGTGCCAGATGGTTGAATGCACTCTTTCTCCCTAAAGATCGTGTTAAAGAGGCATAGCTCACATGCTGTGAGTAGTGAACTAAGAAAAGATTCTTTGTTGCTTCAGAGCTTTCAGTCTCATCTTTTAAAAAAAAAAAAAAAAAAATCCACACCTCTCCCGATCCAGCAAAGCTCAGATTAGAAGAAAGCAGAGTGACACAAAGCCCTTTAAATATCTGCAGTTCAGTTTCCTCCTGCAGTCATACTGGGCTTCATGCTGCTTGTTTGTTTTGTTTTGTTTTTGTTTTTTTTCCCTGTATGGAGGATCTTTATCTGCTTTCACTTCACCCTTTCTACGAAGCAGTTTCCACTTCCTGTGTCATTATATCCTGAAGCAGCTATCTCTTACCTTTTAACCCTTAATACTACATTATACCAAGACAAGTCGCTCTTCTCTTCTGAGTGCGTTCTTACGTTTTAAACTGTTTTCGCAGCAAAGCTTTTGAAAGTGGTCGTTCTGCCTTTTTGGATGAGACTGTTCTTTTCCTTTAGACTTAAAAGAACCTGTTGAGTGACATTACGTGTTACAGTGCAGGCTCCTTCTGAATGACAGTGTGTTAAGTAGAACAGTAATGTCTTGGGAGCAGCGTTGATGGGTTTGAGTGACATGGTGTTAAAAAGAACGCCAACAGCAAGCACATCTGCTTTTACACCCTCGTTCTCTCCTGAGCGCTGCGTATTCCCAGTGGTTTCCCAACTCTTCCTTCTGATTGAATTTACCCTCCTACTTTTTCCCAGTTTGCCTTTGGAATGTTCTTGAAATTCCTGGTTTTTTCTTTTTTTCTTGCCATCGGGGACACAATGTAGACTGTAGATTTATTAGCGAATTTATTAGTCCTCCATTTTGTCCAAGAAAATGCACAGGTTAATGCAAATAGTCATGCATGTACATAGCGCACACACCCTCTTCCCAAGCTGTACACACACAGACAGCTGGATCTGACTGAAGTGTTGGTTAAAAGACTATGATTACGACCTCATCGACTGTGACTCCCGCCCCTTTATTAGGCCACCATTAAAGATGTAATTAGCTGTCCAAAAAAAAGTCAGGCAATGCAATTGATGCTCTCAACTCAGTTATCTTTGTCAGAAAGGTTCATCATTAGCCGAATTATCAGCACCAATATATTTTTCACTTTGCACAACAGAGAAGGCTTTCTGTGCCTTACTGCTAAATTATTCATTGGTCTTGCAAGGCTATGGATGACACACCTGCCTTTATATGACGTAAATATGAATCATGAATCGTATGACTGATCTTCAACACCAGAAAAAAGTCACACTTGCAATACTGTGTTAATTACTGAATCTTAGTTTATATGTTGTGCATGTTTTAGTGCCCGTTTCTCACCAGAGCTTTTTCCTTCTTCTTTTTTTTTTATCTTTTATTATTAGTTCTTGAGTATGTAGGTTGTATTTGATGTTCGTTTTTGCATCTGATTTCTGTTTCAATGTTTTAATATTTTTAGTAGTTTGTCAAATTTGTTTGCTGGTTGCCAGTGGTGGCGGAGATCCAGACCCAGACTTGGTTGGCGGATTTCCCCTGGCCTTGATCTTGTCCACATGCTCGCTCTGGGCTGCTTAGTCTTCTGTCTGTGTTCGCTTTGTGTGGCGCTTGTGCAGCTCTGCGGCCATGCGGGCTGTGTGGACCACGCCAAGCCAAGCCAAGTCAAGCCAAGTCAAGTGGCTTTATTGTCATTTCAAGCATATACAGCTAGTACAGTACACAGTGAAACGAAACAGCCACCGCAGGCCTTCAGTGGAACTGTGATCAGCTCCACCAGTTAAATTGAACCACGACAACGTTTGAGGGACTAGCATGTCAGTCTGTCTGTCTGTTTGTTTTCTGACTGTTCAGATGTTTCCGGGTTGTCCGTGCATCTGTCTGGATTCTCGTTGGCGTAACGAGTTCTTGAATGAATTTATTAGATTTTGGAATTGATCCAAGCAGGGTCAAGGTCACAGCAAGGTCAAATGTCTAAAATAGTTTTTCTTCAATAGCGTTCTTCCTGTTTGTCATACAGAGATGTTACTTGCACCTGCATGTTCAGGAACTCAAGGCCCAGGAACTCTGGCTGTCTAAGTTTTGTATCTAAGATTTTTGTCCATGCATCCATAAGAGATTCTCTTTAGCTCGATATCTCAAGAACAAGTGGGTGAACGTTTGTAGGATTTATATGGATTTATCATTGTAACCAGCAGAAGAACTGATGAGACGTCAAGGTCTTCCTTCAAAAGCTTCCTTCCAGTTTCAAGTACACTGTGGTATTTCAGGCATACAAATTAGTAGCAAGACAGATTAGACTTGGTGGAGGAGACATCCCTGTCAGTGCCACTGGCATCAATTTCTACTTGTTTATTCTTTTTTTTTTTTTTTGATTCTTTTCCAAAACTCCAAGACCTTGGGTTTCCGAAAGGCAATATAAAAATTAAACGTTAATAATAATAATAATAATAATAATAATAATAATAATAATTATTATTATTATTATTATTATTATTATTATTATTTTCCAGTGTCACCCAGAAGAGGATGGGTTCCCTTTTGAGTCTGTTTCCTCTCAAGGGCTCATCCTTATGACGTCTCAGAACGTTTTTTCCCCCCCCTTTTTTCTCCTCTTTTCTTTCCATTGTTGCCACTCCCGGCTTTGGCTTTGCCCATTAGGGATCTAGATCTACCTCCAGATTTCTGTAAAGCTGCCTTGTGGCCAGAAGCCCCATACTAATGAATTTGAATTGAACTCAATATTTATCATTTCTCATCATTTATTTATTATTGGACTAATTGGATTTACAAGGCCATTATGGAATTTATGCAAATGTAATAGTCTGATGCACTAAGCCACACTGTATGTTTAATCACATAAATCATAAGACTGCGATGATCTTCTATTCCGGAAACAATCACACTGGCAACACTGTGTTACTACAGATGATGTAAAGGTTCATTAAAGATGTAATTAATTTACTTCCTGTAAAATGTCTTTGTGACAAAAAGTGCTATGCTAATAGAGCTAAACTATACAATTGAATATATAAGTTCAATAGGATTTCTGCTCCTTGTTGGATAAAGAGATTATTGGGAGTATATTACTAATTGCTTTTGCAAGTCCGTAGATGACTCACTGGCATTTATGCAGAATTAACACTTTGATTAAACCGAGCCTTGCTGTAAATAATCTCATGAATCATTGTGAATCAACCATGACTACGATACCAAAAAATAAATAAATAAACAACACCAGCACTACCATGTCTTTACAGCTGAACTAAAGGATAATTACGGTCTCTTATTTCATATGCAACAGTTCTCCATGTTCTTCGCAAAGTATTTTCCTAGCAAACAGGAACAAACAGGTTTTTGTTAGCATAATTTTGCTCACGTGCGTTGCACGTTTCAAGCTCAGACCATGACGAGTGCACATGACGTAGCATATCGTGCCCAGCCGGGTTCAGAACAGAGGGCACAGACTCTTCCCTGCCCTGTGCGTGACTGTGTAGCATTTGATGCTTGTGCCAGTAGTTGTAATTTGCAGCCTGATTGTGCCCTGCAACAGTAAACACTTACTAAGGGCTCAGGAATCTTAAGAGGTATAAAGTAATTGCAGGTTCCCTCTACAAAGATTTGTGTGTTTCACCTCTCTGCACTCTTGGCCAGAACATCTCACTTTTTTCTTTATCAGACATTGATTTAAAGGAGAGAAAGTTCCTTGTATATTGGCCCTGGATTATGGAAGTTGAGGTTATAATTTACATGGCAAAAACTTTGTGAGCAAGAGCTTTTCATAATGTTCAAAGTGTAAAGTGCTGCTGATTTATTTAGCGTGCATAGACTAAAAAAAAAGGAAAGATTTAAAGATAATTGGTAGTTTAGGGCATTTCTAATGCAGCGCTAAATAGACCAGCTAAGACTGTCGCTCTGATAAACAATTATGCAGCTGTTTAGCCTGTCAAATTATCCAGACTGGCTCTGAGGGTCAAAATAAAATGTCATATTCACCAATAATTTTACAAAAAAATGACTATAGCTAGTGGATAGAACTGCTGTTACAGTATATGGGTAAAAAAAACCCAAAAAACTGATATATCACATCCTGTTTCTGCTTCCTGTAAATAATAGTGTCTATTGACAATTAATGAATGGAGCTGTATATTATGATTGAGACACACATTAGATTATAATCTGCACTTGAAAATATGTAGCAGATGATTTGACAGCTCCTTTGTACAGATAATCATTTGAGAAGTATATAACTTGCATTAAAGTAAAGGATCTCTGAAGGGAATGGTTAATGTAGTGCATGAGTCAAGGTTAGGTACTGAAGTTTATATATATTTTAAATGTAAATCACAACAGCTGGGACGTACTGTTCTTTAATAAAACATCTAATCGTTGGTATGGTGAAGCTTTCTGTAAGGAGATATTTATTAAACATCTACGCAAGGAGTCTCCAGCGTCGAACGGGGGGATTGGCGCTTTCTGGGTTCTATGTAACATGTAAAGGAGCGACTGTAGCTTCTATAGCGGAAGTGATGACAGGAACGAGCTTGTTTCGCGGACGTTAAAGGTAGCTAAAATGGAATAAAATGCACACCGTGTCCAATACTTAAAATGGAAATCGTTGGAAAATTGCTGCGGTGTAAGAGGAATAAAACAGTGTGGGACATGTGCTTATTGGAAATGAATCGAAAGTGTGGTGATGATAGTAACTCCGCTTCATATCCGACCGCATCACACATCCCTGTCATTGATTATTTTTCTATAACAGCACACCCTGATGTGTTTTATTTCTTACATAATAAAGGACACGTCATGCATTATAACCGTTGTGGGAAATGAGGTTTGTACAAGCAGATTGAACCAGTGAAAGATGATCTGTTTTCTAGTTCTGGTACATGACTAATTCAGTATAAAACTTGGTTTATGTACTTTTATTATTAATAATTTAAACCTCAAACAGTGTGAACACTAGTTCATGTTGGATCATTTGTCTGTTGTTTGCATTATGATGAAGAATCACTGTGTCCTTTGAAAGGCCCGGTCATGCCTAAATGAACCACTTAGCTTAGTATGATACTGATCATACACATAGTACAGAGAAGTGTACAGAGAGAAATCTGCTGAATCTGCCACAGGGCATCCGGTGTGTGTTGCAAGATAGCGTCAGTTGTTGCAAAATAGTGTAAGCCAGTGGGTGTACCCGCAAAACCACCAATATTACGACAGCGTTCTAATAGATGAGGAAGGAGGCAAATTCGAACAAGAAGTAATGTTGTTGCATCTGAGTATGCATCATGGAAGTACCTGAAATGTGTTTTACATTAGAAACATTAGAGGTGCATCAATCTGCATATCTCGGAAGTCAATAATAGTGGTTGGTGGAATGATTTGGTCATTTTATTTTATTTTGGTTTTCCTTGGCACACACTAGAACAGGAAATGATTTTCATAAAATTGCATTTAAAACCAAAAAATCACCTCCTGAGTGGCACTACAGAAAAGCATTCGCACTATCGTCGAGAGATCGAGATTTTAAATCCCGGCAATGCCACAGCCATCCGCGAGTCTTGGAAACGCCATCTAGAGGGGTGGCTTACTCGCTCTCTCCCCTCTCAATCACACGCAATGACACTAGCCAATCATGTCCGACTGTGAGCTGTTGTATGCGGAAGAGGGCAGATAGCGCTCTCCTACAAGTGTGTTGCGCCACCCTGGGATGCAGCATGAGCAGCAGTTCGAAAAGATGCAGTCCGCTGGCTTCACGTGTCTCGGAAGAAGCACGTGTTAGTCGTCACGCTCCACGGTTTGTAGCTGTCGTATGATAAGAAGGGCTGGGTGGGAATTGGCAGGTGACCAGATTAGGGAAATATTAGGGGTACTGTTAATTGGTTGTACTTGTTTATGGATCCAGATATGGATTAAAAAAAAAAAGCCACTTCAGTACATTTCAGCGTGAACAGAGTTGACCTGGCAGTAAACGTAGCTATTATACAAACTAAGTTTTAAGATGTGTGCAAATAAATTTTGGGCGATTCAAATATTCTTCAATTTCAGTCCCTGGAAAATTCTGCTGATGTTTTTTTTTTAAAGCTGCCGTTTTGTCCCCCTTACCCTTATCTACCTACAAATGGCTGATACGCATCAGGTTTATTCAAGATCGTTCACTAATTGTAGCCCCAAAATGTGTCTGAAGTGACGAAAAGCAAGCAACGGAGAAATGTGAGCGCTTTTTGTAATGTTCATTGTTTTAAAGCCGAGTAGTATATTGTGTAAAATGTATATTTTTGCAGTTATCTTAAATGTAAAAAGAGCGTGGACCTGATTTTCAGCATTTCTCATTGTGTTTGGTTTCATCTTGGGTTTTTGAGCATTCATTTCATTGATGGATTCCTGCCAAGTATTATTAGCTTTTGCTTCACATAATCTCTCGCAATTGCAGTTCCAGTAATCAACTGTCAAAGGAGGGAATGTTCTGGTTACAAAGCCTCCAGTCCACACCCATCACACTCCCTGTTATAGATTACTTAAAAGATTTGTACTCTTTTTCTACACTTGGTGATTGATTGTGCTGTCGTTCTTGCACTTTCCAAAAAAAAAAAAACCAAAGGTAACCAAAGTACATAGTTTTATAATTGCTAGCTAAAGATTGCTTACTACACCTAGTACAGCCCATTAATCACTTAAAGGCCACTGTTAAGAGGATGATTATATAGTCATGGCCGATCGCATGCGAGTCTCATTAGATGGCTATTGTGCTCTTTGTGTAGACTCTGTCATAAGGAAAGCACTATCTGAACATCTGGTTGAAGACAGAGAGTATGGACACGACTGCATGTTACATCAAAAAGCAACCTGGCTGTTTAATGCCTTCTTTTCTGTGTGTTTCTGCAAGCATGCATGCACACACACACACACACACACACACACACACACACACACACACACGCACATAAGTGTTTACACTCTCGCCCTCAGGACAGTCTGCACATACAGCATGCATTTAGACCATGGCGTGTAAACACAGTATTATCTCTACAAAGGGCTGCATCAGCAAATAAAGGCCTGTCCGCCCAGTTTTTGCCCCCCAGCTGCAGTTTCAGTCTTGCCAACCTCCATCCGAAGCACCTGCCGTGACCGTGGGTGGCACTGCGTTTGAAGTAGTGCTCATCTCTTTTGAGTGGATGAAGTTTGACAAACAGGGCAGTTAGTGGAAGCCCACCACAGAAGGTAGCCATGTCTTTGTTGACCACAAGGCTTATAAACTCTCACAGCTGCTCCTCGCATGCGAAGGAAGCCTCGTCGATTTTCCCCGTTAAGGTCATCCAGGGATCAACGGTCCTGTGCGCTTTATTTAGTTGTAATTACTTGGTGCAGAACTTCTGAGTGGCAAGCTTACATTAATTAGGTTCAAGCACAAGTTGCGGTCCTACTGGCATGGACGGGGTGTTTGTTGTAAAGGTCAGGCTTTGGTAATGGATTTGGGCGCGGTGTTCTTTTCTGTTTGGATATCCTATTTTGTACGCTCCTCTCACATATGCATCATATTTAGAGCTGAGCAGCACAGACGTTTTGAAAATGCCATTGTGGAATCCACAGTGCATTCACATGCCCGCGATTTGCCCGGGCCACTCTGCTCGCTGAACCCTGGCACTGCACCCAAAAGCCATTTAGTGCGCCTATCTGACATTTATTTTCGAACGGAGGGAAAAGCGACCTTCAAAGCTGTCATTATCACATGTAATTATAGGAATGGGGCTTGCAGCTTTGTGATCTCCACTTCTCATCTCGTCTCTTCTCTCTTCACTTATCTGCGTCTCTTGATAATGGTCAAAAAGCAAAGGGCTTGTGTATGTACATGTACACAACACACGGTCTTATATATATTAGAACCACGCAAGAGATTAAATGCACAGCAACGGGAAATTAAGCAGGAAATAGGATTTGAGCAATAGGGGTGAAGTAGTGTTACACTGGAAAAGCCAGAATTGTGTGTTCAGCTGTTTACAGTAAATACTGGGTGGGGAATACAAGTGCACTTGTATGTATAGGCTTATCCTAACTTCAGGAAAAAGATATCTTTCTTTTTCTGCAGAATAATCAACATTTAGTTAATTAAAGGCTTTTATGGAGATGTGCAAGTCAGTAAGATTTGCTCTGCTAGCATAATTTAGCACAAGAGTCTTCCCCGGAGTATAGACGTGAGGAATTACTGAGAAGTATGTTAAACATTTAAATAGATATCTGAATAATATTTTAGCAATATACTGGTAGTGTAATAGAAGAGCTGCAATGCAGAACCCAACCCTAATGTTGCGTCATTCACGGAGCCGTGTTGCATCATGTTACAGATTACCAAGGAAGGCTGTTACTCCCTGGGTTTCCGGCATCCACATGGAAGTCGAGCAAGGCTTCCTGAGTACTGTGACGTTTCTGCTGGGAATGAATTGGCTGCTGGTCAGGAAGAATGTGCAGCTGTAAATGCAGCATGTCCATTAGTTATAGTGAAAAGTGCACGCTTCTCAGTAATTGAACAATAAAACAATCTAGCAAACGTTCAAGGATTCTAGCTTAATGGGTATAAAAGAGTTAATGCTCCAACAGGTGATCTTATAGCCTTTGTAGGTGGCTATAAAATAGGTGACCCGAATAGAATGGAGCAGCTTAAAGTACATGAATTATCTTCTGTAAATATGAGTTTGCATCGTGACAGTCGCGAGCCACACCTTGTGGTTATGAAGTCAGTTCTTAATGCCAAAGAAAGCTTTAGGCCGGGACAATATGCTTATTGTCTTCCATGGCAAAAGGTGGCATTTAGAAAGCAAAGGATTATTGATGTTGGAAAGCTCCACCTTTGTAGAGCTTTCTGTTAAGTTCAGGGAAATTTAGGGATTGTTTGTTAAGACAATGTATTATGTGTACAATTTGCTTGTCTCTCTCTTTTTTTTTTTTTTTGTGTAATTCCTATTGATGGTGAATGTAGTAAAATAAAGCAGATTTATGATTTTTTACTGCTGACCAGGGGCTGGTAGAACAGTGCCAAGCAGCGTGTGCTAGTGCTAAAGAGTGGAGCCGTGACAGTGACGGACATTGTGGCAGAAAGGTCACGCCTGCGAGCATCCACCCCAGTGCCATCATGCCATGATGCATGGCACGTGTAGGGTGTATGTTGAGTGATTATCACCACTGCTACAACCATGACCTTTCAGGGTTTTTTTTTTTTTGTTTGTTTTTTTTTTTTAAATCCAGTTCAGAAATTCGAATGTCTGATTTATGATATGGCCTCAGCAGTTATAATAAATGAAAGGCGACACAGGTGACAGCTGATTAGATATAACGGCACTCATTGTACATGAGGAGACAATAACGCGTCTTTTCCCATGCACAGTGTATGGCAATCATTTTTCTTTATACCTTCATCAGTTTTCATTTCTGACCACAAGTCTCATGTTGGCTAGGTATTATCTAGTTAGCAGACTATTTTCAACAATTTACAGCAGGAGTGAAGGATTACATTATATGGGGATTATTGCATGCATGTTTTTTGCTTACTCAAAGTATTATCCTCTGACAAAAATCTGTAAATTTGGAGTCACGTGTTTGCATGGGACAATAGAAGAAAAAAGCTAGCACATCACTTAATTAATAGATTAGGAACTATTCATTTTCTTTAACAGCCCAGTGGATAGACAGAAGTTTTTTAGTTTGTTGTACAACATTTACATGACATTTTTTTGTAAGGACCCTTCTTGCCTATTAATATGGAGGAACAAATGGCCAGGTCAAAACCCTAACCTAAATCTTAATAAGATGCTGAAGAGGACTTTTCATGCAAACATCCTTTAAACCTCAGAGCCATGGAGTTTTGTAAAGCAGTTTGAGGAAAATCCCCATGCCAAGATGTAAAAGACTGGTGAATTTTTTTAATGGAGGTGACATTGTGGAGTTATTGGTGCTTTTTAAGGTGGTTTTTACTGACTTTCAAGGGTTCATTTATTTTTACAAGATGAACTAGCAGTGTGCTAAAGCTGAAGTGCATTTTTGTTGTCATGATGTTCCTGAGCTGTTGTGAGTCGCCTTGACAATTCTGTAATTTTAATTCACAGCCAGTTCTGTGTCAGGGGTGTAGATCAAACCAGATGAGAGATGTCAAATGTGATCACAACCAACTTTAGGCAAGAAAGAAGTCTGACTATGTAGTGACGGACAGGAGTCAGCAGGCAGTCAGGAGAGAAAGAGACGATATGCAACAGTAAACAAAACAGGAGTGAGAGGATTCAGGATTAAGGGAGTTTTAGTTTTTTTTCCTTTCTGAACAGGTAAAGAATTTATTTATTTACTTTCATTTCATGGGACGCTAGTGAATGTATATCTAAGAGGGTTAGGGTTCGCAATTTTTCTAGCCTATACAAATCAGCTGTGCAAGCAAAGTGCTTTTAGAGTGCACTGTACAACCCACAAAGAACTTTTAAAAGACCCAGGATCTTTTACCCCAGAGTAAGACTTTTTTTTTTTTAATTCTTTTTCGAATCCCCTTGATCGAATGAGGTTTGGTACTGTTGTTGAGGTACATACCATCCCTCTGAAATAGTGCAGTAATATTGGCACTCCATCTTGATGCCTTTTTGGCCAGTGCTGAATTACGTTTCTCAGAATGTTTCAGAGTCAGTGAAAGGCCTGAAGTGGCCCGAACTCAACAGCATCATCAAACAAGCAGGTCTGTATGATGGGTGGGTGTACTCTGTAGACTCCTAGGTGCACTCAGAGTACCTTTTGAAAGCCACTAGTGGTGTACAGTTTGAGCGAAAGGCTATTTAGAAATCTGTTCTTAAGACAGCTCTTCCAGCATCTCCAGTTTTGACGTTGTTTACCATAGTCTTGACCTGTGTAACTTCCCCGAAAAGTCACAGACAAATTTATCTGATTTGTGTATCATACCACAACCCCTCCCTATTCGCTCTGTTCCACAGAAGCTTGTTTCCTCACACTTCTGTGGAATTGCTCCATGTGACTTTCTGAGCACTTCCTTATAAACCTAAACCGAATGTTCATTTCCTCAATTTCCCTCTCATTTTTCCTGTGTTTTACATTATTGCATGGTGCACAAAACTTGGTGATAGTGGGAGTTGTCACTTGTGCATAGTAGTTATGCTTAGAGTAATTCGATTGCAGGAATCTGGTAGTCAGTCAAAGAAAGTGAAGCTTCAAACCACTAAAGGAACACTTTGGTGTTGCATTCGGACATTTACAGAAATGTTCCACTTTTTGGTGGAAATTGTGAATCAGTGCAGCAAAATGAGCCACATAAATTAGGTGTGTTGACCATCATTTGGGATGAGATTCTAGAGGAGAGATGAAGACAATGAAGACTCATGAAGACTTTATGGGAAGTGGCTTAGATTAGATACTTCTTATTTATCCTCTCACAAGTGCCATGTTAATGGTGGGATCAGTTTGTGGATACCTGACCATCACAGCCATATGTACTTTCTGAACCCCTGTTATCCAGATCCCCTGTTATCCGCTGTTATAATAACCTCCATTCTTCTGGGAAGGCTTTCCACTAGATTTTGGAGCATGGTCGTGTGGAATTTTCCATTCAGCCACAAGAGCATTAATGAGGTCAGGCACTGATGTCTGGTGAGAAGGCCTGGGATGCAGTCCGTGTTCCAATTCATCCCAAAGGTGTTCAGGTTTTTTTTTAATGCCATTGACAAAACATCATCAAGCCTCACAAGCCGGGGATGTGCATTAAGCTGAGGCTAGCATTAGCATCTCCACAGATACACACTGAATTAGAAATGTGGAAATTCAATCAAAAGTGGCTGGAAAAACTTCTGTGAAACAATCACACCATTTAAAAAATAAGTGAAATAAAACTTAGAGCAGTCATTTATGTTGATTTGTGCTGCAACTTGTTTGTGTACGGTTGATGTTGCAATGCATTTAGCCCCACTGAACTCATTCAGATCGTTTGTTTGTGTCCCCATGACATCAGTATGCAGTATAACAGTGTTAATTAATTTTCTATAGCATCATTTCTAACAGTAGTTCCAGCTGTCATTTGAATCACTTTTTCTGCTAACTAAAATAGGGACTTGCATGGTGGACGCTCCACATAAACTTTTTTTTTTTTTTTTTTTTTTAAATGTGTGTAATTGTTGATATGGTGGAGTTTTGCAAAAGGAGATGTTTATTTTACATTTATGGAAGGAGTCTCCAGTGTTAGCACTGTGTAACAGTCTGAGCTGTAAGATTTCTGACACAGGAAAAGGACTTTTATTTAGTCTTATTAAATTGAAGAGAGAGAAAAGAGAGGTTGGTAAGGGAACAACTGTTTATAGCCATTATAACACAAGTGATAACAGGAACTACTTTATTTCACAGACGTCCCACGACGTAAAAGGTAACGGATGAAAGTGTGATGTGTTGGAAAATTGCTGTAGTGTAAGAGCAATAAAACACTTCGGGACATATGAATTACGAAAATAATGAACTTCGTAGCGTCGGGCCACATTATTATTATTTTATTGCTCTTATTCTGCAGCAATTTTCCGACACAACACTTTAATCCATTCCATTTTATGTCATGGAACAACTGTTTATACCTGCTATTACATAAGTGATAACAGGAACTAATTGTGACCCGACATTAAACAGTTACGAAGTTCATTATTTTCCAATAACAGCACATCCCATTTTGTTTTATTCCTTACCTATTCTCGTGATTATCTTTTCAGTTATGTGTTTAGTGGAATTAAACAGTTTGCATGCTTTTGACTCTGGTCTGGCCTCGGAATGGCTCAGTTTATACACACTCAGGTTGAGTCACGGTGTTGTGATTACACTTACACCGTCTCTCTCTCTCTCTCTCTCTCTCTCTCTCTCTTTCATTCTTTAACCTACATTAGAAGGAGATCATTGCATTGCATTGCTGGAGGTTACACACACCCAGAGCTCTAAGCCATGACACTCACATAGTGTCATGACACACAATGGTGTGCTTAGCTGGGATATGTGGCACACAATGCTGAGAAGTCATGCTTATGAACGCATCATTCCGTTTACTGTGCGATGGATGCATGTCCTGACTGCTGAAGAGAGAGTAGAGAGCAGAGTGAAAGGCCAATGAATAGTTCTTGGGCACTTAAAGGTGTTTGTGTTGTGTTATTTAGTGGCCATGCCTGTTTGTCTTTTTGGTGTTATTGTGTACCTAAAGACTGTTGCATAAGATGTGTACCTGCGGTTTAGCCAACATTGGTTCAGGATTATTCTAAAAGTCCTTTATGTCCTAATCCCTGTTTGTATTCAGTGGAGATTTTACAGTTGCTCAATATGGGCTGCTCTTTGTGTGCGCACTACAGGCTGAGCACTTTTCTCCTCTGGAACTGACTGATTGACAGACACAGCCTTGTTTATTTTTCTGTTCGCTGGTCCCTCTCTCTCAACTCCTTTTTTCCTTTTTTTTCCTTTTCTTTTCAGATGTATGCATGCTAACTGGTCACTTTATTAGGAACACCTGTACTCCTGCATTTCATGCATTTATCCAGTCTGAGAGTTAGCGTTCAGATTAAACCTCAGAGTGCAGAAAAGAAACGTGAACTCGGTGACTTTGAGTGTTCTGAGATGCCTTTCTGCTCACCACGGTTGTAAAGAGTGGTTACTTGAGTTACTGTAGCCTTCCTGTCAGTTCAAAACAGCCTGGCTGTTCTCCTCTGACCTCTCTCTTCAACAAGGCATTTCTACCTGCAGAACTGCCACTCACTGGATGTTTTTTTTTTTGTTTTGTTTTGCTCTTTTTTTTTCACACCATTCTGTGGAAACTCTAGAGAATGTTCCCACAATCCCACACAAATTCTGAAATACTCAAACCAGCCAGTCTGGCACCAACAACCATGCGACGGTCAAAGTCGCTGAGATCACTGAGATTTTTTCCCCCCATTCTGATGTTTGATGTAAATATTAACTGAATCTCTTGATTTGTATCTGTATGATTATATGCGTTGCGCTGCTGTAACAGGATTGGCAGATTGTTCCTAATTAAGTGGACGGTGAGCGTATATATTTTGTTCTTCGACAGCTTTTTCCTGAATGCCTCAGTGTTGCCTCACCTTGTGCTCTGTAACACCTGGAGCAGAGTGTGTGGTTTGTCTCTGTGTTGGTGTGTGTGTGTGTGTGTGTGTGTGCGTTTTGTTTTGTTTTTTCCCCCACAGCTCACGATTGCGTATCAAGCAGCTGTTGACTGTCCTGTGTGAGTCATTAACAGGTGTTTCATCAGCCATGTCCAGGCAATGATGCTGCTGGCATGGTGTGTGCGTGTGTATGTGTGTGTGTGTGTGTGTGTGTGTGTGTGTGTGTGTGCGCGCGCATGTTGTGCTTTGTAAACCACGCCTGAGTTCATAGAAATGTGTGCATGACTAATTTGGACAGCATAGATGTGCGGTATTGTGTGTTTTTCTTACGAGTGACTGTGCGTCTGATTTGCTTTTTATGCTCATACCGTTCATGGGAGGCATTCATCTCTCTGTGTTCCGACATGTGACTCATAATACAGCCATCTCATTTTATTAGATTCCTCTCATTTGTTTTATTACAATCATTCAGTAACTGATTCATTTTTCTTGCTATTCCCACAAGAACCTTCCGATTAATAGAAGGTTTAGAAACCCAAGAGCCCACGAAAGCTGTTGTGTAAGCACAGAGCTAATGTCTTGACATGCAGAATGTCCATTTTTGTTGTATGGTATGTCCATGCATTATTGTTGTGGCAGTTAAATATCCGCTCTGTGACTATGTACGAAGCAGTAGGCTTTACCATCCATCCTGACACCTGGTATTGCATCATCCTGCTTTCTGTAAGGTGAGTAAAGCCGGGGAGGCTGCCAAAACAGTCACTGCTGTTATCCTGTCACATGTGAATTTCATTCCATCACTTGTCATCATCATTTTCTAGGCAGAGTTTGATCTATTTTTCTAAATATATAGAAACGTTGAGGCAAGTCTTGTAAATATATATCTAGAATAAGTGGGGGGAAAAAAACACTCTGGTGAATCTAATATTCTTTGTATTTCTTTGCTTTAGTATTAACTAAAATATGCTTCATTCATTTCAGTTATAAATGAAATGTTATTAAAAAAAAAATTTTTTAAATTGTAAAAAGAAAAAAAAAAAAAGATTTTATAAAATGTTTTCTTTCAGTCATGGCAAGTGTTTTTTTTTTTTTTTTCGGTCATCCAGCTGTAATTACATGAAGACTTTATGACTCAAACATATAAGCGTATGTATAAGCCTTACATAAAACAGTGTACAAAAAAATTCAAATATAAAGCATTGTTTGTAAATGTTTCAAATGGCTTGTTTACTACTACTACCACATCAGAATTTATTATTTTCCAATAACAGCACATCCTGAAGTATTTTATTGCCCTTGGATTGGATTAGTTTTACATGGGGGTAATGTGATTATTACTCGAGTATCTCTGGGATTTTAGTCCCATCCAAATCTGACATGGCAGTAATTTTTTTTTTTTTTTTTTTTTTTACGGACAGCACATGCATGCATCTTTATATTTTACCTTCTATAAAATGACCAGCAGAGATAACTCTAGGTATTATACACTCACCGTCCATTTTAATAGGAACACCTGTACACCTGCTTTATGCAGTTATCCAATCAGCCAATCAAGTGGCAACAGCACAATGCATAAAATCATGCAGATACAGGTCAAGAGCTTCAGTTAATGTTCACTCTTTGAAAACATGCAATGAGTGATGATAATCACTCTTTACAGCCGTGGTGAGCAGAAAAGCATGTCTGCATGCACAAAACCTCGAACCGTGAGGTGGATGGACTACAACAGCAGAAGACCACATTGGGTTCCACTCCTGTCAGCCAAGAACAGAAGTCTAAAGCTATCATGGGCACAGACTCACCCAAACCAGACAGGTCTTCTGCTGTTGTAGCCCATCCACCTCAAGGTCTGATGTGTTGTGCATTCTGAAATGCTTTTCTGCTCAGCATGGTTATAAATAGTGCTTATTTGAGTTATTATAGACTTCCTGTCAGCTCAGACCAGTCTGGTCACTCTCTTCTGATCTTTCTCATCAGCAAGGTGTTTTAACCTGCAGACCCTCTGCTCACAGGTTGTTGTTTTTTTTGTTTTTCGCACCATCCTGTATAAACGCTGGAGACTGTTGTGTGGAAAGCAGTTTTTGAAATACTCAAACCAGCCCAACTGGCACCAACAACCAGTTAAAGTCACAGATCACACTTTTTCCCCATTCTGACGTTTGATGTGAACATTAACTGAAGCTCTTGACCTGTATCTGCACGACTTTATACATTGTGCTGCTGCTACATCATTGGCTGATTGGATAACTGCATAAATGAGCAGGTGTACAGGTGTTTCTATTAAAGTGGACGGTGAGTGTATATACTGTCCGAACTGACTTTTATACATCAGTTTGCCAACGATTACATTTTTAAAAATGTATTAATAAACAATGCGGCATCGTTTTTAATATAATGTTGTGGACCATAGTAAGACAGTTTAATAAGTTTTCTCACTTACGTTACTCTTAAGTTACTCTTATCGTCTTACTGTGAAAAGTGATGGACACTGGAGACTCCTTCCATAAGCATTTCCTTACAGAAAACATCACCATATCAATGATTATACATTTTTGTTTGTGGCATAAGAAAACCTTTGTTTATTATTAGCTAGAGATTATAGCTAGCTAGCTAGAGTTGGAGCGTTCCCTATGCAAGTCCCTATGAATGACCTATAATAGAAATGATAACATATAAGAATTAATGTGTATTAATATAAACCTGTGATTAGTCTTGCAACAGGCACTACTGTCAGAGCTGCTTTTACAGAAGGCGCACACCTTCTGACCAATCAGATTTGAGAGCGCCGTGATATCTTATACTCTGTTCCCATATCTTTCTACGCCATATCTGCACTCTCTCCACACTCTTGTACATGCATGGACCTTGGATATTATCGGCATGCTCTATCGACTCTGTCCTTGAGTGCTCCATAACATGACTAATTGGTCTACCTTGTCCTAATGTGCTCTTTATTATACTTCTATTGTACACCCAAACAACAACAGTCCATTTGTGCAGCACACAGTCTGAATGCATTCTAGGTTAATAATTGACTTTCTTTCCTGAGCTCATATATTCTAGTGTTTTCAGCCATCCTAGAAAGAGTGCCATAGAAACAGGAAGAAGTACAGTCCACCTGTGTGTGTGTGGTTTCTGTACACTTTGTCTCTTTCATACCTAACGATTTGGAGCTTTGGTATACTCTGATGTTCTCTTGTGACTTTGAGCAAGTCTTGGCTTAAAGACAGCTGTCACGTCTTCATGTTTTTATGCCTTGTTCCTGGTGTCTTACCCGAGTCGGGGCACAGGGCACACAGTGCCCACATGAGGAACTGACTTAGATGCATCTGTACAGATGCACAAGGGTCATTATTTTAGAACAGGCTGTAGTAAGCGCTCTCTCTCTCTCTCTCTCTCTCTCTCTCTCTCTCTCTCTCTCTCTCTCTCTCTCTCTCTATTCCCTGCTTCGTATTTCTCTCTCAGTCCTTGAGCAAGGGTCATTCAAACAGTCATTACTCATCACTGGACTCTTCATTAGTCCTTTTTGCACTTTGTCAGAATGCCTGTGGACTGGACAGAGGTGCATTCTAATGAGTGACCTTTTTTTATTCATATTTAAGATGAAACATTTAGCCTGAAGTGTAGATAAGCATGCATGTGTATATATATTTGAATACATGTGCAAATAATATGTTTTAGTGTGAATTTGTGCAGAATTGATTATAATGGTAAATGTTGGCCATATCCATGTTTTATATTGTGCCATATTAGTGAGAAATCTAATGTAGGAGTAGTGGAGACATTGCAAAAGCTGGACTCAAAATTTCAAAATGCAGTGTAGCTATCCAATGTAGCTATGCTGTGTTACGTCAGAGACTCAAACTTGGCTAGTTTGTGATCTACGAGGTTACAAATGCGACGGCATTGACTGCACCACTGGCATGAAAGTTGAAGCTTTGGAAGCTGATCTGTTTAAGCAGAGTGTACGGATGAAGAGGCGAGAGAGCTGGACATACTAACTCACTAAAGCGCTGCCGCATCATTCTGTTAAGGTAGCGACAAAGCGAGAGCTAAATTCCACTGGTGCTATCAGTGGATAGTCGAGACGCATTGTGGGCAATGTAGGAAATCAAAGGGAAAATAGATGGAAGACGTTTAAATTTAAAAAAAGACAGCTCAGAATTTCATTTCCAAACTTGGACGGCAATGAACATCTGATCTGAAGATTAGTATTCATGATGTTCAGGGTGGAGTTTTCCTTTAAGCTGAGAATTGTTTTCGAAAATCGGTATAAACTGCCATAATATTCTTGCAAGATACTTTAGCCTTCAACCATTAAAAAGTGATTTAGTAATATCCATTGCCTCAGTCCACCGCATTTCCTGTCTGACTCCTCCTAGCAAAACGGTCAGAAGATACACACTGTTCCTGCTATCATCCAACCCTGAATGGACATGGACAGCTAAAAGGACACAGTGAAAGAAAATTCTTCTATTACAGCTGTAAGATATTGCTGTTTGTACAGCAGCGTCAGCAATGACTTGTCTCACTACTATAGTCACAAATAAGATATATATATATATATATATATATATATATATATA
>CM075012.1:7170796-7198623 GCA_037576675.1 Pangasius sanitwongsei
TTCTCACCACTTTTCTCAAAAATTTTATTTATATATATATTTTTATATATTTATATTTTTATTTTTATATTTATATATTTTTATTTATATAATTTTTTTTTTTTTTTTTTTTTTTTTTTTTTTTTTTAGAGGATTTGCCGATCAAGACCGAACCCTTTCAACAACTAGGGAACATGATATTCTCTTTTTTTTTTTTTTTACTTCGATCACCAACTTAACTTGTAACGTACTAATGACTTCTACGAAAATAAAAATCGATAAACATCCTAGAAAAGCATTTCCAGACAAACTCCTCTTCCTCATTCTGGCCATGTTCTAGATTTTACACTACGGATACAACGTGCTGTGCATTGAAGTGAACTAATTTAATTAAGCAGCACATTTGGCCATAGACGCTCCTTTTCCCAGCGTTCTCCATCTTCCGGAATACGCGTGAGGAGTGGGAAGAGATGGGCAATGAGGCTTGCATTTGACATTTCATTCATGTTACTTTCACGCACACTTACACGCTTGCTGTCAGAGTCTCATAAGATTCATCCCTACAGATGAAGATGCTACATTTTAAACTCTATCTGTTACATCGATGTCCGCGTGTTTTCTAGTGTGCCGGTTCAGATGTTTCATTGCAGTGTACATACCGATTTCTTTATGTACGTCACATGGGATGAAGTGAAATGCCCCTTTTGTACTTGACATGCAATACGCAGTATAGGTTCTATACCCGAGTATCTACAAAATATCTAAAGATTTGGTCCTAATGCATCCTTTGCAACCTGTCCGCCGCACATCATTTGTCTGCAGGTTGCCTTGAAAGTAATGTGGTTTCATTTTATTTCCTCTCCCACACAGAATTTCAGTACCGTTTCCGTCCTTTCAGCATATTACAAAGGCATGCAAATGTAGTGAGAACACCCTCAGCAGTAGATTCCAGTAATACGATCTCTGTACCATGAAATCCTTCAGCACATTTTTAGATGTTCTCTATACCTGAATTTCCGGTAGCTATTTAGTTTCCTTATGACCACTTAGGATTCATTTAAGTGAGCTTTATACAAACTGGCAGATATTGAAGATTCAGTGAAGTGCTCTACTTTGACCTTTCCCTAATACAAATGAGACTTTGATATTAATGTGTTCTCTTTTGAAAGGTAAAAGTATTTTATGCACCCAAGTCATGTATGGATAGAAAATAAGCTAAGAAAATATGAATATATGTTTGATAGTGCTATAGTTCTCGAAAGAGCTTTCTTTGTTTTCATTGGAAAAGAGCAGTCAAAATCTTGAGTATAGGAAATTGTCAGATGGTGTCTTGCTTACTAGATCATTTCACTATGCTCCTGAGTGAATGAGATGAATTACTGGATTAGTTATGCAGATTAGTACAAGCAATATGACTCAGTTATGAACAACATTCCAATTTTGATTAATCTAGAGACTGGTTTTCTTTGGATGTTTTTTTTTTTTTTTTTTTTTTGGGAGTTTTCTTTTTTAGTCCTGAACGTTTTGGGTTATGTGTTAGCACTCATCTTGTAGCTGGTAACGTTTCTCTTGCACCACGTGCAGCCCCGCGTACTGCACGGCAGGCAGTAATTATGCCAAATGGATAGGTTCAAACCAACTGAAAGTCATTTGATTAGAGTGCAGGGTCTCGTGTGCTAACGACGCTCCAGCAGGGCCTAGCTCGAGATAAACTGAGAATGAACAGCAGTCAGAACTGAAGAAGAGAATTTAATCATCTGCAGCCTCTACAGGCTCTTCTGACACGATTAGAGAGAAACAGGCAGACATGGCCGTGCCTGAGTTAATGACGAAGACACACCATGAAAAATCAGCTCAGCGCAAGTCACTCTGGCACATTACTGTTTTTTTTTTTAATGGTTTGTTTGCACATTATCTCATTTTTTTAATGTTTGTGTTTTTCAGGACACGGCTCTGGACCCGGGAGAAGATGTCGCTCTGTTGTCAGTTAGTTTTGAAGATGCTGAGGCTACTCAGGTCTTCCCCAAACTCTTCTTATCGCCCAGTATAGAGCAGTAAGTATCTCCAAAACATAAACCTTTCGGTTACAGTCGACCCCAAAATTATTGGCACCCCTCATAAATCCACATGCAATATGCAAACTTTTGCACGTTAACAAATGACGTTTAGCTGTATTATTTTATATGCGATATTTTGTTGAAAATATTATTTGATCTATCCACCCCAAGCTGTTTGGTTTCCCCCTATGATGAAAGAAGACATGGGATTTTGTGTGTGCAACCTTATATTTGGTGAAAGGCAACAACAGACTTCCTGAAGAATGAGAATGATTTTAATTTAATTTGATTCGTTTCAAGGATGCCATATCGTTTGCTTTTATTTAGACTATTCCTTAGGAGTGTTAGTAGGTTTGCCATTTTTTGAGAGAATTTACTATTATTTAAAGAGAAATGGAAGTGAGTTAGAGGAAAGGAAAGTGAGCAGTTTTCTAAGAAGAAAATTTGAATCATTGCGTGTAATGGTTGTTGTGTACGATTATATTATATTGTGTTCTATTATACGGTCCCAATCATTTTTGAATATGACTGAAATGTTTAAAAGACTCCATGTCTATAAACAATTGTTCTGAAGGCATTTTAAATATTGGTGCATGCCAAGCAAGATTTAATATATTTCATTACAGTTCCCTGTTCGTCCATCTCCCTCTTTTCTGCCACCTAATTCGTTCCTCTAGCTCAGTTTTTTTTTTTTTCCTTTTGAATTCAAGCACACATGATTAAATGTATGTTTGGAAACGTGATGATGTTTTTCCTTGAGGGCTACTCATACATAGACCTTATGGAAAGATTAGTTTCCACAAAACGGCCTTCTGCTGGTATTTCAGAGATGGATAAACACAGCCCATGACACACCTTATCTAACTGTCAAATTCACGAATACCATAAGACAGAAGAACTGCTTCTTCTGCTATTTACTTCCCTAAAATAAGGAAAAATTGGGAAGTTATTAGGGGTATGGCTGTGTGCGTGTGTGTGTGTGTACACCCATGCACGTACATGTGAGTTGTTATAGTTGTGTGTGTATGTGTGCGAAAGGTTACGCAGTACAATTAAGCATGATTATGAGAGCATTCTTTCCATTTGTTAAGCCTCAGTGGTTTGTTGGTTATTCAGAAATAATTTGTTTGGTGTGTGATCATGAGAGTCACTCAGTCATGAGTGTGTAAAGCTGTGACCCTTTTAAGTGCACATCTGGCTTTTCTGAGCTGAGATCGAACATCATCTGATGGTGATGCCACCGACCCTATTAGGCATCATTGTTTCCAAATAAACACAGCAACATGCAGCATAATGTGTTTGAATTCAGTATTCCTTATGTAAGAGTTCAATCAAATTAAATAAATGATGTATAAAATATGACATTGGTGCCAGAAAAAGACTCGTTTGCCATCTCTGTATGCCATCTGCTGTGGGTGGACTAACCACAAGGTCACCCCGCTGTAGAAAAGAAACTTCATCATGTCTTGACAACAGGCAGATCTCTTTAGGCAAGGTCTGCTAATGTCCGCCTCTAGGCAAGATTTATTTTTCTTTACATTTTCCCTATTCTGTCTCTCTCGAAGCCACCCTTGATCTACTCAGATGTGCCTAGCGAGAGGACGTGCCCGTTCTTTCCGCTCGCTGGCTCTCCGGCCATGTCAGCTTCTATCTATCACAGGTTCTTTCCCCTCGCCATACTGCATTGTGGGAGTTTTAATAATGTGCTCTTGCCCTTGCGCTCGTACATTAACGGTCTGGGCTCGGCTGAGTGAGGGAAAGGGATGGGTAGGAGTGGATGTTTTTGTTGGATTGCGTGAGTGTGTGGGTTGACGGGTGTGTTTTGCAGACTGAGCGAGGGGATTATAATAAGGGTGAAAACACAGGGCTTGTGAGGACTGAACAAGGGCCTGATCCTGAACAAGGCCATTTAAAATGACATATAGATCGTGTTCTGAGTTGGCTTACAGTGCTTTTCATACCCACATACTATACCAAAATAAATATAAGACCGTGTTCAGAGTTATGTCAATATTTACACAAGGAAAGTTATGTGTGTTCAGAGTCTGGCTACGCACCTGCTGAAGTCGATTTACTGAGTGTTCAGGTTATGCAAATCACTTGCGTGTAGTTCACGTCCCCAAAGTTGTGTAGAGGCGTCAGAGACAGGGGGGTTTTCAGTAGGGTCTAGATGTCTAGACCACAAAGTTCAAATGTCATATGATGTAGCATGAAAAAAGCTAAATAAATAAATAAATATTTTGTTGACTTTAAATGGATGATACTATTGAATAATTATCACATTTGGTCTTGAAAGGCATTCCGTACTTTTTTGAGGTGTATTTACAGCCACGACTGTAAACATTTGATGTGACATATTTGTGGGTGTCAAAATGTCAGACAGTGGCCCTGGATTTAATACACCCAAGAAAAATGGGCCTAAGTCCAAGGTTAGAATCACATGGAACTGAGACATGCCTCTGTTTTACTCAAAGTCCATGCCACATGTGTAACTCTCACGTAATTTCAGTATTAAATCCTCACCGTGCGCGCTCAACTCAGCTCTTGTGCTTTTCAAAGTAGCTGTGATTTGGAGTTTGCATTTGCACAGGATGTCTCTTCTGAACAGTAAAAGGATGAGGGGAGAGGAGCAGGATTGCCGTTGGCACTGCTCGGTTTTATTCCCAGTTGATGTGCAGCTTGTGTAGCCTCAGCCAAGACGAGCTGTCCCTGTGTTTATGCCTTAAAAAAAAAACCCGGCACATCTAAAGAGCTCCATGCTCCATCTCAGAGCTGCCCTAAAGGCTGATGCTGAACACATTGCCCGCAGTCAGAGAGCCAGCCAACCCCTCTGGATCAGGCACAAAGCAAGACAAAGAGAGTGAGTGGGACTTGAAAGAGAAAAGCCAAGAGAAAGGTCTCTATCAGCCACCTCAAGTGAGGCGAACACACAAACCGCATAGGAATCCCGCTCTTTCTCTCCGCGTCTCTTGGCTTTCTGTATCTTTTTTCCAACTTGTTCTCTCCATCTCTCAAAAGGCCTCGCAAACCCGAGCCGCACACATCCGCGTTTACCCGCCGAACCTTTCACACTTCAAACATCAGCAGTGCTGCAGCGATCGCTGTTCTGCGCGCCCACACACTCGGCTCTGTTATTATTAGAGTGAGGCTCTCGCTGTTTCATGGTGGACTCCACATCTCTCTGTTCGAACGGTGATGCTGACAGATTGAGAGACTGACTCCTACACACGCTTATGGGTTGATAAAGAGCTGGAGATATTTGCAGATGTCTGTTTCACTTTTTGTATCTATTCAGGAGACAGGCTGTTCGCTTTGAGAGCATTATCTTTTGGAATGGAGCGTTTTGCTTTACTTTGTGCCAGGTGTGCATTTTTATTGTGTTGTGCACCAGCCCTGCTTCGCAGTCGAGCACCGGACATGCTCTGTTATATAAAAGCATAGTGTGGGCACCGTTTCTGCCTCCATCCCTGTGGGGAAAAGATAAAGGGTTTTTTTTTGTTTTTTTTTTTTGTTTTTTTTGGTGTAATCAGAGTTATGTTTGTACACAAACATTTGCTTATAGTTTATGTCTCCTACAGCGGCCTAGTCAGCCTTATAATTCAGTTTCTTTTTAATTGAGTTTATTTGTATAGCGGTTTTAACAATAGTCACAAAGCAGAGTTACAGAACCACTCTTTACAAGAAACTGGACAGTTGAAGTTTAGAAAACGACCAGGCGACATTTTTCCAATCTTCAGCTCTCCAGTTTCAGTGACTCAGTGCCCACTGTAGCCTCGGATTCCTGTTCTTCACTGACAGGAATGGAATGTTATTGTATCCTACTTACTTTTGTAGCCCAACCGCCTAAAGATCCGACACGTTGTGCATTCTGCTGCTTTTCAGCTTTTCAGCTCACCACGGCTGTAAAGAGTGATTATTTGAGTTACCGTAGGCTTCCTGTCAGCTCACAACAATCTGGCCATTCTCCTTTGACCTCTCTTATCCTGCCTCTCACTGAATGTTTTTTGTTTTTCGCACCATTATGCGAATTGGTAAACTGGACAAAGTTGTGTGTGAAATTCCCAGAAGATCAGCAGTTTCTGAAATACTCAAACCAGCCCATCTGGCACCAGTTTCTTCATGCCGATTAAGAAAAAACCCACTGAGAAGACATGAGAAAGAAACCTTGAGAGGAACCTTGATGTGACACTGGATAGTGGGATTATAAATATACAGTAGTGTTGAAAAATCTACTTTCAGACATTGCTCAAACTCCTACATGTTCGTTGATCTGATGTTATGTATTTGAGCAGGCCTATGTCCTGATGAAGACGTCAGTAAAGCATCGCAACATGTCTCCATGGAGATCTGAGCTCTATTGTCGGTGTTACACAGTTCTTTGTTATTACGGTTCTCTTCCCCCCACCCCACTTTGTCCAGCTTAGTCTCTTCTCTCATCTCTTCCATTCATCTCCTTCTGACATGATTATGAAGGCCAAAGGAGTTATGATAGACAAGCATTCAGAAAGCTAGAAGCCTATACTTTGACAGTTGAATAACGTTAGGCAGTGAGCGACGTTCCCGATAATTTCCCATTTCCGCTTTTATTTCATGAATAGCGTGTCTGTGCAGTAAGCACTTTATAGGGTTGATAGACACGAGTGACATTTGCATGTGTGTAATTGCTCTCCATCTGCTTTAGGTTGTTTCACTGATGGCTGGTTGCTTTATCTGTGAAACATATTCTTGATCTAAGCCCTAATGACAGCACTTGCAAAGCTGCGCCAAGGTATTAGCGACACTTAAAGGTGAAGAGCTCATTCTTCGTATGTGGGAGGTTGATGCATTTTCATTTGCAAATCTTAATCCTACCTTATTTGTTCTTCCTGAATGTAAGATTGGAGCATTTTTTTTTTTCCCCCCTGTGTTTTATGTACATTACCAAAAGATCGTGAGACACCCAAATGAATAGTGAAGAGACAATCATTCATCATCATGTGTGTTAACTGGTAATGAAAGCCTCTTCTTCTTCCTTTTTTCCTTTCTTCCTTTCTTAATCACTGGAATCGAATCACACTTTGCATGAACCCTGTGTCAGTTCATGATAAAGTCATGCACTGTGGAGGAAGTAGGAGTTGCTCAGGTCATGTCTGTTCCTGGATTCTTTCTGTGCTCACAGCTTGTCCCTTTCACGTTCCTCACATTTTTAACCTGTTACTTTATTTTAACATATAAATGGAAATGAAGATATGTAAAAAAAAAATTTATTAAGCCTATTCAATTTAGCAAATTCAGCAAATGCTTAAGTAAGGAATAAAACAGTATGAGGTGGTGAAAATTATTTTCCAATAAAAATATATCAATAACCAACCAATAACAATACTTGAAGTGTTTTGTTCCTCTTATACCACAGCAGTTATCTAGCAATTACAGTTTTTATGCCTCCACCACTAGGTGGGTTGTCCATCTGTTCGTCCATTTGAGATTTTTGTTAGTATAATGTCTTATTTGGTTGTAGAACTTGTATGGAATTATGATTGTAACCAGCAAATGAACGATTTCGATTTTGGAATTGATCCAAACAGGGTCAAGGTCAAATGTCTCAAATAGTTTTTTTCTTCAAAAGCTTCCTTCCTGTCTGAAATGTTCTAAGAGTATTTCAGCCATACACATTAGTAACAAGAAGGACTAGATGTGTTAGCTTTGAGTTCAACTTGTTTATTTATTTAATAAGGACATGTCATGCTTTATATTTGCCTTTATTTATGTTTAAAGTTGTAAAATGACTGTGAAACAAGCTAGTTCCTGTTATCACTTACATTATCACAGCCATAAACAGTTGTTCCTTCACCAGATTCTCACTCTTAAAGTTAATAAAAAGAAAAAAAAAACACTGTTTTTTAAATGATAAACCACAATGTCCTCTGTGCTAAAGACATTTCCGTGTCAGAAAACCTAAAGTTACAGCTTTACCTCTGACTGTTACAAAGTACTGACACTGGAGACTCCTTCCATAAATGATAAACAGGCATCTCCTGAGAGAAAATATCAATAATTAATCCGTTTATGTTGAGATTACTCTATTGGAGTCCCTGTGAAGGAACTGTTGTAGCTGGGACTGTTGTAGAAAATTAATCGTCAACTTCCGACCAGTCCGAATTGAGCATTCAACAGCAGCACTGTGGTATAAGTCATTATAGTGTTAAGTTCTAACCGTCTGCAACACATCTGATATCACTAATGAGCTCATTTCTTTTGAATAAAAGTCAGGTGGTGTTTTTCCATGATTGACAACAATACATAGCGATACAGTAACCACTACAATAAGTCCTGTCGTGCTTTAATTAAATTGTGCTCTTGTATAACCCTTATAATCACACTGTATTAGCAAGGGTAGTGTTAAAGCCTAGGTGCCCAACCCTGCTATTGCATTTAACTCCTACCTTAATCTACCACACCTGCCAAGGAGGCTCAAGTGCGTTTAAACACTTTAATTTGGTACAATGGGTGTGTTTGATTAGGGCGGGAGTTGAACTGTACCGGAGGGCAAAACTTCAAGAGCTGGGTTGGGCTGAGTTAAGGAAAAGTTTTAAAGATATAGAATATTTTACATAGCTTAATGCAAATCTACAAGAGTCTCTGTTCCGTGGCCAGGTCTAGATGTTGTAATGGAAATATTAGAGCCATGCTGTGTAGATTTTAAATATCAACGTCCTGTTTCCGTAAATGTCACAGTTAATCAACAGCCTATGGGCGAATGCTAAACATACAGCGTCCTAAAGCACAAGCGGCGCAGACATGAGGGACACGGCAAGGGCAAGTGTCGTCTGCCATCTCATGTCAAAGTATCTGCCACGCGAGTGAACTTTGTCTGAGCAGCACAAGGCGACCCTACAGCTTTAGTCATCTCATTGACGTAGCTCCTCATTAATCAGCAAGCGAGTACAGGAATGTTGTTAAAAAGAGTACGGAATGAGTAGGATGAATTTCTCATGAGATTCTCTGGAAGACAGGATGTGCAGTTGGTGGGATGTTGCTTGCAGGTTAACCGACTGACTTTCTTTGAGAGAAACTGTTTGAGTGACCTGCGCTGCCTCCACACATGCACTGCAGTCAGAATTAGCATCATAACATGGTTTCATGCTCCATTCAAGGTCTTTTCCTTGCCAATGGGCATGAGGTGGGAATACAATTTGGATGGGACACCAGTCCATCACAGATCACCATGCACATGCTCATTCACACATTGCTAATCCACAGACAAGCATTTTTTTTCGGGAGGAAACCGGAAAGCCAGGTGAAAACCCACAGACACAGGGAGAACATGCAAACCTCCACATAAGACAGTAACACGGGCTCAGGAACGAACCAGGAACCCTGGAGCTCTGAAGCACCACTATGCTATCCCATGTTGCTTATAGTCATTATGAGAAGATAACAATCCTCAATTATATTCATAAGAAATATGTATCATGCAGCACGTTTCAGAAAAATTACGCTCCACTTAATGAAATAACTCTGAATTAGAGATGTCCATATTCTGATATCAAAGCTTGAAGTATCAGTTCCTGATACTGCTACCATGCTGACCTCCTCGCAATACATCTCTTGCCAAGTTACGAGAAGGGTCACAGGTATGATGGCGACATGCATTAAGACAATTTGTATCCTGTCTGCACATGCTTGCTTTGTGTTGTGTCAGCCAATATCACATATTCAGAGAGGAAACTATGACAAATCTGGTTATCCCGATCCACTTTTCCTATATCAGATTGGTGTATCCGTAATATAAACCTATCAAAATTATTAACTACAAACACGCCATGCTAAACAAGTACAATTAACACCTATATAGCATTCCTAATATCCTAATAAAAGCCATTCCAGAGTTTAGCGGGCGACTCGTGAAATTGTTTGGAATACGTGTCGGCTGCTTTGCCTAATTTCTGAGCCATTTAAGCCGTAAAGTAGAAACAATTGAATAAACCATGTCCCTCATTGTGTCTTCCACAGCGCCCTCGGAGGACCCTCAGCTCTGCATATTCCAGCCTTTCCAAGTGGAGGCTGCCTCATTGACTATGTGCCTCAAGTGTGCCAGTTACTCACAAATAAGGTAAAAAAAAAAAAAGTCACCTTCTTATTCTGTCTGTAATTAGTGTCTAGGCACATAGATATTGTGTGTCATGGTTCTATTATGGTGCAGGTGTGCTGTTGGGTGTGAACTTGTACATAAGCCAATTATAGTAAAATAATCATTATAATTATGTGCATAAAGTATTATTGCTGTATTGAAGTAAAATGTGCTCTGTTTACATATTTACCTTAATCCAAAATCTTCAACGTCTGATAGGCTTTTATATTTTATGACAAAATGTGACCTGGCTTGTCACCTCTTCAGATATCAGTAATATCTCAGATATCAAATATCTTTTCCAATGAAGTTTTCAGTTCAGTTTCTACTTCTACTGTGACAGTTTTCAGTTTTCACACTTCTGCGCACTCAGATCAATTCTCTCAAAATGGTTGAATCATTAAAAAAAACAGAATTTCTGAATTTTCTGAATTCTGTTTGCATGTGTGCATGGCTGAACACATGTAGCATGTGTAGGTCTACATTGGCTGGTCTCCACCGCCTGGTTCAGGCCCGGAAGGAGATCAGAGCTGACAGCTGGAGATCGAGTGGAGAAGCTGTGTTGTGTCAGTGGCCTTAGGGAAGACCTCTGTACTCCCTGCTCTTCTCTTCACCTGAAGAGTAGTGCACACACTCACACGACAGCATGCATAATCAGGCCTTTCCCTTATTCTAGTTAGTGTTTGCCAAAGCCACAGGCTTCACTCACCTTAACTAGGGTCGGGGGACAAGTTCGGGAGGAACTGGTTCAAATGTGACAAGACTGAATAATTACTAAGGCTCAAACTATGGGCTCTTGACAGGGCAATTGTCTATGGCTTCAAATCCCAAAGATGCTGCAGGAACATCCATGGCCTACAGTCAAAGGAAAGTGTAATTGGGCTGCTTTCTGGATCGGAAAGATAGTTTTGTTTGAATGCCAATAATTGAAAAAGGCAGTTAGTGCTCTCCTTCAAGCGTGTTCAGCTGCACTGCGAAATAAGTGTGTAAACAGTGCAGTGACTGGCTTTATGTCTCTTCTTGCATATTCTAGGGGATACAGATAATGTGGTAAGAACTGGCAACAACTAAATTTGGAGATGATGATGATGATGATAATAATAATAATAATAATAATAATAATAATAATAATAATAATTTTTATTTATTTGTTTATTTTTTATGTTTTTTTTAAGTCCAAACTATAAAGAAGAAGGACATAAATTATAAACTAGGCAACAAGTGACTTAATGCAAAAGTAATTTAATATGCAGTCTGTAATGTTTAAAAGGGTTTGTAGACCTGAGATAATCAGATAATTAAAAACTATCCTCAAACTTATTAATAACACTGTCAGGCATTTTTTACATTTGACAACCCTAAAAAGAACATTGCCCCGCCCCCAACTGGAACAAATCTGATCAGTTCTGCCCCTTTTCCTTAAGAGGCAGCTGTCTTGGTGTGCATAGTTTTAAAAGATTAAGTGAGATCGAATAGAAGAAGAGGATAGCTTGCCAGGGTGTTTGTTACAATTTGAATTTGCTTCAAAGAGCTCTAAACATTACAAAGTGCTCCTTTAAACCAGTCAAGGACAGCTAATAAAAAACTGCTGACAGCAGAATTTGGTGTTTTATCAGAGCAGTGAAGTGCACGTACTTACTGCCCTCACAAAATATGCACACGTTTATACACATACACACACAGGAAGTCGGCTTATGCAATGTAGCATGTCTAACGACCAGATATTTTAGTGATGACTCACCTATCCACCCGCACTCACCTGCCAAGTTTAGGGCTGGGCCTGACCCCCGGCAAGGGTGTGGAGTGCAGTGATCCACAGTGCTCTGATTAACTCTTCATCTGAACAAAAATTCAACCAAGAGAGAGCGAGAGCAGTGTGTGTGTGTGTGTGTGGGGCACATTAGCGCTCTCAGAAATGGATGCTTAGCAGACACAATTAGGACTAGCTGAGTCATGAAGTGCAACACATGCAGGCCTCAAAAAGTGCAAAAGGTGTCATCTCTCTGGTCTGAATATCTCACAAAGTACTCGAATGTGCTAATGCGGAAAAAGTGCTAATGTGTTCCAAGCGCTAATGGTGTGTCATAATAAGCGAAGCGAGTTATCGTCATGGTGCGTTAGCAGGCCGTGTGCCCTCAATTCCGCTTTCTACAGTCTGTGTCAGTCTGTGTATTATAGAGGAAACTTATTAGCCAAACTGACTGTGTTTAAATGACTTTAGTACAAGTGTCTATCATCAGCGTCATGCAGGATTGTCTTCTAAATTCTTTGCGTGTGAGAGATGCAGTTTGTTTCCTGTGAAACTGAAGATACCTACCTAACAAGCCCTAGTTTGTCAGTGTAGACCATTTGCTTTTGTCATCACTGAATTAACCAGCCATGTAAAGTTATACACATTAGTCACTCACAGTAAATTGACAGTCTGATTAATTCCATGTCTGCAGCTTACACACAAGTTTTAATGATTTACGTAGCTCAAAGGGCTAATTAGTTATAATAAACTTTATCACAGGTGCCACAGGTAAAGCTTTAATCTTTGCTGTTTCAGTCATAGCTCTGTAGCGCAATGCAGGGATAACACCTGTGCTAACCAGGACACACACAGATAAAGAACATTTAAACCAAAAGTATTCAGTTAAGATTAGCAAAGGTCCAGTTACATTAACATCCTTGTTTATAAAGGTCCAGATAAGCGAAGAACATGACTGAATGATGACAATTACCTCTTATTACTTAACCATTTAGTGATTAGTTCATGGCTATAAATAAGACGCATCAGTTTAAAGTGTTTTTTGTTGTTGTTGTTGTTGTTGTTGTTGTTGTTGTTGTTGTTTCGCACTGGTGCTCCATGTTTCCACCTTTGACTAGCACTATGATACACCAGTTTTAAACAGGAGACTAAACACATACTGTTGTCCAGTCTGTTTTAGTATTAAACATTTTTTAACAAAAAGCCATGTTGTGAGTTCACTAATCAGACCAGAGAAGGTTAATGAAACTAAAAAATCAATAAAAGTCTGGGAAAACTCTTTCCTTTCTCAGTGAGCTGTCTTTAGGTAAATGATTTACCTAAATGCATGTAATTGGCCACAGGATCTGCTGCAGAAGCCACACTGATTCATACTTAAAAAACTGAAGTCATATTTTTTTTAAGTACTCTGCTGAAATACTTTACCGGATCCATATCCTGTTCGCATTCCGCCAGTTGATAACCCCTGATTTAGACAGATGAGTAAACAGATATTGGTTCACACAAGCAAAGCTATAAAATGACTCAGTTCTAAAGTAAAAGCTTTTTGTGCTGATTTGTTATACTGAAACTGAGAGAAGCCTTATACATTTCTTATACATGTTCAGTCATGGTGATGTGCAGATACGGATTTGCATTGATTATTTGAGGTTCCGTCTGCCTCAGGAAAACACCAGCACCATGTCACTTACATGTCACTACCACGAGCCGTGAGCCTGTTCATTAGCAAGCCATGCTGTTCTGTGCACCCCCAACGCTATCATGGGACACACTCGGTGTTTGCCTAAATAACCCCCATGCCTTCTTCCTCGCACCTCCTTTTTTTCCACTTTAACTCAGGTGCAGTATGTAATCCAGGGCTATCACAAGAGGAGAGAATACATCGCTGCATTTCTTAGTCATTTCGGAATGTAAGTTCCTTCTTCCCTCATTCCTGTCTTGTGTGAATATTGTATGTAATTTGATGCTTCATGGATTTTGCAGACTTTGATGAATGTTATTTTGCTGCTGGGGGTAAATTGCTTGTCTCTGCCTGTTGTTTCTGTGCAGGGGAGTCGTCGAGTACGATGCTGTGGGCTTCACCAAGCTCACACTTCTGCTCATGTGGAAAGACTTCTGCTTCCTGGTGCACGGTGAGCGAGAGACACACTGTAATCATACTCACTATTTCTCAAAGCAGTTTAACATCATCACTTCTCATACAGCCCTTGAGAAGTACAGCATGGTATGGCTACTAATCCATAAATAAATCAGTAAAATTCAGAATTATCCACATACTGGTTAAGTGTGATTCCCATTGCATAGAAGGATTTCTCTGTGATGGTAACAACAGTTTCCCCACACGGTGCTGGTGTTAACCATAAACACTCTCAACAGTAGCAACAAGAGAGGAGCTTCAAGGGCTGATTTATTATTTTCTCCGAGTTTGGTTTTCTATGAAGAGGAATAAATGACTTTGGGCTCAGCCTCATCCTCAGATGTTTTGTAGTCTGTGAATGTTTTCCCTACCATTTTTATACACTTTTCAGGCTATAACCTTCAGAATGTTGACGGTTGCAATCTGATTGGCTCTCAACACTTCCATGTGTCACTCGCAATGAGCTTTTCTGAGCATGATATAGTTCCTTCAACTTCAACTTTATTGTCCCACTAGGGGAAACTATTTTTGCAGCAAAGTGCAAAAGTCATACAGTACATATACAAACACGTAACAGTACATACAATACAAATATAAAATTGCAAGTTGCATAAGATAAGACCGCTAACTTTATACAAATAAATCCTCTGTCATCAGAGCAAGTAGAACTCAATAACCCACAAAGAAGTCTTTAATTATTTCAGTCCTGCCTCTTGGTACTCTAAAGCGACGGCCTGAGGGCAGCATCTGAAACTCAGTGCATAAAGGGATGATCCAAAGTACAAAGAATGGCTTGAGCATTCCTCAGAACATGCATATAAAATATGTCAGTAGGACAGGTCTGTTCCTCTGCAATAATTTCCCCAGCCACCTTTACAAGGCTGTCTAATCTGTTTTTGTTGGACAAGGTAAGAGTTCCATACCAGGCCACAATACAAAAAGAAAATACAGATTCGGTAAAACTTTTATAAAACAGGGTCATCATAGTGGAACAAACTCATAATGTTTAACTTCCTTATAAAAAAAAAAAAAACAACAACAATCTTTCTTGAACCTTTTTACAAACAGCCATAACATTGGATTCAAAACTCAATTTGCTGTCAATCACCACTCCTAAATACTTACAACTATCAAACAGTTGTCGGAGTCTTTTACCGTAGTCATCAAAGGGCTAGGTGGTGACCTCCTTAAGTCAATCAGCATGTCCTTTGTTTTTGTAACACTGGACTGTAAAGTTGTTAAAGAGTTTTGTATGAAGCATGTAGTGGTGAGTGAATGAGGTAATCTCGTGTGTTTGCGAGTAAGCTACAGGAAAAGGCCTGTGGTTGGTCGTCTGCCATTTTCTGAGAAAGTAAGCAGTTCTTGACCTCATTTATTCCTGACACATACCATACTCTGGCTTGAGAGACTATAAAGCAGTCAAAAGAAGAGATTTTCCATTGTATTTGATGGGAATGTTAGCAGATAATATTATTTAAGATTGCTTCACTATATGGTTCAGTAGAAAAACCCTTTTTTTTTTCCCCCCAAAATGGCGGTTGTGTCAGTTCAGTGATGATTCTGTGATCAGTAAGTTTGATCTAATGTGGATCTGTTGGCTCTGTTCTCACTATAGTGGACCTGCCTCTGTATTTCCCACGAGATCAGCCCACTCTGACCTTTCAGTCCATCTACCACTTCAGCAGCAGCGGGCAGCTCTACTCGCAGGTGCAGAAGTCATACCCATACAGTCCACGCTGGGACGGCAACGAGATGGCCAAGAGAGCCAAGTAAGTCTTTCCGGCTTACACGTGTTGAATCTTAACACCTTAACTGTTTAGTTTTACGTTTTCAACAACAGCATCAAGGGTTACTGTGTCCTTTTTGCCAGCACGAATCTGTTGGTCGGGATCATTTCGCTGCAGACAAGCTCTGCTTTTTTTTTATATTCTGCTTAAGTAATCCTTCATATCAGGCCAAGAACTTTGGCACTGCAATCGGGAAAAGAAATATGAAAAGAATCTGAAATGCAGACTCTTGCGCTACTCCTGAAGATCCGCTAATTGACTCATCTCTACTCATTGCTTCTATTCACTGCTTCTTCTCAAGTTATGTAAACCACAGGCATGTGTGGTAAAACAGATTACTCTCACCTTTGGCCTGTGTGCATAGCCACACCTTACTGCTAAGTAAAGCGATAAATGCTGACGATAATGCATTCCTAATGTTTGCCTGCTGGTTTCCATAATAGAAAGTTCATATCTTATCATGCTCTCTCTGGCATTGTTTTCCTTCTCACCATTAGCTCATAGGTCCTCAAGAGACCTGTAGCAAGCAATGTTTAGGTCTCCTTTTCTTTTTACATTATCAAAGCAGTATTAGACTACACCTTCAAAAATGCTGCATTAAATGTTTTGTGTCATAAACTTTAAATGTGTTAAAAAAAAAAACACACACAATTAGTCAGCATGTTACATGTTAAAGCACATTGTAGACTAGCTTACTCTCGCATTAGCTTGCTCTCACTGCAACACGGCAGCTTACTGCTTTTTGATTTTTTACATGAATTTTGTGCAGGTGTAGCTAAATAACCTGTGTTGCATAAGCAGTAAAACAATGGGGTGTGGTGTTTTAGGAAAATAATCAGCTATGGGGTGGTGTGATGCAGCCTCACGTGACCCGGAGTTACTGTTACCACCCTAATGTTGATTATTTTCCAATAACAGCATAAAGTGTTTTATTTTTCTTATACCACAGCAATTACGATTTCTATTTATTACTTAACAACACGTGGTATTTTTTTTTATCCGTTTATAGTTACGTTCGTGTCTGCGAATGTTACATTACAGCAGCTGTAAACAGTCATTCCTTCACCAGCCTCTCTTTTTTTAATACCTTGCGAAGTTAATAAGACAAAATAATTAGCTTGATTTGGAAAGTGGAAAGTGCTGTCTTTCCCAGCTGGTACAAAAGCACTGACACTGGAGACTCCTTCCCAAAATGTTAAATAAATGTCTGCTTACAGAAAACAATATCACGTTTTCAATGATGACCTATTTTTTTTTAATCCATTTATTATTAGTCTTAGATTATGTTGAGCGTCCACCATGTGACTTAGCTGTTACTATACAAACGATAACGCATTAGAACGAGCACTTTAACTTAACTACTGTCAGAACCGCTGTTGGATGAAATTCTAGAAAAAAAAATCAACACCATTTGACCAATCAGATTTTTGGGAATTCAACAGTGTTGTGGTATAACCGATGATTATATTATCATATATTTTTAAAAATCAGACCATATATTGTATATAATAACTATAATAGCAAACTGTAAAAAGCAACACAAAATGAGTTAACTAGACATGCAAATACACTACATGTTGTTTTAAGATATAATTAGGATTTTTAAAAGAAAATTTAGGAAATCAGGGATTTTTGCATTTATTATCATGTGTATATGTTCCTGTATTCAAAACAGTCCAGTTGAGTTTCTTATTTATTTCTCTCTCACTCTCTCTTTCTCTTTGTGTGTGTGTTTGTGTGTGCGTGCGCACTCCTCCCTCCTGCCCTCTCTTCCTCTAGGGCGTACTTCAAGAGCTTTATCCCTCAGTTTCAGGAGGGAGCGTTTGCCAACGGAAAGCTGTAAATGTAGAAAAACTGCGAGGTGGGAATCACTGCAGGTCTGAAAAGAAATCAAAATGAATATCTGAGCTGAAGAGATGGCCTTGAATTAGGATAACACAACATACTGTCCTTCATGTCCACGAAGCTTTACCCAGAAACACACTCGAACAAGATGCCACCATGAACAGACTATGAAAAATATTTACTGTTCTGCACTGGAGAACGTCTAAACGGAACTGTTTAGTAAACACATTCGTTTGGGTGAACTCTTGACAAAACGCAAGTGTCAACAATGTATCATATGTCCCAATAATGTCTTGTTTTTATATGTGGATTTTTTTTTTTCACTTTTTGTTTTTGTCCCATGCATTTTCTCTTGACATGAGAAAGCCATAATAAAATCAATTTTCTTGAATTTTTTTTCGTGAATTCAGCCTTACCCAAAATAAAAATGCAGTCTTAGTCTTAAAACCCTTTTTTTTTTTTTTTTTTTTTTTTTTTTTTTAATGTTATGGCCTGACCTATGCCAGGTCGTAACAGCTCCATGTTCCTGAATCCCAAATTACAGCGGCAATTTTCTGTAATGAGGTGGTGAGTGCTTTACCCGCTAACTCATCAACCCAGCATCATCTCCAACGCAGTCCACGCACAAGAGCCAATATCAGCAGCGTGAATGAAACCATGGTGCTTCCAGTCCAGCATGGCTTTCATGGCATCCTCTTCTCTGTTATTCCTTTCATAGTGGAACAGGTAATGGTGAGTAATTAGGTTGAGGTACTCAGCTCTGTTGCTCAAGGGCTGCAGGATCTACAGGTTTCTCTGACTCATTTTCTATTGTGAGTAAAAGATATAAAGCTGCTAGATTTAAAGGATTTTTTTTTTTTTACACATTTTTGTAATATTTAGCACAAAGGAACACTTCTCAGTAAAATATCTGACTAGAGGAAGACCCAGTCTCTGTGGTATGCCAGGCTCTGTAAACAGGAAAAAATAAAAGAGGTGGAATACCAACATCCAGCCAATCAGGATAAGGGGTTGTCAGTTTACCTGTCAATCATGTTAGCTGTCAATATAGAAAGCTCATCCTTTAGTTATAGCCTCAGTATGTTTACGGGGTGTGGCTTTGGATTGAGTTTCAAAATAGCTAGTGGCATTGCCACCTTACAGATACAGGGTCCCTGGTTCGATCCCAAGCTCGGGTTAATCCTGTGTCTGTCTGGGTTTCCTCTGGGTTCTCCGGTTTTCTCCCATTCATTCATCTTCAGTAACTGCTTTATCCTGGTCAGGGGCACGGCGAATCCAGAGAACACTGGGTGGTACACCAGTCCATTGAAGGGCACCATACACACTCAATCACACACTCATTCACACCTAGGGGCAGTTTAGCATAACCAATCCACCTACCGGCATGTTTTCGGGAGGTGTGAGGAAACCGGAGAACTTGGAAGAAACCCAGATTGACACAGGAAGAATGTGTAAAACTCCAGACAGAGAGTAACCTGAGCTCAGGATCGAACCTGGAGCTGTGAGGTGTCACCCCCACTCTCTGTGTCACCATGCCGCCCTGGTTTCCTCATAGCTCCCAAAAAAACACTCTGATAAATGGATTATCCACTCTAAATCCTGAATGTATTCCTGCCACCCACCCAGTGTTCCCAGGATTGTCTCTGGATCCACCATGACCCTGACCAGGATAAAATACTTACTGAAGAATGAGTGAAAAATAGCTAGCTTCAGCTAATATGAACCAAAATGGCCGACTAGGCACAATAATCCATAATTTAGTAGCATAACCTTATACATTCTGGAGTATTAATATAAAATTTTCCATTTGCCCAAGTACTTCACTTTCTGAATCTTACAGCTGATAGAGATTTGTCATTAACAGAACAAATTCCAGTTTGTCCTCAGCAGCCATTGAAGCACTGGCCTTCATTTCATCTTACATGGCCTTATGTCTTGAGGGAAGCTGTTCTTTTTCTTTTCTTTTTACCTGAAGAACCACGTCTAATTGATACTACATACAGAAAGACCATAAATAGATTAAAGACAATACTTTGACTATAATAGTACACTTTTACCCAGAAAAATAAGCCTCTATAAAAAATAAATAAATTAAAAAAAATTTAGCTCTGTACCCTATTAAGCGGCAGAGCATGGTACCACAAGGATACTGTACAAATAGTTGTGTATTTTTAAAAAATTCAAAGTGAATGAGTGTGTCAATTTGCTCAATGACGCATCAGTTTTTTTTTTAAAAATGAAGCACTGTGTATGTTTCAGTGAGGGTGGATGTGATGGGTGTGTGCATATTTGTTAAATTTGTGAACTGAGGGCATTTGTGTTAGTTACAACATGGTATTATTTGCACACATTGTCGAACATCGCTGCTTCTGATCTTGATTGACCGTTTCGGAGGTCTCGACAGCAGTAATACTATATAAATGCTCCTGCGACATGTGAACTTGTGTGAACACTAGTGGAGGAATGTGGGTGTGTGTGTGTATGTATGTGTGTCTGAGACAGGAGAGGGAATGTGTGGGAGAAAAAGCAACCAGGGAGAGAAGATAGAGAAGCGTAGAAAAAGAGCGAGTGTCATCATTAAGCACAAGGGTCATTGTCGGGAGTCTGTGTTAGCCCGAGGCTCAGCCTATTACTATATTTATTGTTCGTAATGCAGGAACTGTCGTGTTTAATTGGGAACTATGGGGTGAATGTATCTGGGGCATTTAATGGAATCAAGTCTCTTAATAGAAGAATTAAAAGCAGTGCTCTTTTAGCTTGTTTCTGCTTTCCATGCTTTGTGTAGAACCGTTTCTCAGTCTGACCCCAATTTAGCCTTCTGGACATAAAAGTGGAGACAAAATGCTTAGATGTGTTCTTACATGAGAGTTGAGGCATCACTGGATCTTTATTTTCCCTTATTTCATTCTTACCTGAAATACTGAGTCATTGCAATCAGAGTTATGTTTAATTACGTGGTTACTTACTTTTATCTGTGTGGGATGGGCTCTAATATCGAAGCACCTATCTGTCAGTAGGGAGTCAGATTACTGGCCCTAAAGTGAGGTGTACTTGTTTGAAGCTTGTTTTTAGAAGATGCGTTTTCCCCTTCATGCTCTCTACTTTTAGTACAGAGACCCTGCCTGCCAACTTAGCTGTTAATACGCTTAATCCATTAATCCTGCCTTGTTTAAAGCATCTCGATGGCAGCGGGCCGAAGAAAATAAGGAGCTTGGAAATTTAAACGATACTTGGCTTCATTAATTGCCATGGCATTATCATACAGAGCCAGTGAATTAGCCTGCAGAAGATTGGGGCGTTATATGATAGATAGCTAGGTTTTCAGATGAGTTGCAGGCTATTTCCCAGGTATGGGGTATAAATAACTTTCACGTGAAGAGGTGAATGTGCCTACCTGACTCGTCTCCCATCTGAACCATATTCACTTGCCGCAAAGATCTCCGTGTTCCCAGAGAGACAAACACTCCTAGGCTGATGTCTAAAGCAGGACCATTTGGAGAGACACTGATGCCATTTCTCAGAAATTCAGATGCTCTGTTCCTCTCAGGTTCTTGATTATGGAGATGTAATTTACAGGCAGGCTGCCTTTTCCGTACCGAAACCTCTTCAAGCTGTTAATGATTCAGCTCTCAGGTTCATAAATACTCTCATCATCATCATTGTGTTTCACAGAGAAACATGAGACAGGCTTCTCTGGGTGTAAGCAAACTGAAATGTTTATTTATACAGTGATAATATATAAATTGCCTAGGAAGGTCAGTACCCCAGCTCAGGTTTATTCTGACATGGGAAAGACCTTCAGATGCAGTGTTCCACATAATCGGCATATTCAGAATCACCGACTTTAGTCCAAAAATTACATCAATATTTTATGTGGGAAAGTCACTTGTATTCAGAATCGGGTTACTGGGTGGCTCGTTCAGAATATCCTAATTGTCTTTGTGTAGTTCACGCCTCCAAGGTTGCCCGATTTTTCTTGAATAGAAGCATCCGAGACTGGGTTTTTCAATAGCAACTAATTGCCTTTAAGCCAGAAAACGACTGCGGACTGAAGAAGGATTTTTTAGCGTTTTTTTTTCTTTGTTATCTAATGTAATATGATGTAACTTAAAAGCCAGAGACCATTTAAAGATGAAAAATTAGATAATGAGATGATGATAATGCCAATGAGGAAGCATGCCCACAGTTTAAAGGATAAGCTGACCAAGCACTCATCTGCTATGCTTACAGTGTTGTTCATAATCTTATGCATAAAAATTCAGTCCTTCGGATAAGCAATATCTGTCAAGTTGCTCTCTCCTCTGAATGTCCTCCACCTGACAAAAACTGTCCCAAAATCTATATTTCATTGCGACATATTGCGGTTACCTCAAACTATCAGAAGACTTAATTCCCTTGCACTGATATCATACTTCAATCCTGAATACAGCACTAGTTGAACTTATAGTGGATATACCTATTACAGTGGGCTATTTTAAATATTTCCTGATGAGCCTCATTGTAATGTTTCCTTTTTCTGTTTATGTCTCATATTTCGGATTCTCTCTGCTGTTCTTGGCGCCATTGTAAACGACGGCTTGTGCACAGTGTGCTTTCTGAGATTTCAATAAATAAAAATGAAAAATGAACTGAAACAGCCTGCGAGGAACATCACAGAGCAGAGCAAAACTGCAACAAACTTTACGACCCCCGCTGAGAGCTTTGCCACATTCATCAACTTCAAACTTGAGTTAGAGCTCCAAACTTAAACAGGGAAAAATATGGCATCTTGATGTAGAGTAGGAGGAAAAGGGAACTGATTAAGAATCCTTACTGCCATCTTAAATTTGCTTTTGTCCCTGAAGATGCTAAGCAGAGAGGGCAGCTACACATAGAGGAGATAACTGGAGCGAAATGGGGAACGTCACACAGGCCTGGATATGTCAGAGTGGCTGGGAAGTCCAAGGAACAGCAGCCGCCTTCATTTGTTTACTCCTGCAGACTTGCCCAAGCTGTCACTCCTGTTTTTGTTTTTTTTTTTGCTTTTTACGCACAACCTCTGTTATTGGTCATACTTTACTGACAGTAATGAACTGCATAAGGACAAAAGTTACTGAAGACACATTTCTGGGGTTGGAGAGGATCACAAAACTTTCCTGTCCTAGTAACTTGGGCGTCCTGTAAATTCAGAGTGAGAATTATACTTCTTTTTCCTCAGCATGCTGGAGTGGAGGAGTGGAGGATTGGAGATCTGTTTTGGCAGCACTGTGCTCATAGACATGAACCATGTTAGGGATGATGGAACTGAGAGGCTTAGCTAATTTGGGAGAGAGGAGAGTGGGAAAGGAGGGGTGGTATTTGGGGACTTTTATTGCAACTCGTTTGATCTGTGAGCCGGGAAAAAAAAAAATGGCCTCCAAGACGCTGTGAAAATGAGAGAATTAATGCTGTGGGTTTTTTTCTTCCTCATTCCCTGGCTTGGGGTTGTTGCACATATTTTCTCAGCAATGTGAAAGTATTTTTCCTCTTGGTTGATTTTAACTTTCACTGTCTAAGCTCTACTTGTGGCCATGCATCAAAAGGCAGGAGAAAACCCTGATAAACAGATCAAAATCAGTCTGACTTTGGTGCTACCAGGTTTCTCCCCCTCATTCTGTTTGGGGATCTTTAATACAGTTTGTTTTTGATTAGGGGTTGACAGATGATGCTGAGTTGTTTTTTTTTTACCGTCTTCCTCTAGGCTGTAATCAGCATTTGATTTAAACCTGTCATGGATTTGGATGAGCACAGCCCTCAGGTCCTTTAGTCCTGGCACAGAGGCTTTGGCTTTCATGCATTTTTCTACGGAATTGGCACTTCATCATCATTTTGGATGGACCATCTCCAAACCACTGATAAAACCATTGTTCCCAACACTGAATATGAGGTCATGATTTTTCCTTATCATCTCATTTGCATTTTGCTGCTTTATCTAATGTTTTGAGGTTTAAATTTCTATATACTACACAAATAGGCAATGTTACTCACCGCAAATCTTTTTTTCTTGATATTACCAATCATTTGAATGTTCAACACCTTTTTCTTCTTCGATTTCCTCTACATTTCCTTCTTTCTTACCACTTCCTCTCTACGGCCTTATCTAATGATCTCATTACTCGTATATGTGAATGTTCTTGTGGCTGGCCGTTGGCATTACCGTCTGTCAGAGCAGATTAAGCAGTGCATGCTGGGAAACTATCAAGGTCAGAGACGGCTTCTGATGGCATGTCTTACTGGTAGACCTGTCAGGTAGAGTGACACACTTACAGTGACAGCTACACACAGAGGATCAGAAGGCCAGGGGCTTCTGTTTACCGTCTCCCAAATGTTTATGAATCTGGATAATGCAATAATCCTTGAGTGAATTTTTCTGATTTTTTTTTCTAGTTACCAAACTGAGCAAATAGTATAATATACAGTATAAAGTCATTTATCAATCTGTAGAACTCTTTGTACAATAATTTTTAATGTCTAACAGATATGCTTCACATAATCTAAGGGACAAAAATAGTAACCTTATCCACAGGGGAGGCACAAATATCAAGCCTGGGTTTATTATGAGATTTTAGCCTACAACCATTTATTGAAGTATCAGTAAAAGTTAATGAGTCCTGTAATTAAGCTCTGAGGCACACCATTACTGCTGTAAGATCTTTATTCCCCATGTCTGTGTGGTGAGGATGTAACCAAATTCGAATACAGTATTCAGAATGAACAGATTGTGTTCTAAACACAAATACAAATATACAAAGATACAAATATAGATAAGAGTAGGAGGCTATTGGAGACTAAAGGTGTGCAATGGGACAGAAAGTCACATAAGCTAGAGGTTTTTAGTCTCATGCAGGCAGCAATCAGAGATGAAGCTCATGAGACAAAGAAAGACCATGTTCATTAACATGTACTTGGTGACATGAGTTGCAGCGTTTACAGCTTTATTCATCCTTAGTAACTGCCTGGTCAGGGACATGGTGGTTTAAATTAGGCTTCTAGTTTGTTTATATTTTGGGAAATAGATTTTTCCCTATTTTCTCCCCCAATATGTTAACCTACCAACATCAACCCACCTAAGATCTAAGACCCAAGAAGCCAGGATTTTTCAAACTGCTGCTCATGCTGTATCACAGGGTGTATCTTAGAGTGTAAGACAATCTAAGAAAAGCGCTATCTACCCTCTTCCGCATACATGAGCTCATAGACGCACACGACTAGCTAGTGTCGCTGTGATTGGCAGGTGAGAGAGAGTATGCCATCCCTCCCACCCTGTGAGCATGGCTAGATTCTTGCCCCTCTAGACTCCAGGTCATGAATGGCCACAGCTGGGGCCAATCACAATCTCCCAGTGACAGGGAGAACACTTTTCTGTTGCACCATTCGCGAGCCAGAAGCAACCAAATTTGTTGGAAAATTTGCTAATGGGTACAAACAAAAAAAAAATATAATAATTGCATGAGCGAGACTAAAAAAACAACAGTCCTGCACATATCACTAACTGAGGTTACGAATTATAGATAGCAATATTTGAAACACTAAACAAATACAGATACGAAAACAGATAGTGGCATTGCAGTTCACCTCTACTGTATACTGTGTTTCCACCTGGTACTGGTTTTCTTCTACCTCCCCAAAACAAGCCTATAGCTACGTTTATGGCATTTAGCAGACTAGCTAGATTCCCTGTAGGTTCGAATGAGTGTGTGAGTGTGATGGATTATCATGCATGTACTTGCAGCTATAGCAGAATAGGCTGCAGATCTATTACAACCCTGAATTGGATAAACAGTTCTGGTCTTCTATTAGAAGCCACTGATAGATAGGGCAGACGTTGGGCTACTGATTGGAAGGTCATGAGTTCAATCCCCAGCACTGCCAAGCTGCCACTGCTGGGCCCTTGAGCAAGGCCCTTAACCCTCAACTGCTCAGTTGTGTAAACGAGATAAATGTAAGTCGCTCTGGATAAGGGCGTCTGCCAAATGCCATAAATGTAAATGTAGATAAATACACTCAAAAAAAAATCTTATGAGCCCCATGATGTTCATTTTGAATCTGTGCAACAGCAATGACTGAATCACACTGTCAGTGACCAACAGATGAGATACTCATCCTCAAGGAAAAATATTATAAAGGCTGGAGAATACCTCACTGCGCCATATTCATGGAGTTAGTTCCTACCATGGCTGAGTTCAGGGTCAAAGCTATTTTGAAAGATTACTCTTCTATGCAAGATTCTACAGTGCACCTGGGACATGGATGGAACTAACCCTGTTGTACAGTAATAAAACGTCATTAAGCCATCTATGAACATGATTTTTAATAGAAAAACTATGATACTAAAGATCTGGCATTAAATAAGCTGGTAGATTAAAAAAAAAAAAAAAAAGAATTAATTTAAAACTTAAAGCTTCAAAAACTCTTTTTTGTCTGATCAGGCATCTCCCTGCCAACGTAAGCTCATGAAGTGCTAGAAAGCATGTAGGAATGACATCACTTTTGTTCTCATGAATGTTGCGTGGTGTGTTTTGTACACATTTCTAGCAGCATGGTGCTGGTGCTCATGGAATGGTAATTGAGGATTGAGGTTTGCTTGCACTCCACTGCTACTTCCCCTTTCGAACTATTTAAAAAAACTGCACTGATCAACACTGCAAAGTGCAGGAACAGCGTGCATATCTTAGCAAAACAGATTAAAATTAGTTTCAATGTCCTTCCATTGAACTGCCTACTTTATCTCAGTGCTCAGCAGCCTGTTAACTATTTAGAATTGTGGCTTTTGCTGGTGAAGCTTGGCATGATCAGATTAACGTCGTATTTTTCCATTTATAACATTGTGAGATTTGATCATAGAAACACAAGAAACATTGTCAGAAGCACAGAAACAGTGTCAGTCTTGGCTTTTTCATGTGCCAATGTATATGTAATGAGGATTATAAAACTGTTCTAATTAGATTTTTTTTTAAAAAATTACATCTTACGTATCTTTTCATAGTACTAGGTGTAGATCGTGATTAAATCAATGGAGTGCAGCCACTCAGCTAATTCTCATTCCTAATTCTGACTGATACTTGAATAACACTGATGTCGCTTGAACCAAATATAGTCCTATCCAAATCTTTTAACTGTTCTTTCTTTTGTGATAAATGTGTGTGATAAGAGTGATAAATTCTCCACAGAAGCTACAGCTAACAGTAAGAAGCTAATTATGAAAATGAACTGAAAGGGGCTGTAAGGGTTCCCTGGATAATTAAGGTTTCTTAGCTTCCAAATAAAGGGTTCAACGGAATCCTTCCTGATAAGGAAGTATTATTCTACACATTTTCTAAGTGTGTACTTGTTAGATTTGTTCAGACACTTGATCAGAGCACAAGGTGGTCTCTGCTAATGGCTTATTTACATTAATTATTATAAAAATATAAAAAATATTTACGTAATTATATTACGTTGGAGTGAGCAGTAGCTGCTCAATCAGGTGATGGTCATTCTTTGTTTGTCACTAAAATCCCTTTCAGCAGCCTAATTAGATTTTCCACATGTGCACACGTGCATTAAGTCTCCATTCAGCCACAAGAAATGGACACTAGAGGAGTACAGGCTGTACTTTTTTCTTCAACATGTCTCCATTTCTAACCTCAATATGCTTCACCATGTAGAACAGGAAAAGGTGTCGCGCTGAAATAATCTCAGGTGCCGTCCTATTTCTTTTCAACCCTCCTGTTTTCTGGTTCAAAATAGGATACTGTCACTCGCACACATGCATATTTACATTTCTAATACTGATTAGGGGATGAGACTACAGTAAAAAGCTCTGTTTGGAAGCTGCCAAAAGGATTTTAATAGGAACTTTATAAATTTGAATTATATACAGTTAGGTCCGAAAGTATTTGGACAATGACAGAGTTTTTGTGATTTTTGTCTTTATACACCACCACAATGGATTAGAAAAAAAACAATCAAGATGTGATCGAAGTGTAGACTTTCAGCTTTAGAGGTTCCACAAAAATATGGAATTTACCATTTAGGAATTACAGCCATTTTAAACAAAGTACCTCCATTTTCAGAGCCTCAAAAGTTATTTGGACAAAGTGACATAATTGTAAATATAACCATAATTTTAATACTTGGATGAAAAGCCTTTGCAGTCAATGAC
>CM075012.1:7220418-7245902 GCA_037576675.1 Pangasius sanitwongsei
AAACCCTATTTTGTTCAGGCGTTTCCAAACTTTTGGAGGGCAGTGTGTATATATATATATATATATATATATATATATATATATATATATATATATAAATATAATTTTTTCAGATAGCTTTTAAGAATGCCTTTAACAGAGGAAGAACGTATTGAAATCATTCTCATGGCTGGAACGGGAAGCTGGACTTTAACAGTAAACGTGGCAAGCACATCTCACACAACACTGTTGTGAAACGTATTAAAAAATTTAAAAAGACTGGAAGTGTTGCAGACCAACCCGAGAAGTGGACGTCCACGAACATCCACTGACAACCAACATGGTGTTGGCGTACACAGTCCCTATGTTAGGACACTTTGGGGACTCCCTGTAATATACGACTGCTGTAACATTTAGACATTTTATGATGTTAGTAACATATGTATGTGTAACATAAGTGACTAAAAAAACAAAGGAATATTCCTTGCACTGACTTACCAGTGGACACTAGTGTTGTTATAGGGAACTGACCACGCCGTGGTGGTGTGATACGGCCCGACGTGAAGCAGTCTGGTTTACACTTGATGTCAGATTTTGTGTGCGCATGCAGAAGCAGCGGTAATGTGAGTGGCATTGTTCACACACTTGCTGCATCTCTTAGGTGCATTAAAAAGCGACGTCCACTAGACGGCACGTCAGAGCCAAAACATCCCTGTCCATCAGGTTTCCAAGTAAAACTGTGTAAAATGTTTAGAGATTTTAGGCTCAGCGATGTTAAACACACTGAAGAGGTCTGCATCTCTTTAAAACTTTGCACTGTCTTCGTGATTGTTGTCATTGTCATCAAATTTTTCTGCAAGCCTGCATGTATTCCCTATAATGTTTCATCTTACTAGAGGGATAACTTTGTGACAACAGTAGTAAAACTGAGTCATACCACAGTAATCATATACTGTAAGAACTTCTCTAAGGACTTGTATGCGGAAGTTTCTTAATGTGTAAGTCGTGAAATGCTATTTAAATATGTAAATGGATGCGATTATGCATATTTCTGAATTATAATGTAGTTTATGTCATGTGAGAATTCTGTAGTATTTAAGTTATGCTTTTTTCAAAATCAGAAAAAACTGGCAGCTTGTCTTCCATGCATTGGACCTCAGTTATTCTTTAACCCTGTGATTTGTTCAAAGGTTAAAGGTCAGACAAAACTCTCAAACCTCTTTCTGTTTTAAACATGGACTAGATAAATCTGTGCCTTAGCACATGATTTCATATGTTCATTTTTGTTATTGCTTTACTTTCTATGAAGAAAAGAAAACCCCTGTAGCCTTAACTGATATAAAAATGACTCATAGACATAAAAACTCATAGGCATTGCTGTAAAATGATTAAATTGGATTCAGTTACACAGCACTGAAGCAGTGGCGAAAGTGACAGGTGGTGTATTGGGCCTATTGTTTTTCTTGATTACTATTTATAATAAAGAAATTATGCAAATTATTATGTTTCTCTCTACATTCAGGTATTAACTATAGCAGGCAGTCAGAGGCGGGTTTTACAGGACGTCTTACCTTTCTCAGCGTTCCTCACGGACACGTTTGGAAGAAGACACAATTATCTGCGGATTTCCCTTACAGAAAAATGCAACCTCCGCTGTGAGTTGGATCATTTCTCTAAATGGGTTCTTGCTTCCCCTCATGACTCAGCTTATAAGTGATAAAAAGCAAATGAATTAGTCTGGAAGTAGGACACATGCCAATAATAACATATAACAGCATGTGCAAGTATTTATATATCCCAATATTTAGTTGTGTTAATGTTAGTAAGCATGCATACTAGCAAAGCAGGAATGCCACAGTTTGAAAAACCTTATGGCCAATGTAACGGATAAAATATGACATGGCATGCTGTTAGAGGAATATAATCAGTGTTGGGGTCATTTGATGTGGCCTGATGCTAAGTCATGTTACTGAGAAAGCATGATTCTTCTGTCCTGAAGATCTTCTCTTGGCGTTTGGGAAAATGGGCCTTGATTGCTTCTCCACGTTAAACTGCTAATTAGGAGATAGCAGCAATATAAAAACATATATGTTCTAACTTGTACTGGTGCATAACATGTCAATATGTATGTGTTTAAATCCTAGTTGAACCATGATGATCTGACTTATTATGTAGTTTGTTTGGTAACTAAGTTATTTAAGGGACACCTCAGTTATATTGCTTTCCCTCAGGTCAGTACTGTATGCCAGAGGAAGGGGTGAAGCTGAGTCCAAAAGAACAGCTCTTATCTACAGAGGAGGTGCTGACTCTGGCTCGACTATTTGTGCGAGAGGGGGTGGAGAAGATCCGCCTGACTGGAGGAGAACCCCTTATCCGCCCTGACGTCCTCCATATAATTGGTAATAAGGGTGATAATAATGGTGATGTTAATGTTTGGTCATAATGAAGCCCATCTGAGCGCTGATGTGTTTGGCTGAAATTGTGACCTCAGGTATTGTCTCTTCATGGAAACCCTATTGATGTAGTAAGCCATTTTATCTGAAGCCATGTCACTGTAAAACTCACTATATTACTTGTATATTGTGACCCTGTATATCTTTATGACATACAGAAAAACACGCTCATTAACAAGGTGATGAAAATGTAAGATTTCAAATCCTTATATTAGAAAGATTTTGACAATTTCACAAGTACTGATTTTATGACCACATGATCTGTTGAGCAGAGTAACACACAGATGTTTTTCTGTGTGTCTCCAGCGGAAATGAGGAAATTGGAGGGTCTGAAGACCATCGCTGTAACTACTAATGGCATGAACCTTGCCAGGCTGCTGCCCAGTTTAAAGAAAGCTGGAGTGAACTTGCTCAACATCAGTCTAGACTCATTAGTGCCAGCCAAGTTCGAGTTCATCGTTAGACGCAAAGGTAAGCATTAACAAAGTTTGTCTTTCTTTGAGAAAGCGAAGGTGTGGTGTTTTGTAAGCCACTGAGCTGAGAGGCAAGTGATAGTTTATATTTATACTCTACACAACCACAGGAGGACATTGTATGTTATATACAGTATATACACTAGCAGCCATATAGCATTCTTACCATCAGTGATGAGCAGTTAAAGGAATACTCCAGGGTTTTTCGACCTGATCTCTACCCACTGCAGTAGAGATCAGTACAGTATCGGTGGTTTCCACAGACAAGAATTTTACACTAACAGCAGTGGAAAAACCTATTTAGTTCAGATTCACTTTTAATAGAAAGTCTAAGGGTGATTGTTGATTTGTCATTATATGTTTAAAATGCATTACTATATAACAGTTTCAAAGCTACAATTGTTACACTATAAGAGTAAATGACTTATGATGAGACAGACATGAGAGGGAGTATTCAGAGGTGCCAATATCTATGGTTTAGATGTAGCATTTATGAGTTTAACCCCTTGCTAAGGTGAAAATTCCACTTTTCTGCTACAGCTAAAGCAGTGAATAAAACCCACCTGGTGGAAAAACCAACTGACTCAGGGTAAAGACATGGGATGTGAAAGACAGGGCTGCTTTCGCTTCATGCTGGCTTCTTCTCTGTGAACTTTGACCTGTGAATTTGCAAACCCCTGTCTTGTGAGCCAGCAGAAAACAAGAAGGCAGGACTCTGGTCTCTTTGGTTGGAAAGAAAAAGACAAAGTAGCAGTCACATCAGACTTTTTCTTTGCTATTTTCTTACTTTTGCTTGGCACACATCTACAAAAAAATCCAACAAATTAGCTAACTAATGTTACTCCTACATCCTCTCCAAAATCACACCTGCCAGAAACAAAACATTCAATATTTTGTGTTCCTATTTGTGCAGACAAGTTATACAGAGCCATAAATCTACAAACAGGTGATTGATTAATTGTTAATTTTGTAACAATTATATAAACGCATTTGTTTTTTTGTGTTTTTTTGCGTTCAGTTGGTTGTATGTGCAAGCGTTTCTGTAGATTGGAGTTAAATTTCAGTGGAACCAATACGTTTTATCATTAATGGAGCCATCGTGTCTATTCAGTTTTTTTTTTTTTTTTTTAATTTGCCTGCTAGGATTTTCTTGTTATAAATGTTGCCATCTCTGAAGTATTAACAACCCGTGGAAGAATAAGTAATTACAGTAACTTATACTTTCCTGAACGTTTTATTTTATTGATAACTCAACCACAGATTCCTTCTTTAGGGAACGTAGTCCCATCTCTGAAAGGATGAATAATACAGACTGAAGAATTTATGAAGGTACTCTACAAGAGTGTGTGCTTTGCATAAATATTAATTGACTACTGCTGCAATTGCGCGTAATCATCCATTGTGAGTGAGTGTTTTTGAGTAAACAGATTTTCCCATCTTTTCTCAGTACAGAGATAAAAATGTTGAAATATTGCTTGTAGTAGTCACCTAAATGGTACAGATGCAGTAAATAGAGACTAGGTTGAAAAATGTTGTTGTATTTCTTTAATCTTGTTGCTGACGTAGCAGATCTGTAAAAAGGCAAATGGAACGACAGACTGTTGGATCACTGGGTGGTGGATCCCTCAGTGTTGAAGACAGATGGAGCAGTGTAGCTCAGGAGAAATAACAGCAGTGCACAGGAAAACATGGGGAGCATGTACAGTAAAGTTTCTTCCACTTTTTCCCACATGGTTATTTAACATATTTATATATACACATGGCTATGGAAAGGTAAGTGGTATGTAAGGTACGGGCTAGCATAGTGTGTCTCAAACCCGATCCCGAGTAGCTCTGCTCTACACATTTTTTAGTATTTCTAATCCTCTAGTACAGCTGATTCATCTTATTAGCTAACCTGTTAAGCCTGAACTAGGTTAAAATGTGCATCAGTAAAGGGAGAACAATAAAATTAGGAGATCCCAGCATTACAGGGCACTAATTTCTAGCTTTTGTAGGAACATGATCTTTGGAAATGTGGTAATGCTGCACTTTGTCACTAAGTGGGGTTTGAATTCATTTCTCATTTTCTTTATGAACAATAGACCTACTGTGTGCCTTTTAATTAGGGTCTTACAGAAGCACTCTCATGTCCCTCTGGACTGTAATATACAGTATGATATCAGATTTTTAATACAGGCTTTCTGATTCAACGTCTTTCCCCAGTTTTCTGTGTAATGTACTGTAATTATGTGTCTTTGCTACCTGGTGTTATATTAAACCTTTTTCTTCTGCAGGTTTCCATAAGGTGATGGAAAGTATTGATAAGGCCATTGAATTGGGTTACAATCCAGTTAAGGTAATATATAAATGTGTAATTATATGTAAATGTCTAAATCATGGGTGATTTAAGATGATAAATTAGAACATTTGTTTTGACAAAATAGCTGAAGATTAATATAAATATTGAATATATTATATATCTGACCTATAGAGTAGCGATTAGTGGAACATACAAAATGGGCGTTGAAATAAGCTCACCTGGAGGTGCCCCTGATCATGTGCCTCATAATGCCTTGAGTAACCTACAGTCAGATGTCCAGAGTGTTGAGTAACCTGCAGTCGGATGTCCACAGTGTTGAGTAACCTGCAGTCAGATGTCCACAGTGTTGAGTAACCTGCAGTCGGATGTCCACAGTGTTGAGTAACCTGCACTCAGATGTCCAGGACATTGAGTAACCTACAGTCAGATGTCCAGAGTGTTGAGTAACCTGCAGTCAGATGTCCAGTGTTGAGTAACCTACAGTCAGATATCCACAGTGTTGAGTAACCTACAGTCAGATGACCAGAGTTTTGAGTAACCTGCAGTCGGATGTCCAGAATGTTGAGTAACCTACAGTCGGATGTCCAGAATGTTGAGTAACCTGCAGTCGGATGTCCAGAGTGTTGAGTAACCTGCAGTCAGATATCCACAGTGTTGAGTAACCTGCAGTCAGATATCCACAGTGTTGAGTAACCTGTAGTCAGATATCCACAGTGTTGAGTAACCTGCAGTCAGATATCCACAGTGTTGAGTAACCTGCACTCAGATGTCCGGGACATTGAGTAACCTACAGTCAGATATCCAGAGTGTTAAGTAACCTGCAGGCAGATGACCAGAGTGTTGGGTTGGGCCATAGAGTATCTTACAGCCTACAACCAGACATCCAGAGCATTAAATAACTTGCAGCCAAGTGTCCAAAGCATTGAGTAATGTAGAACCGGATGTCCAGAGTGTATAGTCAGATGTCCAGGGCATTGAGTAACTTAGTCACATGTCCAAAGTATCAAGTTTGCTATGGTCACAGGTGAACTGTGTGGTGATGAGGGGCCTGAATGAAGACGAGCTGCTGGATTTTGTGACTCTGACCGAGAGGAAGCCTCTAGATGTGCGCTTCATAGAGTACATGCCCTTTGATGGTAAACTTCTTAAACATTTTTAACCCACTCAATTGTTGCTCAGTACAAAGGCAAATAATTGCTCATAAGTGTATGTGTAGTATTGGGCAGCAACTACTGCTCAAAAAATATAAATATATATATATTTTCTTTACGTAAAAGTAAACGAAACCTGAGACTTTGAACCAAATTTCTATAAACTGCATTTGGTTACAGGCAGCATGTGCCCTAGGTATCCTTGAACCAAAAGCCCTGCTTCAGTGTGTGAGAAATCATTAATCATTACAGATTACGCCTGTCTGCAACATCAACTGCTTCATTTATTCACCTGAAAATTGAGATTTCTTCTTTCTCCTCATTGCCCTCAGGGTCAGTAAAATACTAGTGTCACAAATTAGGTACTGATTAGAGACATTTGTCAAAGGAGATGTCTGTCAGAGAAGACGTCTGATAGAAAGAGTGTGTGAGCGATAAGTCATGTTTCTCCCTTAGTTCACTGTGACTGACACTTTAGTGTGAAACCCTGAAGTTGTAATATGAATTCTGGATGTTCAGTAGACATTTCTGACAGCTTGTGTAAGACAACATGATGGGTGTATTTGTTGTACACAGTGACAGCATCCTTTCTTTTTGGCTCCTTCTGCAGGCAATAAGTGGAACTTCAGGAAGATGGTGAGTTACGCAGAGATGCTGGACCGCATTAAGCAGCAATGGCCCAATCTGGAGACGCTTCCTGGGGACGAGACGGGGACCGCCAAGGTCAGCCCTGATTAAATCATTCCAACCGTAACTTCTTCGTTATGTTGAGTCTTCATAGGAATACATTAAGAGAGTATTTTGGCATAAAACTGGTGTCTAATTATGATTCTTCTCTGTGTTCTTCTGGCTTAAACATGTACAGCTGTATATCACTATACAAAGTAAATTAAAAGAATTAAATCCTCAGCTTGCAGAGAAGAATACACACAGCCTCTCTAAGTATCTACCCCTAATCTGTTTCATTCATTCATTCATTCATTCATCTTCAGTAGCCATTTTATCCTAATGAGGTTCAAGTAAAAATGTTTCCATCAGCTACACCAGTGGTTACATTTTTAATTTTGAGTGTTTCTTTAAACCACAGCATGCACTTTGCCCGTTGTTGCCGTGTGCCTCATACACTTACTCTGTGCTCTATGGGAATCTTCATAATTATATTAGATGTTTTATTTTATACCTATATAATGATTATACTGTATATTGATTGGGAGACAGTTTAGGCTTACAGTTTGCACAATGCTGTAGACTCTAAGCTTTTCTTAGTATCAAAGGAAATTTGAAGTGAGGGGAACATTTGTTTTTTGACCCAAATGTTGGTTGTAAACCTTGTTTGGTCATGTTTTGAGTCTTTGATTGATGTGTGTATGTGTGTGTGTGGTCTCAGGCTTTCAGAGTACCAGGATTTCAGGGCCAGCTGGGTTTCATCACCTCCATGTCAGATCATTTCTGTGGCTCCTGCAACCGTCTGCGCATCACAGCCGATGGCAACCTGAAGGTACATTTCTGTGTGTGTGTGTGTGTGTGTGGTCGGCTGAGGAGGTCCTTAAAATGTGTCACGCTTTGTATTGTGTAAGCCTTAGCTGTGTCAGGTCATGTTTTCTGTTTAGGTCTGTAAGAGGTTTGTGAACTAGGCGTGTATGTGTGTGTGTGTGTGTGTTGCGTTGCAGGTATGTTTGTTCGGAAACTCTGAGGTGTCTTTGAGAGACTGTCTGCGCTCTGGAGCATCTGATGAGGAACTTCTGCAGATAATAGGAGCTGCAGTGGGGCGGAAGAAGAAACAGCATGCTGGTACATGCATCCACTAATGGAACAAAACGAACCTCCAACTAGAAATAATGCTTTCTGTCTTTCCTCTCCTTTCTGTCTTCTCTGTGTCCTTGTTTGATATGTCTCATTAATGCTCAATGTCTTCCACAGTTTTGATATGGTCCACAGCTCATGCATCTCTGTGGAATCCATCTTCTCTGATCTTAACGAAGGAACATTCGGTCATTTTGCAAGTGCTCCTCCACTGCAGTCTAATCCAAACACAGTTTGTCTTTAGTGCTTGTGTCTGTCTTTATCTCCACAGGCATGTTCAGTATATCCCAGATGAAGAACAGGCCAATGATCCTCATTGGTGGGTGACACAGCTGTACGTAATAGACCTTTAAGCAGTTATTATTTGTCTTAAATTGTCATAATTTGTCAATTATTTACACAATTACTAAATTCATTGTCCAAATACTATTCAAATTGTCATAATATTTTAATCTTGAAAGACAAAAAAAAAAAAAATCATGTTGAAACATCATTATCAACAGCATTATCAAACATTGCGACTGAATGTCAAATGAGTTTTTACTAGTAGGCTATAGAATCATTACGTTATATCCTATGTAGTCCTCTTTGGGATTCTTTACTATTGTGTCTGTGAAGAAATTCTTGAGTGGCACAAAAAAATGGGAGCTTGTACTATCACAGACAAGAAAACATTTATGAGAAAGTCTCCTTGTGATTTTCTTTGCTTAAGAAAGAAACAGAATTATCACCTACCCTGGTTTATGTGATATGAACACACAGTGTAGCACGATCTAAAATTAAAGAATAATTCATATTTGAATGCATTTACAGGGAATTAATTAAGCAGTTAATGTGCCAGTGTAAAATTTTGACAGCCCTAATGCATATGCTTATTACAGGTAGTGTATATGATTGTTACTTCCTGAAATTTTTACATATTTTCTTATTGGTTCTCAGCTGGAGAAGGCAGCCGGCCTGTGGCCATGTTGAGAAGTGAGCAGAGGAGGTATCCGGTCCCTACGTTCCACACACCTCTGCCAGGCCGAGCATTGCCACACTTTGAGAAACCTTACTACCTACACCAGGCTAGTGAGGACTTAAGCAACAGCACTTTTACCATGAATGCACCAGCTTCTACAAACTCTGGCATCTCTCACGAAAGTGAGACGCCACAAAATGTTTACCATGTCCATCAGGTTTTCCCTGAGGAATTTTGTAGTAATGCAATTCTTGATTTTGAGCATGCTTCCAGTTCTGAAACACGCACAGATAGGTTTGCACGGCTGAGACACGCACACAGACCTGTTGGCTATCTCAGGCACAACTCGTTGAGGGACATCCAGTCTTTCTTCACATCTCTTCTTAGCACTTTAATCCCCAAACAGAAACACGTAATGCAGCTGAATGTAAGGGAGTGTCACAACCAAAAGGATGCTTGCGAAAGCTTTAGTGTATCATGTCACACCCCAAACCAAGATGAAACGTCTGACCAGCTGACCCACACTGACGCGCATGGCAGAGCCTCGATGGTGAACGTCGGCGATAAAGCAGTTACGCGTCGTACTGCCACAGCAAGTGCACGCATTCATCTAGGCTCCAAAGCTTTCAGCCTGGTCCGTGCCAACCAGATAGCTAAGGGTGATGCTTTGGCTGTCGCGCAGCTAGCGGGCATCATGGGCGCTAAGCAAACATCTGGTCTCATTCCTCTGTGCCACCCTGTATCCCTTGACCACACCTCCATCACTGTGGAGCTACTGGAAGAAGGGCATGTGGCTGTTGTCTTGGCAACATGCCAGGCAACAGGCCGCACTGGCGTGGAGATGGAGGCTCTGACTGCGGCATCAGTTGCTGCCCTGGCGCTCTATGACATGTGTAAGGCGGTCAGTCGCGATATAGTTATAACTGACATCAGACTTCTGAGTAAGACAGGAGGACAACGGGGTGATTTTCATCGCACCAGCTAATACTCATACAGATCAACCATAAATATAATGTAGCTATATCAAGCCGACGTATTCACCCATAACAAAGCTCTTACAAATCTTTATTGTGCCTTTAGAATTCTTTAATATTGTATTCATACACTTTGTAGTGTTCATTGCCTTTGTAGCAGAAAAAGACCTAAACTATATCCTGACTAAATTTTTCCATATTTTTTGAGAGTAACATTTGAAAGACATTTGTGAAGTCTTGATGAGTGTTAATGAGATATAGTGCTACTTTTTGAAAGGGTGTTGTTGTTGTATTAGGATTGTCATATGAGCAGAAAGCTCATAGTGATCTAATCATTATGAATGTGTTAATAAACTGTGAATGCAGGGATCCAATCACTGTCCTGATCTGGTGGTTGGTTATCTGATTATCAAATATAGAGCAGCCTATAAAGCTATTGGACAATGTCAGTTTTTGTTGTTTTACTCTGTAGAGAAATATTGCACCTTGCTGCAAACAACTCTTTTCACCTCATCTGAAAGATTAGGGTGAAGGGTGGAGATTCAGGGACTGCGAGGTGTTGTAATGTTCCTGGACGTGGGCAGCACCAGTGCCATTCAGGTGGTCTTCAGTGGCTATCGGGGTCTTGATATGTGCCATTAATGTATTTCCCCACATCACACTGCCACCACAGATATGTGCTGAAACTAAACATGATGTCTCCAAGTTGTCATCATTGCATCAACCTGATACAAAAGGAACCAGGCAAGTTTTTCTACTTTCCAGTTTTGATGTTCTTGTATCTGCTGGAGTTCTTGATCTTCAGTGACCACGTTTGCAACTGACATGGACTTCAGCTGTCCCGAAGCTGATTATTGTACATTATAGGAGAAATTAGGCCTGGCATGCCTAGTCCCAACTATCATGCTAATAAGTTAATCAAGAAGTCAGTAAGGTAACTCGTTTTGTGAAGTCCCACTGAGTTTAACTGACCGATGATAGAAAGTTCCTTAATCATCCTCAAATTCATAGATTCACTTTATGTCTGATGAGTTTGATCTAATGAACAGAGAGGAGAAAATGTCCCATTTACTCAAAGACTGCATTGAACACAGTGGGTAGGAAACCAAAGAAAGTTAGAGACACTATTTGGTACAAATACCTGTTGATTGTAAAACTAAGCATTATTTCACTATTCCTGTAACCATATACTAGTTTGCATTTGTGTGGTGGCTTAGGAAAACCTTTCACACTGAAATGTTGGCATTTTCTAATATACAAGACTAAAGACTGTTCTGAACTGAAATGTTTCTCTTTTGCATGTCTCAACTACCAGTAAAGTTCTAGCACTTCTTCTAGCACTTAAAAGTCTCATCAGGGAGAAAATTGCATTTAAAGATTCTAGGCCCTGAAACTTGATCAAATCGTAACCTTCACTCTGTGAGGAAATCGCACTTGGCTAGCGAGGTTTAGACATGTTTAGACAAGCTGACTTTTTACCACTGCATTTATTAAACTGGCTCTTTACACAACACTACATTTGCAAGAATCTAGCCAAGGCAAAAAGTAAACGTTTGCCACAATTCAGCCAGACATGTGATGGGTTTTCCCAGACCAACATATTGAAAGTGCTTAACATTTGTGGTCTTATATTTAAGTTAGGTCTTATATTTAAACATAGGTTTATGATTTGAAAGTGGATTGTTATTCATATGATTTTTCCATTTAATTCATGATATATTTTTCCCTACCCAAATCAAGTCTTTAAATAATCTTAAAAGCAGTGTCTACTGGATTTTTTTCAGTTAACGTAAGAATAATAAAAAAGTTATCTACTTGGGATGTGTCTTGTGTTTTAGTTTTGAAGATGTTCGTTGTGTATACATTAACATCAGAGGGCAGTGTTGAGCTTTGTTCAAGATGCGTCAAAGAAAAAACAAATGAGACCTCAGGGAAACAGGTTTATTTTACCCTACAAAAGGATGCATGGCGAGCAAAAAAAACAAAAACATAAAAAAAAAAACTGGAAGCTATTTATACTCAAGAATCTGACATACAAAGACCACAGTATAGTTACTCATATTTATACTTCTCATGTAACATTTTTGCTGTAATGTTGCGTATACATACAAAATATAGCAAACTAAATAAGGCAAATAAATAGACTCAATTTACAGGAAAAGAAATGGAACATTCCTCAACATATTTTTCCTTTTTCGCTTTTTCCCCCCTTCAACTTTAACGACGTACAAAAATTTTAGAACTATACATCTTTCAGGTGAAGTCATCCAAGATATCAAGTCATCCTTTTAAAATACTTGCTCTGCACAATATACAACCTGCAGCTGGACGATACAAAGGGTGTGTAACTGGCGTATTCTTACCTGGGGTAATTACTTACCCATAATATACATCTTCTATAGCAAAGGATCATACTTGTGCACCACTTTTTACCTAAAGTAGTGCATAAAGGTGAAAGGCAACAATACAAAGATATAAAAGGATACAAAATGGAGTGATGCACATTGAGGCAGTGGAAATCGATGCTCTTTGTTAGAGTTAAGTTAAATTTAAAAGAACTACATTCCCTATGTATTCATCACCTTATGACTGTTACCAGACCCAAACCAAACGTATTTTAAGGGAGGCTAAACGGCCCTGCCTGTCCTTCTGTGAACGTAACCACATACCAGGGTCAAATCTGTTTGCCTCTACAGAGAGTTCCACTCAAATGTAGGACCCAGCCTTTTATGATAGTTGAGAAGGGCCAAATTTCATTACCTATAAAGACACACGCAACCCCAGTTTACTCTTCCTTTTGTCTTTGCTTAAGCTGCTTCGTGTCTCGCTTTTTTAATATAATGATGAGCTAAATGAGTGTAAATATTGAGGGGGTAGCAAAAGGCCGTCTTTCAAAAAGTGCATCAAGCAACAAGCTACATTTATTATTCTTTCCGTTGTGTTCGGCCAGTCAATGACCAAATATACATACAAAACAAAACAAAACAAAAAATAATAATAATACTGATGGTTTGAATACCTACATGGTATTAGACTGAAAAAGAAAGCTTATAGCTTTTTCTTTTCTTTACTGATAAACATCTATTCTCAGTTGGCACAATCTCCTTCGCCTTCACTGACATCATATTTTTAGTACAATTTCCAATGTGAGAGCCATTCCAAAGTGTCAAAGTGTCTTTTTCCGTTTGGCATACTGTGTTTTTATAGTGTAGCTTTAAAGGAGAAACGACCTTTCACCATTGAGTTGAAGGAAAAGGAGGGAAAACCAAATGGCTCTGAACAGCAACAGACCTTGTGCTAGCTTCAGAAATACAGGTTCGTTAACAGAATTACTGTAATACATTACACCACACAAACCTAAGCTTTAGTGTTGGTAATTATTGGCACATACTGGGTAAATCAAGAGTTGGATGCACTCCAGCCCTCAAAGCTATCTCGTAGGAGCTAATTAATGTTAGCTAATTAGCTCACATTAAAGTATTAAATAAGGCAGTGCTGATTAGCTCAGATCAGTTAGACTGGACTCTTAGTCCTTTTGGTGTACACTTAGCATTTGGGTTAAGGAGGAAACCTGTCCCTCTGTAAAGAATAATGAGAACTCACCATAAGGGTGCCAAGTCCACCTTTTGGACCTAAGTATCCTGCTGGCACAAAGTAGCACAGAGACCATGGCCATGCACATGCTCAACAGCATAGACCTGAACCAGACAAAGATTAGCGGCAAATCTCTTAGAAGACACACATGAGCTTCTGAGCTTCTTACTATGGTTCTCCCATATGGCTGGATGTGGTAGACTGGAGAAAAAGAAACACATACATACACACACAAGGTGCAAACACAAACCACTTCAGGATAAAGCTAAACCTCTCAATTTGGGCTTCTTTCAACCAGCTAGGCACCACTTAATCAAATTTCTTCATACTCCATCCCACTAGCTCAAGTACCACAAAGATAAAAACCACATTTTATACAGAATATCCTCCTGATTTTCACACTTCAATCTTACTTTTGTCACCAAGGACTTTACCGTAACCTTTATCAGTAATTCTTTTTTCTAAGACTTCCCCGACCTTCATCTCTCTTATTCTTGGGAGCCATGTTCATCCAAAATGCAACACTGCCCACATGATCTGTACAACTACAACACTTAATATACATAACATGAAAAACAATATAAGCAAAAATTAGATGAAACAAGAAACACCAAGTGGGCTGCATGTCGATCTTGAGCTCATTAAAGTAAGACTTGACTGGTTTCCAAGAAGAAGAGTATCTGCAGTGGCACTGTAAACCATTTTGACCAAACGAACCATCTTTAGCTTTTGAATTGTCGTCACAATGTGAGAAGTGCACTACTTTGGTGATTTAGGTTAACAAGCTTCACTAGTGATGGGGCATCACAGATTTGGATCATGGATCTTTTTTTTTTTTATATATATATATATATGAAGTACATACCTATCAAATTAAAGTATTAGAAGTACAAACTAGAAAATATGAAGAATTAAAAAAAGGTTTTGAAATTAGCATGTTTGCTTTTTTTCGTATAAATAAATATATAAATGCCGTTCTACTTGCATTTATTATTGTCTACTACATATTTACTTTCCTGATTTTTGCTTTGGCACCAGGTAATGCCACCACAATCCTTGGAAAATCTTTTTACTTGCCAATGAGGCGTGCCTACAGCATCGTCCTTATCTCAGAGCATTTCGGTTCTTCGCGGTGTCTTTTCCTAGAAGTGCTGTGCTTTCTTGGCATTTCTGACTTGTCTCCCGTGTCGTCCTTGGGAATGCCATCGGTATGGGGAGGCACTTAGGTAAAGGGTATCACAGCCGACACAACTGAGACCACAGTGTCCTGTTTTCCTAGCTGGCCATCCCGACATTAAAGGGTTCATCTCCTTCATTTTTCCACTTGTCTCCATGTTTGAAGTTTTGGGAAAAAAAATTAGTTGGACCCATCACTTAGCAGTGTTAAGAGCTGCAGATATGGGTATCTTTCTCTCTCTCTCTCTCTCTCTCTTTTAGTTCCCATATACACCAATGGTCCTCTTAGTCAAAGCACCAGAGAAATATAGTAGGTGGAGAGAGAGGCACATGGGGTATCAGCACCTAAGGTAGATGGCAGTGTCTTCCAGAGGTTTTTCGAGAAGTGGCTGCATGAACGCCCCAAAATTCTGTCCAAATTTTTCCAAACAGAACTAGCTCCATTGGTTATAGTACCAGGTCCTGACCTGCCATATTGGTCTTCTCTGTATTGAGAATATTATGAGCTGGACTCAAGCTTGTGCACTCGGGTACATGGGAAATCTCATGGTGCTTGGCAGTTTGAGGTTACACTTTGAGTCGGCTTGGAGAAATGAAACATTGGCTATGGGAGGAGGAAGACTCATGTAGGATGTGGGATAAGAACAAGGTTAGAGAAAGCCTATTTATTGAGCACAGTGCTGTAAGAATTTCCGACACCCGAGAACTGTCCACCAAGGCCTATGAATCTGTCTGCCTTTAGGATGCAAGCCATCACGGGTTAGGATGTTTGGGTGAATAGGGAGGCAGATGGCAGTTAGGATTTTTCCTTCACGTACAGTATACAAGTCAGTGAATTAAAGTTTTCCAGAAGTCAATATCAATAGTTGACCTTGGTGACGGGTCTTTCGCGCCCACCGCTTTCCACGAGCTGGTTGACGGAGCGCTTGCGGTTGCGTTTTAGCTTCGACAGATCCTTATCAAACACTTCTCCTGAGCGAAGGGCCGACACCAGGTCATCGAACTCGCCCACTTCCTCGGACACGCTCCCTCCTGCGCTCTTCTTTGCCCTCCTCTCTCTCTCCCTCTGGTCCTTCAGCTGGGGTGGTACAGACATGGATATTTCATTAGTAGACACCAAATGTACTTTAATCAATTCTAAATACATCTATGGCATCTTTGGCATTTTTCAATTTAATTTTTCCATTTTGAAGGTTGGAGTCACCTACAGAGCACTACGAAACAACAAAAACACAAACGTTTGCTCAGGCTGCCTACCTGTTCCCCTGTTAACACATGAGTAAGTCACTAACAAGCTGCCGATATCACTCCAGGCTTGTGTACATGGCCTGTCTGGATTTTTTTTTTTTTTTTTAATTCTAATAAGAAATGTTAAAAGCTAAAATGTACAGTCAACTGTATAATCTGCAGCATTTGTTACTCTTCCTTATAATTGATTTTATAATTGAATTCATTGTAATAAAACCTAGGAGTAGGTAATATCATGTTTATAAGTTCTCACCATATTTGCATGGCAAATCTGGTGAATCAACAACTTGAATCAACATCAGCTTTGAAATTGAACAGATGTATTTGACACTATAGCTTACAGAACATTTTTAAATACTTTACTTATTTGTTTTTTTACATGTCTAAATGGAAGACAGTGTCTAGTTTAGTAGAATATAAATATGTCTCAAATAATTCTGATATTCATTATGATATTCTCCATGGTATACCACAAGGCTCAGTACTCTATCCAATTTTATTTTCCTTGTACATGTTGCCACTAGGCCAGATTACTAAGCAGCATGGAATCAAATGTATACAGCTGAAATATAGCTGTGCATATTGGTAATGGAAATGACATCAGTATCCTAGATAAACTAGTAATCTGTTTATCCCTCATTTTTACTGGATGGAGAGTAACTGCATGCATTACATTGTACATGTATGTGTGTGCATGAACGACTACATACATGAGAATGATATCTACATCACTGTGTGCAACTGTGCATAGCTTGGGCGAGGACCACCAACTCCGCAAAATCAAATGCTTTCGCAAACTGTATCAGGCTCATAAAAATTGAACAGCTTTAGCTGAAAATGTTAAATTCAAATAAAAAGGCTTATACTCTTTTGGTGAAAAAAATAATATGAGACTGTAGCTTTCCTTGTAGCTGGGGTGGTGCAATCCATTGTACATCTTTTGTACTTTTAAAATGAATCTTGTGAGCCATGTTTTCTAAGTGTGTGCAAGTCTACAAGCTAATCAGCAGTGTCTCCTGTAAACTGTGTAGCTGCGGGATGAGAGGAAATCAAAGAGTTGCTTGGTTCCCATACTCTTTCTGCTCTCTGCTCACATTCCCGACATTCCCTGGGGAAGACCTCTCAGTGTACTGGCTAAAATGGAGAGGGGCTGTAGGTCTACAAACAGCTGATCTGATGGAATGACCATTTAACAAAGATAAGAGGAGCGGGAGATAAACAATAAACAGAACATGCGGAAACCCTGGTCATGTCACCAGGCAGAGATTTATGAGCGAAACTGAGAAAAATGGATTCAATGGAAAGAACAAACAAAAGCATGATGGCCAAAGGACATTCCTTATTTTAAGTCTGCTCCTTTGATTGAGGAATTAAAGCACTGATGAATGAATTGAGGATATGAACTCTATAATTACTGTTTTGACTTTTAAAGCAGTCCTAAAGAGACATCAAAATCCTCTTTTTTTAAGCCATACAGTGCAGGAAATGATCTCCACTGGGACCAGCAGTTAAGGACTATTAAAATGGGACATAATCATGCACAGACAGTTATTTAGATGAGCGAAGATGAAACAAGATGCTGTAGGCTGTATTTGTATTCGTAACATGTGGCTCACCATGGCCTCCATGCGTGCTCGCTTCTCTTCCTCCTCTTTGCGACGCTGCATGTTCTCCAGGTCTTGCCGAGCCTCATTGAACGATTGCAGGAAGGTGTCGAAGATCCCGAAGAACTCATCTGGCTGCATGTGCACCTGCTCCTCTCCAAAGTGCTTCAGAGACTTGCCAAACTGAGAAGAGAACAGAGGAACACATCTGAAACAACAGGCACTATGACACCGGAAGAGGAATGAAGGCCAATAACTAAAAAACAATACAAAACAAAAAACAGACCAGCGATTAAAGGTTCAGTTTGCAGTGTTTAAAAAAGCGTTTCTAGACCTGTAATAATCATATAATTTTAAATATTTACAATGATTGTCATGGACAGGTTTCTGTATTACATTTTTTTGGCCTGGAAATTAGATCAATTAACCCGCAGCTGTAACAGAGCTGGGCAGCTAGGTTATATTTCATTAAAAGGCAACTCATCATTTTCACAGAGTGGGTGGAGTTGTTTGGTTGTGGGGACAGTAAGGCTTGGTAATATTCTTAATTGCAACTTGCCTGGAAGACAGCAGAGGGCTTGAAAAATAAAAAAAGACGTTATATTTAGCCTTGATGAATGATTGGTTACCCCACCATTTACTCAAAATACTGATTAAAATGCATTTCTGCCTATTTTTTAACCCAATGTAGGGTAAATTTTGAATCCAGTGTAGACTGGATTTCACAACCCGCTCCCTCTGAACTTTCCCTATACCTGGAGAATATATGTGGAATATCCCCTATATTGTAAACACGTTACAATGCTACTTCTGATGCCACTCCTAGCATGTTTGTAACTTTATCATACAGGACGGCTATCAAACACACATAAGAACATTGCATTGCTGACCTGAACTAAAACAAACAACAATCTATTTTGGCTACGCTGCACTGCACACTGCCGCACTAGTTACCATAAAGATTATAGTTACCGTAAAGATATTTTTTGATTATAGGTTATTATATAGTGAAGATTATAGGTTGTCATACAGTAGTTTTATTGCATGTCTGTTTATGGTTATTAAAATTTGATTGTAGATAAAACAGAACAGACGTATTAGGATTTAACCTGTAGTGACAAGAAAATGCAGAGAAAGCCCAGAGGTGGAGGAACTGCTAGTCTCAGTACCAGACTCTTTAAGTTTCACAAGTTCACGTTGATTTGTGGTTACTTTAAAGATTTCTGACTGCTCAGGCTGTCCATCACTCAAATAAGCCAGTGCAGCAAGTAGTGCAGTGTTTAACAGCCACAATGCAGCAAAGATTGGATATTAGGGTAAAGTCACCAGAGACAATTCATTCTGTCTGACTCTGGTTCAATAAAAATAATGACCGTCTTCCCGGTCATGGCTGATTTCACAGGGGTGGTCCTGTGCAATCGAGCAATACTCCAACACCTAAAAGCAAGGTTATGATATTATACAGTTACAGCAATGTATAAATGCATGCAGTGAAAAATTGTGTACCTGTTGTGCACCAGGTCAGTGCATCCACCCTGCTGATGTAGTGCCACATCATCAGCCTGCTTATCTGTGTACTGAGTGAGCTACATCAATCTCAACTACAACCACTAACAGTGCATACTAACAAGAAAAGGCCTCATCGCTCCCGTGTGCGTGATGGATGAGGTCACGCCTCATTAGACTACCATATGTCTTCTCTTATCACTACCACCTGTCCACTGATTACTGCCAGAGAGAGAGAGAGAGAGAGAGAGAGAGAGAGAGAGAGAGAGAGAGAGAGAGAGAGAGAATATTCTGGGCTTCAACAGCATTTACAAATCTCTTTGTTACATAACTTTGATGTTTGACAAAGTTTGATGTTAGATTTTAATGCAAAATCCATAAAAAAGAGAAATGACCCAGTCTTACGTTCAACGAGGCCTTGCTCTTTAGGTCTTTGGGGCTGGTTTGGGAGTACCATGGTGTTAAAAGCTAAAACAAGGCCTTCCTTTCGATACAATTTCTGTTCTAAAAGTGTAAATCCATTTTAAGGTCAGACTGCTGTGACTGCCAAGAGCATCCCAAATCCACAGTAGATTTACACCAGAGAGATCTAGCATTTATCCCAGCTCATGCTGGCTTCCTTCCCACTGGGAGTTTGGCCATGTTCTCTGTATTTTGACTGCATGAAACAGCAAAGCAGTAGAACGTTAGCGTTTCAGCTTCCTGCATAAGGAAAAACAGGACTCTATCCTGATAGATGTGTTTTAAGGGGAAGTGTGCATTTAAGGTTAAGACAGTGGTGCCATGCCAGTATGGCACAAGAAAAGCAAACACTCTTAGAAAAAAAGGTAATGAACGGTACCTTAGCTTATCACTGTTGTGGTATCATGGTATGTAGCTATACTATGCACCTTTCTGCAGGGAAAGTAATGAACGGTACCTTTGCTTATCACTGTTGTGGTATCATGGTATGTAGCTATACTATGCACCTTTCTGCAGGGAAAGTATATAGTTTTATGTAGCTTTATGAGGCTTTATGTGGCTTTAAAATTCATTTATGCAGCTTTAAATTTCATTTAAAGAAAAGTCCTCCAGTTCTCAGGACCCCACTGCACTGCTCAGTTTGAAGTTTTTCACAATTCCCAAAATCTGACCCAACTTATGAAGGGGCTTGATAATTAGATCATTTGGATCAGTTGTGTCAGGCTATTCAGAACAGTGGTTCCCCCAGATTGGAATTGGGAACCCCTGATGATCTTTAGGGCCCAGTTATACACCTTAAATAGGGTACACTACATTCACTTTCACAGGGTAAAGATACACTAAAGATACCAAAAGTTTGTGGACACCTGACCATCACACCCATATGTAGGCCTTTCCCAAACTGTTGTACAAATTAGAAGCATGCACTTGTCTAGAAAGTCTTTGTATGCTGTAGCATTAACATTACCTTCCACTGGAACAAAGGGGCCCAAACCTGTTCCAGCATGACAATGCACCTACTGCACAAAGCGAGCTCCATGAAGACATGGTTTACCACATATCCTCACAGCCACGTTCCAAAAGCTAATGGAAATCCTTCCCAGAAGAGTGAAGGTTATTATAACAGCAAAGGGGGAACAACTAAATATTAATGCCCATGGTTTTGGAATGGGATGTTCAATACTGAGGTGTCCACATACTTTTGGCTATGTAGTATACATATAAGGTATAAAAGTTATCAAAGGTATAAAAGACGGTGAGGTTGCATCCCAGTTTTTCTGAGTGTACGAGATTGCAGCTATGAAATATTTCCAGTTTTCTAAAGTACAGCTGTACTAGACATCTGCAGAAAACACACTGTGCTTCTTATGTGATTTGTTGCTCGCTGAGCCCAACGTTCAACGTTAAGATATGCTTTGCTCTCCGTTTATAAAAAGTTATGTTTTTATTGAAAGGTAGGCTGTAGATTAAATTTTATGTTGGTGGCGTAATTGGTCACACATTCAATTCAGAATATGCTGAGACAGAACATGTCTTGATCAGAGCTTTGTAAAAGCATGTAAGGAAATCAAACATATTAATATGGATACAGTGACCACTTTTGGTAGAAATCATCTTTAAAGTGTCTAGTATCTATATATTAATATGATTATCCTGTACTGCCACATTTATGTTACCATCACAGGAGATGGAAACAATGGCCAGTGTGATAACACATGGCTCATTTTAAATACGTCTACTGGCTGCTGGTAATCATAACTATCAGTGTTGCATAATTTTTTACACAAAAAGTGAACAAGGTCATAAAACAATTCTACTTTTAATATCTTTAGTTTGTGATTATCATTTGCTTAATATGCTAAAATTACTGCACGGTTTCCCAAAACAATTTTGAACTAATATTAAACTAACTTGGGTTGTTCCAATGAGTAAAATTCATATACGCACATAGATGGGAAATGAATATTTGGGCTTAATTTAAGAGACACTAACATCAGTAAGAGTGAGTCTGGCCACTGGATAGCTGGAAGGAACAGATTGAGCTGCACAAGTACAGCAGTGCCTTTGTTCCTTTGCTGCAAATCAACTTTCAGGGTCAGTCTTTTCCCGTGACGCCGCTCTCAACAGACTATTCATTTTTACGGTGCTCCTTAAATAAATAATTAGGCGAATGGTGGGTGGATTCACAGTGGAGGCCCTGCGGTTAAGTGCTGAGTCTGGCAGCATGTGATCAATCCACGAAGAGAGATTACACTGACCAACTCGACCCAGTTACACTTTCTGTTAACAAGAGGGAAAGTGGATTAAAAGATGGCCTTTAGAATACTTTTATTCCCTTAAGACACAGAGACGCAGTGTAGCATGGGGACTGAGCCTTCATGCCACGTTTCAAACAAGAGTGCTCTTTCTCTTTCTGCCTCCGCACACAGAAAAAAAAAAAAAAAGGCGCTGAAGCCCAGTCACCAGGCTTCCCCGGGATGTTTAAGTCATCACACCACACCGGGAAGGGTGCACAAAGACTTCTCTCAGTCTCTCACACTCTCCCTTCCCTTTACGGCTCATGCACAAGCTTGGCAGAACTACCGGCTCCTGTGAGAATCAGAACGGAAAGAGAGAGTCCATCCTGTAGCTTGCTCTCTTCTCACAAGCAGTGAAAGGAAAGCAGTTGGAAAACACCTCACGTTTTCACAATGACTCTCACAGCAAGCATAAAGAAAACACTTGCAGAATCAGGGACTAGGGGAGTAAACGCCAAGCCCTCACTCTCTATTCCTTTAAATTCCTTTGTGCAATTGCATCTGGCTTAGATGAAAGCTATAAAAATATGTTTCCTGGAGCAGCGAGGACAAGTAGGTGGTTTTCTCTGATGAGCACGCAGATACCGTAATTAGATTAAGACTCAGAACTTTGGTAGTCCCACGCAAATTGGTGAAAAGTCTAGGTCTAAAGTATTAGATCTGCAGAGATAAAATCCAAGTTTCTCACTGATGATAATGATGACTGAGTAGGTAATCAGCTGAATCTTACCTTCTCCTTTGCCTCATTCAGCAGATCTTCCAGCTCAGAGAAGCTGAAACTAGCCACCGTGATGAAGTCACTGACCACAGGGATGAACTTGTCCCCTCGGTCACGTGGCCGGCTCTGCTGATACTGCAGCTCCTGTGGGTTAACGACAAGGGAAACAAAACAATATAAAACAATCCAGATCATATTTCCCTTTCAGTTTTCTACTGTTTCCTGCTAATCATTTGTTAATATAGTGCTTTGGGCTGCTGGCATCTTCATGCCATGCTGTTAAACCATCCACATACTGCTGTTTTCAATTTCCATGATTAATGCACATTCTCAATTCTGAGTCATGGCTTTGCTTGGCCTCGTTCCTCTACATGCCTCTCTCTTAATTGCTTACTGAATATGTCCATAGGCATACATCACTGATAATTGCCTTGCTCTCATTTAGAGCAGTGAGACCATGATTTGAGCAGCCTTTCCATTCTGAAACTGCGTAAAAATGAAGAGAAGCAGCACACTGCAGAGCGTGACTTGTCCGAATTCACAGCTGAAGAATGCGTCCACTAAACTATCAACTCCTAACTGATTGTAACACATTTGCACAAATGGGAGAAGCTGTAATCATGAACAGAGACAGCTGCACACACTTGCGTACAATGGGAGTGCTACTAGCTTGTCAGACAAAATCTTTCTTGCTTTCACCATCACAGGCTTCTCTTTCATTTTAAGATGCTTTTAGAGGAATAGTTTAGAAAAATAATACACATTATCTCTACATCTGTGTGTTCTACTGTAAATGTAGTTGATCAGCCAAGACATGTTTAATGTCCATTTGCTTCTTCATCTTTGTATTGGAGCCTAATGTACCTAACAAGTAATGAAACTCTCACTCGATGTCTTTTCCATAAAGGACACTAAGCTAAATAACCTTCTCTTTAATTAAACAATTTGTAAAATGATTCAAATATGTCAAATAAAATAGAACTACATTATCTCAAATATATTGTACTGGGCCCCACCTCTGAAACCAGTATAGTCTCTGAAAGCTGAAAGTTATGCAGAGAGCAATTTAATCCCACTCTGAACTTAAATTTGTAGATCTGCATTATTCATGATATTTTACAAAACAAATCTTTAAAATTGAGGTACATTTGTATGAAGATTGGGACATTTTCAAAAAAAAAAACAGACTTCCACTGTAAAACTAAAGAAGCAGACACTGGATACCAAATATTTCTTGGCTGATTGATTACTTTTGGGGTAAGTGGAAAATTGTGCAATTTGATTTTTCACTGAACCATTCCTTTAATTGGCAGCTTATTTAAAGGCTTAAAGGCTTGGGAGACTTTCATTTTGCTACAATAGAATGCCAGTAAAGTCCCTCTGTATTGTTCATAACAGAAATCTGAATAAGCCACAGGAATGTATAATAGAATACTCACTGCTTCCAGAGCCTTCAGTCCACTCTTTATACTGTAGACGTCCTTCTCCAGTTCAGCCAGACTGTGCACAGAGCAACAACAAATCAAACAACAGCCTCCAGATCAAAAACTTCTCAGTGTTCATAACTCACCGAATTAGGCACAATCGCCAAAGTTCAGGTTTTATATAAAAAGGAATAAAAAAAATGGACAATAAGGTTTCCTTAAATAACGATTATACTCATATTTATGTTTTAATACTACATTATACCACAGCACTGATTAATTTTTTATAAACTAGAAGTGCCAGCTATAATTCAAGTCACAGTTTATACTAATGCGCTATAGTAACATCTATTTCACAAGGACTTGAAATGCGGACACGCTGCATAATTCAATAATGAACAGATTTTAAAATGCGCTGTTATATAACAAAGAAAAAAAAGGATATTTGTTTATATGGTCAAGGTTTGTGTAAGGAGACATTTAACATTTATGGAAGGAGTCTCCAGTGTCAGCACTGTGTAACTAGTCAGTAGGTTTTCCGCCACAGGAAAGTCTTCAGGACAGAGGAGTTTGCACTTTCCCGTTTCACAATAATATGACAATCTGCATTTTTTAAATTAACCTTTCGTGTGGACATTCCACAACATTAAATGTAGCTATAAATAAAAAAAAAGTATGTGTCATTCTTTAATAAATAAAATATTGCAATTGTTGGCAAATTCCTGTGATATAAAAGGAATGAAACGCTTCTGGACGTGCTGCTGTAGGAAAATCAGCTTTGGGGTGGTAACAGTGACTTTGTTTCACCACCATGTCGTTGATTATTTTCCTGTTGTCCTGTTGTCTTTTATTCTTTACTAAAATCAGAGTTGCTTAAGGTGAACGTGTGACTCACTTGACTTTTGCTGCCTCGGGTACACTGAGCAGATCCTGCTGGACGTTGAGGGTGTCGGGATAGTTCTTCTCAAAAATCATGATCAGGTAGTGCAACATAGTGATGTTTCTGTGAGAGACGAGCATACAGTAAGTGAACACGCCACTCCTTCAAATCACTAACACATGGATTCATATGCAAATCATTGCGAATCATTAACTTTAACCTGAAATATTCTGATCTCATTAGATGTAGATATCAAAATGTTAAAATATAATAAAAAAAACTCCATATTCTTTGTTTTTGCTACCTTGATCATACTTCTGAACCTCCATATGACCTTTAACAGGACAAAACTTGACTCTGATTGGTTACCTAGGAGTTTTCAACATCTTTTTCCAGGTCTGAAGGTTCAAGTTCAAGTTCAAGTGGAGTTTATTGTCATTTCAGCCATATACAAGTACATAGTGAAACGAAACAACGTT
>CM075012.1:7246002-7289150 GCA_037576675.1 Pangasius sanitwongsei
GTGTGTGTGTTCCTTCAGTCCTTCAGTCCAGTTTCTAAGTATTGAGAAGTCTGATGGCATGAGGGAAGAAACTATTGCACAGTCTGGTCGTGAGGGCCCGAATGCTTCGGTACCGCTTGCCAGACGGCAGGAGGGTAAAGGTGCTAATGAGTTCTTATAACCAAAACAATTGTAAATGATTACATTTACATGTAAAATCGTCTAGTAACTACAAAGAAACATCTGATTTTATCAACAATTCACACACATTTATGTGTACTTAAGTAATCTGATAATGGGAAAATTCTGGGTCATGAAATAACTGGATATCCTTTTTCAAAAAAACATGGTACCCCTGCCCATGAATTCACTAATTAAAGTGGATATGATATAAAATTCCTGCTAAATATCTATTTGGGAGTTTTTGTTTTTAAATAGTAATATTTAAATTTAAATAGTAATGGAAAATAATGCTGGCCTTCTTCAGGTAGTAAAATCTTTTACAGTGTTCACATATGCAGATGTAGGAAGACTAAAAATATCTTATTAATGGTGTAAATACTAAGCTCCAGCTATCTTTAATCTGCTATAACATACGTATAATATGCTGTTTACACAAGCACTTGATTAATCTGGTTACTGCACATAAGATGCCATGAATATTTGAGTAGATTTAGAGACACCACATTACTCAAGGGCCAATTACACCCAACCACAGTGTCCCAGCAATCGCTCAAGTCACAATTCAAATGCAGCACTGACCTGTCTATGCTTGACTTGGTGTCTACAATCTTGTTTAGGCTGGACACTTTGAAGCCATAGGCATTCCCTCTCTGGCCTTTGTTCAGGAAGTTCCCAAAGGCCAGGACCACCTCCAAAATCTGAGTCAGACGTTTACTCCTCATCACCTCACGGGACGCACACACAATAGCTGAGGAGAAAGCAGACGTGGGAAAATGAAGAAAACTGACTTTCTTGACATCAGTTAAGAGAGTGCACAGTGTACATGCACTTAAGAGAGTGAGGAATAATAATTATAAAGACAATTATAAACAATTAGACAATATGTACATTATCAGGTTATGATAAGTATGGAATAAAACACTCGGAGGCATGCTGTCAAATGCTGCCGGAAAATAATCCAAGACGTGGGTGGTGTGATGCCACGACCAACTCGAAGTGAATTATTTTCCTATCAGCAAGCCCCGAAGTGTTTTACTCATCTTATAACAATACAAATTTGTCAATTATTACATTTTTAATTTGTTAAGGAATGACAGTTTTTATCTGTTTATAGTTACATTTAATGTTGTGGAATGTCTGTGAGACAAGTAGACAATGTACTGATTGTTATAAAACTCTGACACTGCAGACTCCTTCCATAAATGTTAAATAAACATCTCATTCCATCTCCTTCACCATATCAATGATTATACATAGCCTTAAATTATATAAATGTCCAGCACCTGTGAATGAGTTGTTACTACAGAAACAATAACGTATTAGAATAAGCATGTAATAATAACACAAACTTATCGTCTGAATTACAGCCATAACTACTACTACTGTCAGAGCTGCTGTTATAGAAAATTAAGTAACATCATCCGACCAATCAGCACTGTGCTACAAATCTGCAATATTTGCACAATCACCTCGGCCTTATTTTCCATAAAGAGCTTATGGGTCTTACAGACCGGCCATGTTGGCATCAGTCCTACATTATGAGCGCAATCCTCCCTAAAACAAAATCCTCCATCACTCTCTCAATCATAAATGGGCCAAAACAAGATTTAATCAATGCAATCAATACCAAACCACACATATGTTGCAAAAGGTTTCAATAAGACAAGGCTATCGTTCCCTCTTTATTCTTTTCACCAAAATGAATTTCTCAGGAACACACAAAGACAAAACCACCAAATTTCCCGAGAAAGCCCCTGGCATCAGACAAAACCATTACTTTAACCTCAGTGTCCACTATAAGCCAGATCATGTGTATATAAATTTCTTCATCAGTGTGTGTTTGAGGATGAATTGGTCTAAACTCTGATCTCTCCTCACTGTACTGGGATTCCCATCATGAGCTCCCATTACTGAATCATCACACAGCTCTGACGCCTGGCCACAAGTTTCTTCTCACTCATACAAATCACACTCCCAAAGAAGCGTGGTTAAATTTAGGCTCAGCCTCCAGCTCATGGTTCTCTAAAAACTCTAAACGCCTCTGATTTTGACATGAGTGAACATGCGAAGGTGGGGTGGTTCGCAGATTCTTTGCCAGCGTTTGTTGTTCCTTTCCACTGGTAGTTAAAACCATTCTCCATAGACTATAAAGCCACTCTGGACATTAGTCTTCCACTGTGTGGCCTCTCAGATTTATGCTCTCATACAGGACATGACAGATGCATGGAGGGAAAGTGCAGGATTGTTAGTTGATAAAACACACTAACATTTGTGGCTTGTTAGTGTTTCGGCTGTAAATGGTGTGTTTTCATGACGTGCGGTGCAGAGACCGAACTCTTTCAATACCTCAACCTATTTTTCAGTCAGACGGGTGTCTTGAGGTGCTGCAGTGTCCTTGAAGGTGAGGTAAACTGTTACTGAGGTCTTCATGAGCCACATGCCAGAGTAGATTCTGTTCATGTAGTGAACACCCACCGACATGCACAGATACACATAGAGTGGCTTGCATGAGTATTGTTTAGAATTACCATTGGCCTCTTGGTTGTTCCTCTGATTAATCCCCTATTTACCTGGTCACTGACTTTTGGTGGATGGCCTCCTCTAGACAGAGTTGCAGTTGTGCCATGTTCTTTCCATTTTATTAATAATGGAGTTAATGGTGCTCCGCAGGATGAATTTTGTTCCAAGTGTGTTTTGACAGCTCTTTGTTCTTCATAATGTTATTTGATTAGTTATGTTCTCTAACAAAGTCTGAGGCCTTCCAGGAACAACTGTATTACTGTTGAGATCATGTGACACTATAATTAGACACAGTTGGACTCCATTCAACTAATTATGTGACTTCTGAGGGGACTGTTTGCATTAGTACTAATTTAGGGATTTTACAACAGGGCTGAATACTTATGCAATCAGTTATTTTATGTTTTTTGATTTGCAAATAAACTATTTTGATTTTATTTCCCCCCAGGTCAATATTGTGGGCTATTTTGTGTAGATTACTAACATAAAATCCCAATTAAGTCCATTTCAGTTCCAGGTTATAAACTATAAAGTGTGGGAAAGTTCAAGGAGGGTGAATATTTATGTAAGCCAATGTACTACCCCGCTAATCCTGACCAACCCCCACACACACAATTCCATTTGCATGAAGTGTATTCCAACTCTTTGATGCAATGAGCCTTGTTCATGAGAGCGACTCTCCTCAGCATTTGCCAGCTTTCCAAAACAGCCTCCCTGGCAACTCGAGAGAGGTTCAGGCACCAGAGACACACATACAGAGCCATACACACATTCTCTCCATCATAGGTACTGATATTATACTATTCTGAAAACTACTGGGGACCATTTTCGCGAGCATAGTAGAATAATCGTATTATAAATTATTGTTAATTTGACTGGACAGAAGCCAGTTCTTTTCTGTAACTACATATTTGCTGTTTGCATGATTGTATGTATATAAAGGCACTGGCATGGGTAGAGTGAGGCAACAGGGGGCGTGAGATGCACAATCTGTCAATGCAGTGGTATTCACTAATGATACCACACATCAGACTCCATCTTAGTGCGAACAGGTTAATCCTGTATTTTCCTAACTTCAAACTGCAAGTCCCATTTCTTACAACCTCATTTTGTTGAGGTATGTAATTCACCCAATTAGTAAGTGATGAATAAAACACTTTGGGACATGCTATAATAGGAAATTAATCAAGGACGGGGGTAATTATGTCCTAAGACAGCATGCCCTGAAGTGTTTTCTTCCTCTTATACCATAGCAACATTTTTAATAATGATTTTTGAATATAAAAATGGCATGATCTTTTTTTTTTTAAATCAGTTTATAGTTTTTATTTAGCCATGAAAAAAAAAAAAATCCTCATGACTGACCATCAAAAAGGGCTAACACTGGAGACTCCTTCCATAAATGTTAAATAAACATCTTCTGGCATAAAGCACAATATCAACAATTACTGTATATGTTTTCTTTGCTAAATAACAACACAATTTTAATATGTTTATTTATGTGGAGCATCTGCCATACAAGTCCCTGTAAATTAACTGTTACTACAGAAATATTAGTATTACAACAAGCACGCTACTTACCCTCCACCTTTGGCTTGGTCTCTGCAAGTCGTTCTGCAAACTTCTTTTTGAAGAACAGCGACTGGAGCCTCTGCTGGTAGTGATCAATCCTAACCAGGAGTCAGGCAGAGGTAGAAAGACAAAAAAAGAAAAAAGAAAAGAATAATCAGTCTCCACAGGAGAGTCATTTCAAAGAAAGTTTGGCTCTCCCACACAGATTCCTGAGCTTTTATCCCTAATGAGCTGCTGCAAACTCTGTGCACTCGTGGAGAATCATGATGCAGGGACCCCCCTCTGCTGAGAAGGGGGAAGAAAAAGGGTGGAAGAGTAGCAGGATGATTTCAAAGCGTAGTTATCCATACTGAATGATAAAGAGGGAAAATAATAGTGCATTTTGGGGGCGCCGGTGAGACTAGACGAGAGGTTGTGGAAATTTCAAGAGACCACAGACTATTGAGGAGGTTCACATTTTATAAAAGTCAAAACATGCCATTAGCAATCAAGGACACCACAATGAGGGGATTTTTTTTTCTTGGATTTTTGTTTGATAAGATGTTTTTAATGCACACTTAACACTGTTACCATCAAAGTTTCTCTTCACCTCAATTTGACCACAGGGTTCATTTACCCAAACAAGCCATCTGTACCTGCTCATGTCGTAGAGGAAGCGGTCGGCGCGTGCCATGCGATCCAGCTCATGCTTGTGTTCCTCCAGAAGGTCAATGTCACTCTTTTCAGGAACAAACTTTAACAGCTGCCAAAAAAATGCATTACACAATACCATAGATTCAAATCAGGATATTATGTAAGGAATAAAACAATTCAGGTGTTTGTGCTGGTGTAGTAAAATAATCAAAGTCAGGGTGGTGTGATGCGGCCCAACAGATCATATCTTGTTAAAAGATTTATCTACAGCCAAGTCTTTATCTCTCTCAGAGGCAACTAGATTTGGAGCTAAAACATCCCGGTATCACTCTTCACAAGAGTGTTTGGTATATGTTAGAGGAGCTGAAAATTTTGTTCTTAAAATAATGACCTGTTTTAGAGGGACATTTCTATAAATGATTGAGTATATATAAAAATGCAGTTGTGTGTTCATATCCACAATAATAATTTCCATTTATTCTCATAAAGGGTGCCGATAAATCTGAGGTTGACTAACTACATCAAATCACAACCAGTTGCGAGATCAGCTTTATAAGCGTTTAAGTACCTGCTCTAACATATCTTTAGCCAGCTCCTCTCTCTCGTCCATTTCCAGAATGGCTCTCTTGATCTCCTCATTGCTCATTTTCAACCTGCATGGGCAGAAATGACCAGAAATGATGACGCAAGCAATATCAGGAATCACTTTAAACACCACGCGTTCACGTGTATGTATGGCCTTACACAGGTTAATCAATGTCGTGCTCTGTAAGCTGTGATCAATAGCTATTGAGCGCATACTCATGGCCTCATTAGGATGTTACTGTACATGCCCCCTGGGTCAGTTTGTGCTGTTTTCTCAAAAAAAAAAAAAAAAAAAATCTAGAAGAAACAAACTGGCTGTTCTTTTATCCCTAAAGTTTGGATGTGCACACTTTCAAGTAATCCTACCTTGCAATCTAAAAACTCTAAGACTGTACAAGCAACACTTAAATGTTAATGTTGTGCTAAATGTTCTAGATTTACACTGAATCCCATAAATACCCCATATCTGACACAAAGCTTTCCTGCATTAACACAAATTCTACATGACTGATGTTGCATTCTCATAAATATCAGTATCAATTTATTGGAGAATCCATACACAGCCCCCGACTTCCCAACCATCAAGTCAATATACAGAACAAAGGTTATATTAATAATTTAATGTTTTTTTCCCCCCAAAAAACAATTGGACAATAATACAGCAAATCCTAAACCATTCAAACATTCCTAAAATATCTGCTGTCAGCAATCCAGATCAGAATTTTTTTTTTTTCAAAAATATTAAATTTACAAGCTTTTAAAAAGACACAAGGACAAGGTCGACCCTGTTTAATCTTAACTTATAAATTCTTACATTTAATTACTAAAAGTTCCTCACGGTAGTTTCTTGAATATATTTTAAGAAGAAACTCTTACTCTTCTTTTAGTTCTACTTAGTAGTAAGCAGTATTTAATTTGTGCCGGACCATGCAGGACGAGGATCCGGCACCTCTATGCTCAGGAACTTATATACCGTATGCAAATTTAAAACAAATAAATACATAAAATAAGGATGTGATAAAGAAATTCAAAATGATTTTATTATTATGTCTCACCTCACTTTCACCTCGCTTACAATTGGCTTTTTCCTGCCTGTGCATTTGCCAGATCACCTCTCCATTGGTGTTCTGGTACCTCATGTATTACAAATTAAGCACTGGTGGTAAGATAACATTTTCTATGAAATTCACCCCTAAGCATTATGAATCATAACAAAAATGTGAATATGTTTTCCTCTTGGGTGTGAAGTGACACCCTGAGAAGATAATGTCTATGAGAATAATGTAAGTTATAATGTAAGTTATGTATTCTGTGCAATACATCCGAAAAGAAATTTGTACAATTATTTATTAGATTTCAAATTCGCATATTTTTGTACATTAGTTAAACATTAGAAGAAACTACTTCACTGCTACAAATTCATTGTTGTTGTTTGTTGTTTGCATAGTTAAGTTATGTGCTGTGTGTATGGCTGAGAGTCATATTCCTTGTGTGTTCAGGCATACTTGGGCAATAAAACTGATTCTGAATGAAAGTACTGAGTCAACATTGCTGAGTCATGATTAAGTACGTACTTGGAGAGTAAGATAACACAGTTCTGCGCCCGCCGCCCATCGATGACGGACAACTCCTTCACTTTCCTTGAGCTTAGATACAAGTCATCCATGGAGCCAGTCTCCTTCTGCAGAGAGCAAGAAAGTGGAAGAGAAGAAAAATCAATCGTCAGAACACATAAAATAGAGTACTTTAAGCACAGGATGACATCTTACATTAAAATCTATGAGCTTTCATTAAGTAGGTTTTGGATAGTCTAATTTGGAATAAATGGGCCAAACACTTTCATGGCAAAATGTGTAAGGAAAAAAAACATACAGGTAATATCTGTGATACACTGCTTCCCCTCCTGAATCTCATGATCTCTTACCCAGCTCATGAGTGTGGTAAAAGCTTCATTCACCATGTACCACCATCGCAGGGATTCTGAAGCCATATTTTACAATCATTCCAGTGAATGAAAAAATACGGGTGCTGAATTAGATAAACAGAGGAAGCTGTGACAAAATGTAGTAAGCCACAAAACGGACATTAGATCCATAACTTTCCATAAAACACTAGATGGACAGGAAACAGCTCCAGGATTCGGAGCAGACGGTTAAGCGAGGACCGTGTGACGGAGGCTGCTGAGGTGAGGATGTTTAAAGTACAGTGAGCTATTTATGGGTGAAAGCTTTTCCTCTGCTCTGTACGCAAGTACAAGAGTGATTCAACAACCGCTGAACGGTATTCCAAATAAGGCTCACTGCTTCCATGGCTGTGGCTGATGGGATTTGGGTTTGGCGCAGGGTCAGAAGACTACTCCTACTCACTTTAAGGCCTTGCCAAAACATCACTCACTACCAACTCGGCAGATGGGCTGGACAGCAGACAACTAACCTTTAGGAAATACTGAGCTTATTGACTATTACTGCAGTGATTTAGCTAAAAATGTAAGAGAGAATAAAACAGAAAAAAACAGCAGACACAATCGTCAGAAATTATTTTTTTTAACCTCTTCAGTTAAAATGTGATTGGTGCATTCACCAAATGAAGTTACTACAAAGCGGTTAAACCAGTGTTTAAAGGTCTAAGCAGCAATTTTGGCTCAAAATAGGAAGACAAATTGTGCAGGCTAAAACTCCACAAAACACACAAACGTGTGTTCAACATGACTGACAGTTAAGCAGAGAAATCTTGTTCTGTCTGTTTGGATGCTGGTGCTCCGCATCATTTGTGGTATTCTTCTCCTAATTAAAGATCATGGGATTCCACCTCTGAGCATATATTTTATTTTAGTAACAGCAGCAAAAATGTACGTTTTTACTTAAAAAATAAATAGGACATAAAGATCAGTGATTCCACCTTTAAGTATTTAACAATGATGTGAAGATATCCCACCAAGCCTGTAGTTTTACACTCTAATACCACTACGCTAGCCCCCTAAAATCTTAGAGATAAAACAAAAACATTGCTGGGATGCATACACAAGTACGCAATACGTTCAGAGCCATATTCGTGTTGATGTTAAATTTGCTGACCCCACGTTTAACTTAACCACACTAACACACTTATGATAACTGATAAACCTTCAAACTAAGTAAAAGCAGTTTTAAGGCCATGTGAAGGTTGTGTGGCTGGCAGCAGATTGTGGGAAAAGGCACAAGGCCAAAGGCAGTGACTACACAAACTAAAGACTCACCTGCTTGAAGGATTGGTTAGTGAGCAGCTCCTGGTCAGGCAGATGGCGAGAGCAGCACAGAAGAAAAAAAAAAAACATTGGAAGACATGCAGTGATTAGCGTCACAAGCAGCAGAACTACAGAAAAAAGGCTCAGCCAGAGCTGGGCTGCAGATTCAGCTACACACACAGAGCCACAGATTCTCACTACTGATGCTGTCAGAGACAAATAAACTACATAGCCATGTAAGTCGATATGATGTATCTGAATTGGAAATGGTGGTGTCATGGTCTCTGCTGTTGGCATGGTCAGTTAGCACAATGAAAGCTCTAGAGATTCTACTCCATGCTTAAGCTCTTTATCAGGTCGAACACAACAAGCCATTCAGCAAAGAACAGCTGCTGTAAACGTGTGGTGGTCTGGGAAAACCCATCGTATGTCACTGTGACTGAATCTTGGCAAATAGGCAAAAAAAAAAAAATCAGGCCAATTTTTTTTTTTTTCTGTCTACAACCTACACAGACACCTCAATTTTCAGGAAGCTAAAATATATTTCACCAAAATGACATGTTTTTTATTGACTTTTTAATCTTGCCTTGGCTATCTTCCTGCAAAGATCATGCTGGGTAAAGAGACAAACAAACAGAGCATAAAAAAATAGTCAGTCTGCCTACAGACATCTAAAGCCTTGCTATCTAAGTGTGATTTCATCACACAGTGAATGGCATGAAAACAGACATAAGCTTAATCAATTCTGTTTGTAATCAGATGCCGGCTGTCAAAAAGTCTGCTATGCTTCAGCACTGCATTCAGAATGGAATATGTAAATGCTGTTTTCTTTCTTTTCCCGTTTGGGGGTAATGAGATATTAAAATGAAATAGCTTCTGGTGGAGATGCATGCAAAAGAGAAACAAATTCCGGTTTACAATGGCCTGCCTTTTTCAGAACTATATATATATATGTAGTAGAAAATGTCAAATTTTCAGCAAGTGAAGGGTTTTCCCAGGTTTGCCACACAAACATGACTCTACAAGGGCAAGGCTTCTAAGTTCCTACTGTAGATCTCCTTCTCACACGCTATCAAACATGGCACAATATGCAAATGATCATTGTCATTGCAAATTAGTTCTAACACAAACAACATATTCAAATCCTCCATACTTGTTGCCTCTGATAAGCCGAAAACATCTTCTCAATATCTTTCAGGTCAAGAACTTTGAAAGCCCGGAGGTCATCGATGTCGTGCCAAATGGTACCAGTGATCTTGTTCTGTAAAAAAAACAAGGAATGAGTCACTGGGAGGGAGGAGGAATCTATAACTCAAAAATAATGACTGAAAATTGTTTGTCATTTTAAGATTTTTCCTAGGTGACAAAGCCAAAGCATGATGCAATGTTTGTCCAACTGTGCCCAACCGTGCTATTTATTTTAGGCTGATTCATGACATTGAAGTGAGCCTTTTGGTTTGTTTAGTCATTACAGTGCCATGACGTGCTCACCTCGCCCAGCTTGGCCCAGTTGAAAGACTTGAGTGGGTGTGATGGCTGTGGGATGCTCTTGCTGCGCTGGCTCGTGCTGCTGCTGAAGGAAGCGGGCGCCGGTGGGAGTGGAGCACCGGAGAAGATGGGTGGAGCTCCGGGAGGAGGAGGCGGAGCCCCTGGAGGAGGTGGTGGTGGAGGAGGGGCTGGGCAGAAGGGGAGTGGAGGTGGAGGCGGAGGGAAACCGGTCATTATTGGAGGAGGAGGAGGAGGCATTGGACCTCCAGGCGGAGGAGGAGGTGGAGGGAAGGCCATACTTCCATTCTAAATGAGAAACAAGTAAGACACGTCATTAATATGCAAAATATATTTGAGATTAGTGGAACAAATATGATTATACCATCCTAAACTATTCAATCCATATCCACCTGAACTAATAAAGGCACCCTAATCTTATTTTTTTGGGGGAAAATAATTTCATGCTCAGACTGGCCATACAGAGTGCCTTATAATGCCTAGCTCAAGACCACTAAATGCTTATAAGCAGTTATACTCACATGCATAAGACTTGTGAATCATCTGTACATGATTTTATATTGTCAGGTTATACAATGCATTGTAATAACTGTTCATAATAACATATTAGACCCAATGCTAGCACAGGCTCTAGTATAGTGTCTGTATGGCAAGATATAATGAATTACAAAATACGCCTATAGTTTCTCAAACTGAACTCCACTCCAATGTTCAATAAGATATACAACACATACATACAAGTAATACAGCCTTATGCATGGTCATCACTGGCTTTAAATGAAGTGAAGGTCTTTTTAAGGTCTTATAAATGTGGATGCAATTTTATTATTATGAAACACTACAAGCTCATATGGTGGGTATTGTAAGTTATTATATATTCTATAAATGTATTTATAAGGCATAACGAATACTTGATTCCTATTACGTGTTAACACTGCAGCATTTTTTTTAATACTGTGACATGCAAATGTTATGTCATAAAACATAAGAGCTTATCCTCAAAATATAGATATGAAAGCAAATCAACACCATCTTGCATGCAGCTGAACAGTTCAGGGTTTTAATCCTTGCTTAAGGGCCGAGCAGTGGCCCTCTGATGGTCATGAGATCTAAACTCACAGCCTCACTAATACAAAACAACAACCACTGAGCTCCTGTTCCAGTTCAGAAAGTTACACGAGCAGAAAAAGAGTACTCACTGAAATATCGTTAATCCGAGAAGACAGGTCTAAAACTTGCTCCCTGGCAGAGCGCAGCTCTACTCCTTCTCTCTGTAGCTTGTCTTTCATCTTGTTCAGAGTCTTCATCATGTCTTCTTTCTCTTGCGTTTTGATCTCACACTCTCTCTCCTTCCTCTCAAGACGGGCCATGAGTTCTGCATGCTCTAAAAGAACAGATGCATACAGTATATATACAGTCAGTAAAAAAACTTTATCAGCACCTAAGTTTTTACTACAGTTTTACAATTTAATAACTGTTAGTCTCACACACTCAGTGAAACAGTACAGAATGGCAAATAAATAAGTAAGGAATTAAACATGACGGGGTGTGCTGGTGCAGGAAAATAGTCTACAATAGGTTGGTGTCATCGGTGAAAAGTTTTCTTCTTCTATTCCATAGGCATTGGTCAACGCTAACATTTTTTTTTCATTTATCAAAAACTGACATGTAATGTTTAGGAACATCCAGGAAACAAGTTCCTGTTATCACTTTGCTATAGCAGTTATAAACAGTCACTCCCTCACCAGTTGCTCTTTTTTTTTAAAAAAAAAATCTAAACTAATAAGCTAAAATTGGAGCTCATCTTGTTACTAAGAAACAACAAAGTCCTCTCTCCTAAAGAATTTCCCATGTCAGAATACTTACAAGTTTCAGCTTTACCTCTAACGGTTATTAGGCTCTGACAGTGGAGACTCCTTCCAAATATGTTGAATAAACTCCTCACAGAAGAGCTCACCATAATCAAATAATCCAATTTCACAAGTTTTTTGACCCATTTATGTGGCGTGTCTAATACAAGTTGTTATTATTGAAACAATAGCATATTAAAACAACTGAAGTAATATAAACCTGTGAATTGAATTACAACGTGCACTACAGTCACAGTGGATGTTATAGAAAAACGATTCACCTTCTGACCAAATAGATTTGAGAATTCAACAGTACTGTATGTTGTGTGCGACAAGTAACTACTACTACTACTACTACTACTACTACTACTACTACTACTGTTTCTACTCAAAATCAATAATGGCTACATAATTTTCCTAATTTACCAGTTCTTTACTTTTCTCTTTTGTCACAAGGAAATTTAAGTAAAAATATGAATTTAGGGTGCTCAAAAACTTTATACTAGAAGTATAAATATCTTAAAAAAAAAAAAAAAAAAATTCATGCACACATACACATGCATCCCCCTTCCACCCACCCACACTGATATAAAGGCTGTGCGTCTGTGTGTACATCGTTACCTTTCCTGAATTTCTCGGCCTGGTCTCGCCACTGTTTCACCTCATTCTCATTGACGAGCCTGCCAGCAGAGAGAGAAGAAAAAAAAAAAGATCAGCCTGCTGTGCTCAGATATCACATATTTAGTTAGAAAGATTTCATTCTTCTGGTTTAATTTGCTTCACTTACCTTCACCATCACTACTTCATCAACTCATTGTGTTATTGTTGTGTAAAGATAATTGTTAATGTACAAGGGCAGGGATATTTTGTAGGCTGAATTGTATCATTAACGTGAATGGAGTTATTTCCATTTAAACCCATTAACAAAGGAACAGACACAGTTAGGTTGAGTTTAAAATAGATATTAAAAAAAAAAACGTACATAGCCATTTAATGACTAAAATGTAAACGCTAACAGGTTCTCACACATTTATCATGAACTGTCAACATTAGGTGTTGACTTTTGTTATGTAAGAGTCATTAAATAGTTATGTATCCTGACAGAAGGTTTTAGTTCGGCATAAGATTAGGGTTATGAGACCTTCTGAAAAAAAAGCTTAAAATGAAACACCTGGATGAGCGCTGCTTTCCGTAGCTGAGGAGAACAAAAACAAAGTGAGACAAGAGAATTACAGTCACCTCATGGAAGAAATGCAGGTATGGAATGAAGAAAAAATAAGGATGTTCAATATAAATCTCGAAGAAAAAAAAAGATGATGTATAATGTCTCTTTCCTAACAAGCTGTTACCACTGAAGCTTGTTTCAAACAACAAGTTCTGCCCTTCAAAAACTGAACAAACAGCTAAACAAAAAAGGTAAAACGAAAGGTTTTCAGCTTCCAGCCAACACCAAGAAAAGCTTTCTCTATTTTCACTGCTAAAAAAACATGTCTGGACAAATGGCTATTAGTGAAAGCAGAAGATCCTTCTTGGCTCTGTAGTGCCATTTTAGTGAATAGGTTTGGTGTTGTTAATGTTTATACTGGAAAGAACTGCTCTATAGTGTAAAAATTAGATAAACACAGTTCAGTAGGAGCTGGCAGAGAGCCGAATGTACAGGCAAGCTTCTCCTCTAAAGCGTTTTCCAATCTCGCCTTCACACTGGAGACTAAACACATTAATCGCAGACTTTGGCTTGCCTTTGCTAATGATGATGGCGAATAGAAGTGTGTGAATGCTGGCTATTTGGCCTGAACACACAGTGACTGAAAAGGGCAAAAACAAGTAAAAGGGGGATGACAGAAAGATGGACAAGAGAGGAGTGGAAAATAATGACAATGCAAAGTCTGGACAGAGGAAGGACGGCAGGAAATGGGATCTACTATAATTTAACAGATATGAGAGAGAATGAGACAGGGAGAGAAGAGGAAGAATTCTTCAGAGTAAAAGGAAAAGGAATGAGTCAAGATAAACAAAATGAGGAAGACGGAAAGAGTTGCGTAATCTCAGAAAGGAAAAGTACCCAATATCTTTGTTTGGTGTTATTAATTAATGCTGACTGGTGATTCTGGTGAACCATATAAACACTTACGCAGTCTTTACTTAAAATTGTAGAATCAAATTTCTTTGGAGTATTTCCATTAAAGCTTGAAATGTGTGTATGTGTGTCTGTGTGTGTGTTTGGACTAATTCAATTCAAGATTTCAGGCACCTACAACAATGTTATGTTAACTCACATCATCCATGGTTCCTCAACAGTTCACTTATAAGCCGTTTAGAGGGTGTAATATCAGTGTGCATTACAAAAGCGCATGCACGCACACTCTCTCTCTCTCTCTCTCTCTCTCTCCCTCTCCCCAGTCAGCCATCAGATGAGCTAGTGCTGTTTCTCTCATTACTGTGTTCTTCAGTCGAGCTTGAAACCTTCTCATCCCACAGTGCCAGACTTCACTTTGATCTGCACTAGAACTGAAGATGAACTCCTGACTCCTTAATTTTTTCAAGGTTATAGTCACAAACCATGCAGCACTTACATTCTAATTATGTTCCTGACATTGAAATTGTCCAAAGGAGAAACATCTGGGTCTTCCCCTTTCTCGTCCTGCAGAACAATCTGTTGAAGGATTCGGTCTAGAAGCTGCCACTGCTGTACACTGCCTGCTCCTCGTTTATCTGCAATACAGAAATACTGGAGTTTAATACAGCAAGGGCCAGCAGATACAATGGAGAAATGTTACTCTATAATTAAGACACTGTACTGTATGTACCTTTCACTAATTGTTGCCTACTAGCTATTCCTTCCATACTGCATGATAGCCATGAATCTGGAAGGGTGAATGCTAATACATGCTTCCCCTGAGATACATGAAGCCACTGCATTATGTGGCAGCTGAACATGCTTGTAGGAGAATGTCACCTACTCAATTCTGTATATACATATAACATCACAGCAGCCCACAAATGACTCATGTTGCTCTAATCCACCTGATAGCCAGCCAAGGCATCTCTTGGATTCATCTCTTAGATACCACTTGAGCGCCATCTTTTCGGTTTTAAGTCAAATATTGTGCACATAGTCCAAATTATCTAACATTTCTCTTTAGCAGATTATGATAAAACAAATATTAGATTATGAAACCCATTTTCTATTGGTAGATACACTAAATGTCAAAAAGTATATGGACACCTGACCAACACACCGATATATGGGCCTTCCCCAAACTGTTGCCACAAAGCTGGAAGCACACAATTGTCTAGAATGTCTTTGTATATTGTAGCATTACAATTTCTATTCACTGAAACTAAGAAGCCCAAACCTGTTCCAGCATGACAATGCTCCTGTGCATGCTCCAGTGAGCTCCATGAAGACATGCTTTGCCAAGGTTGGTGTGGATGAACTCCAGTGGCCTGCACAGAGCCCTGACCTCAACCCCACTAAACACCTTCGGCATGAGTTGGAATGCCGCAGCCACTTTCCAAAATCTAGTGGAAAGCTTTCCCAAAATCTAGTGGAAAGCCTTCTCAAAAGAGTGGAGGTGGTTATAGCAGCAAAAGGAGATCAACTTTGGAATGGGATGTTCAGCAAACACATATGGGTATGGTGGTCAAGTGTCCACATACATTTGACCAATATAGTGTATTTTTTTGCTTCTTTCTAGAAATAAATGCTTAAAATAATCAAAATTATCTACCAACAAAATACAAATTTAAAGCAAGAAAATGGTTTTAATAAGTTCTTTTCAATTTCAAACTTATAATTTTTGCAGTGTAGGATTGTTGCTATGGAGTAACTCCGAGTTTCGCATCCACACCAAATTGTAATGTAAATTGTAAATTGTTTGTTAATGTGTTTTGTGAGTTTAAAGTACTAATTTAGACGTTAAATGTACGCATCTCAGCTGAATAACCTACCCCAAAGTACCCTTAAAGTACCCTACACTTTGCCTTGTGATTAAATCCTCCAAGGAAATCAATTTGAGATTTTCTAATTCTAAATTCTAACTATAGAACTTACTACATTCTTTAAAGAAACATGGGCAGATAAACAATAAAACTCAGTGGATAATCAGAGTTTGTATTGATCACAAAAAGCAAGTATTATTGCATCATAAAAAATAAGGGCCTATAATGTTTCAGTATGCAAATACATGATGTACAATGCTGGGTTAGCAGAGGAATAGTATGGCTACATGTAGTATTGGGGGCATTCTCTATTTGCACATACACAGAAGCTGGATTTCTTGATGAAGGTAAAGGTATAGGCACCAGTTATTATGCCAATAAATCAATTCGCATACAATTTAGAAAAATATCATATTCAGTCAGACAAGTTTTGGGTGAATGATTACTACAAATGGCTAATGTCAGTCCTGGGCTGCTAGAAAAATAAGCTTGGCTTAGTTGATGAGCACTCACATGGCATCTGGAGGCAGTGCTGGAGAATAGACAGAAGATGAGGATAGGCATCTGTGTGGCTCAGCTTCTTCTTAATCAGCTCAAACATCTGGCTGGCGCTCTTTGTATCCACATGCGTCTGCAAGGAAATCCCCCATTCATTTCCCCAATTAGAGCAAAATTTCAATGAAAATCAGAATGAATTAAAACTTTTACTGCTTATAGACATGTGCAGCCTGTCAGTTTTGGGTAAACTGGTTAATGGGACTTACCGTGTCGAAGCGTTTGGCCAGTTCACTGTCATCTTCATTCCTCACCATCTCGAAAAAGTCCAAATGTCTGAAACAGAGAAAATGGGCAGTGAATTGAATTATTTGGAGGCAACTAATCTTTGTCTTAAAAAAAAAAAAATCCAAGAAAGAGTCTCTGACCTATCGAGAGTTGCGTTCTCATGACCTCTAAGCTTGTCGATGACTGGCTGGATCCCCAACATTAAGAATTCATACCTTAGATGAAGACGAAACTCAAGGTTGTCCTGTGCACAAAAGCAAAGCAAGTCCTACAGTACTGTTCTGACAAACATGATGATGTTTACAATGGCACTCAAAGAGGTTCGATTGTTGAAAAGCTCTATTGATGTTTTGGTGCAGAAACAGTTGCATGAAGGTTTATTGATCAACTGACCTCTCCAGGTCCTGCATTTAGCACAGCGTTGATGAAGGACATGATGGCAGTCTTCAGGTTGACCTCGTCCCTGTAGCGTCCTGTGCTCCTGTCCAACTCATGCAGAAGAGTCTGGAAGGCAGTGATAGTACAGTCTGACTACTGGATTCAAGCCACAGAAGCTTATCCTAGTGTGTGTTTGATTCAACAGCTTAAACACTGTAACCAAAGTTTTAAAAGTAGGTTACAATGATAAAAAATTATATAATATTCCCATATTAAACACTGGTTTAAACGTTGCAACCAAAGCTTTAAAAGTAAGTTACGATGAAAAAAAATATATATTCCCACCAAAGAATAAAAGCGAAAAAAGACGTCCATGGATGTTTATTATAACAACAAAATAAACATTGCAACTGCATCCATTAATAAAAAAAATACTGTTGGACCATTTTTAGTCTTATCTGCGCCACCTTGTTTCAGTTCCAAAATATATCGAGTTTTTTTTAACCCATATTAAGTTTGACATCTTGTTTTTTTTTCCCTATTTGTTTGAAAAGACATAAAAAATTCACCCATAGGCAAATTTACATATTTCAATTGTCTTTGTTCTCAAGAGGCAGCAAATATTTAGCGCTATGTAAATGACACCAAGCTAATTCATAGTTACTAGCTGGAATTTTCTGTAGACCACGTTAACATTTTCAAATGATTTATTTAAACCCAGGTTAATATAACAGAAGAAAACGTTTATTAGATCATTAAAGAGACCTTTATCTACCTAAGTTTCAGCAGATAGCCATTTATTATCTTTAAAAATTAGCTTTTGTGTTAAATTGACATACTGTCCTGTACGTCCAGAAGAGTCAATAGGTCACTGACAGAGAGTCACATTACCCACTAATGTTTCAAAGTCTCACATTACTTGACGCCAAGCATGACAAAAAAAATACAAGAACAAACAGATAGTGATGACAAATGGCTCTACATACATTTAAGGTCAATAAAACATGACCTTTGGAAGTGTGTGTAGCTGTTGTTCTTCACAGCGTGTGCCACAGTTAAAATTACACACACATACGAAGTATATTTTGATACACTATAACTGCCAAGATAGCCCTAAAAAAAACCACAAAGTAAAATCTAGCTTTTCAACTCTCAACTCCTTTTCAATCTTTCAACAATATGGCGATTGATTTTTTTTTATTGTTTTTTTTTTTTTTTTCACATGAGCAGCGTGTTACATAGTACAATGATCAAAAATTTCTAATTTTATTGCCATTATAGAGACAAAGATTGAACATAATAATATGGAAAAACTCAACTATGTTTGTGTTTTGCATAATCACTTTATAATGACAACATTAAATACATCAGTATGTACTGGTCAGTTCTGATGCAGTATTTTTGAGTCCTCGGTTTGATCAGCAGAAATACTTGATGCTTGATCTGCATCCAGACCACAGTCTGCCAGCTGATGACCCCTGCCCTTGACTAAGCTAGTACAGCTAGGCGATTAGGTAGATAATACCACTAGCTGGGTGCTCCTTTATTCATAATAGTATTCACTAGACTCATTTCTTTCTGGATTGGAGTTAAATTTGCTCCTATTCAACTCTAACCAGACATCACAGTACCTGGAAGCGTGTCCTCTCAGCGGCATACTTCTGATAGTGCGCCATAGCCTGCAGCACTTTCTTATGGCCGTCAGGTACCAGGCAGAGAGCACCCAGGATCTCCAGAACGGCCACCTTGGTCTTGATGTTGTCCTGGCGTAGGCTCTGGGAGATGGTGTCGATGCTCTGCGGGTGAGCCAGGACATGCGCTCGGCCCTGAGAGTTGTTCATCAGAGCTTTGATGCAGCCGATGATGGAAGTGTGGATGCGGCTCTCTGATGTCTCATAGTCCATGCTCTTCAGGAAGTTCAGCAGGCACGTGAGGCCGTCCAGTTCAATGAAACGCGTCACAAACCTGTACATCAAGAAACCAAATTATCAAGTCAAAGCAGGAAAGTCCAAAGATTTTCACAGTCTGAAGCTTCATTTGAGAAGTCAGTGACGTGCCAGAAAATTTCAACATTACCAACAACAAAACCAAATAATGTTTAAAACACTGTGCTGATCTGCCCTTTCTTTCTCCATTCTCTTGTACCCATAGCCGTCTTGGCAGGCCCGTAACCCAGATGCCTTCCGTAGAATCTCACACTTACAACTGTTCGTTCCGTAAACAAACCTTGAAATGTGACAGTATGAATGAAACAACTCTTTTAACCCTCATTCATCATAGCAGCCGAAATGACAGTGCTCATTAGTCAGCCTAATTAAAGCCAATCATGCTGTTAACATGGCTGCTTCATCGCAGCTCTCTCAAATAACCTGTGTTCATACATACAGATGGGGTATATCAACGTTAGAGTCAATCTGTCTTTTTTTACGACCCCATCTACACATCTACATTCATACAGAAAGTCTCTCTGCTTCCAGCAATGCCCTTGATCATACCTTTCCAGACCAAACACAGCTCTCCAGGAAGAGCACAGCTGTCTGTCCAAACTTCTGTGGATCCCTGGGAGCAGAACATGCATGAGATCACAGCTGGCCTGCACTCAATGCACTACTCCACACACTCAATTTTTAACACGACAGTCTGGATTAGCCCGTTATCCTATTTCCACATTAACTCTAGAGTGAGCACTCAGATCTCTTAAACATCTCACATGATCTGCACTCTGGAGTGGTTTTAGGTGGGCTGTTCTGAAGCGATCGTAACAATAAAAAGCAGTTGTGTAACGCAGCAGTTGTTTAAAACCTCACTGCCCTTCACTCCATTAGATGCGCGTAACAGCTGAACTATTGGGAGGACGAGTGACATTTGGGTTTGGATCCCACATTTGTTAGCCATAAATAGTCTCCTGAAGAAAAAAAAAAAGAAAAAAAAAAAAAAAGAAAAATGGCTTGCCTTGTTATTTGACGTACACACAAACATATGTGCGTACTTGTAAAAGCTCAGCTAGGAGCTCGGCTTTGACGCTGACGTGTCTGAAACTGAGGAATGCCTACGCTGAAAGATTGTTCGGTTCTCACCAAGCATATCACTCTCCTTATCCTACCTCTATTTCATATCCATCATTAATAACGTGAGTATGGAACATATTCGTCTCTGTGCTGACTGCCTCACTCGGCCAGGAGTCATACATTCTGGAACAGACGCTGTATGCTTAACTCTGAGGACACAAGACTCCCCCCGTTGCCCAAACACCACGCAGAAAGAAAGAGCTCACGGCATGCGATATGAGCCAAGACACAGACAGACACAGTCTGTGCCAAAGAAGCCTCTACTTAAGCCTTGGCTCTGGAATAATGAGGTCGGGTCTAATGGGTAAGCCAGTTAAAAAGGCCACCTTATTGAAACTGTGAATTTAGTTTCCAATAAAAATAAAAAAAAGCCTTTTTATGGTGTAGCTTGTAGTGTTTAAAAGTGTTTTTAAACCTATAATAATTATATATATCCAACCCCACTATTCAGACTTAATAAATTCTGGAAAACTGTATTTATAACAAAAATAGGGGTTGCTATTTCCCATTATTTTAATGGGGAAAATTAAAATGCATTCCAAGCCCACCTGGATATCCCAAAGAAATTTCCAAATATCACGTAAATCCTATAAAAACACCAAAATAACTAACTTCCATTCATCTTCTCACTGAGAGAGTGTGGGATTGCTTTCTTCTCAATGGATTACGCTAATTTTACAGTTTTACATTTCGCCGTATTGCTGTTATTTATCATGATGTAAATGCACATTACTCCCTCTGTTAGTCCTCCCATACTAACTCCCTCTGTTAGTATGATTATAATATTCATAATGAACGGATAATGTGTTCTAAACAGATACAAATATAGAATTGAAGAAGAGGCACGTTATTCGTTTTTACATGTTATTTTTAAAAACTTGCCAGAAAGGTTAACAGGGCATCTCACTGAGATTAGAGGTGTGCATCGGAACTGGAATCCTACAGCAAGCAACAAAAAAAAGTTGCGCGAGCTGAACGTTTTTACTTTCATGCAGGAGTGAGGGAACTCGGGTTACAAAGATCACAGATTAGGCCACTCCCACTTTGGGTTTAAATTTGAATACAGGTACTCTATATACTACCACATAATAGATGTAGTCATTTTGGAATATAACTTGCTGTTTTTGCATGGCCTGTCATTTTAAACTTCCTTTACGCACACTCCGGAATAGTATGGGTAGTGTTATGCCAAATTTACTAGCTGGACAGTGGGAAATCTTCATCAAAAACTAAGATTTGTTGTAGCAGGAATTCAGATGACAGGAGTCCAAATATCAGGGTTTGGATGCAATTTCAAATATACCTTAAAAATAAACGTGATTCGCAATACTGCAAATGTCTTTGTTTCAGGCTTTCAATAACATATTTCTGGCCCTGACATTGTGTACAGTAGCTCTGTGTGTGTGTGTGTGTGTGTGTGTGTGTGTGAGATGGGAACATGCCTACTCGGCTCATGAGGCATAAACAGATTAAACAGAAAGGGTGGGATTGCTTAGGGGAAGCAGGTGGCCCATCAATGTTTTCATCAATTAGAATTCACCTCTCGTTAAAAAAAAAAAAAATACAAATTGCTTCTTTAAAGCATAAAAGGGGTGTGACTGGTTTAATATGGCTAGAGATGCTAGGTGGATTCTCCTCATCAAAAGAGCGATTCCCGAATTTTGGATGCATACTGAATATTAGTGAGGTCTAATGGCAAATAAAACATGTGTCTTTTCCCTTCTGCAGTGACTCCATTCTCAAAGACCTCACACATGTGAATGAGCTCATAAAATTTTTTTCTCCTCTACAGTGAAAGAGCAGACGGCAGCATAGCGGTACTTGCCGCCAGAGGTGTCAGGAGCTCATGGGGGAAATGTCACATGATCCTAGTACAATTCTGCATAAATAACCTATAAAAATAATCCATCTGATCCTCCTTCTGCAACCCTGCTGAACAAAAAAGCTTGATTTAAACACTATAAATCATTCAGCCGAATAGCCCGGGTGGCCCAGGCTGGTGTGTGTGTGTGTGTGCCACATGGTGCAACTTTGGCACTGGGGAATTTGGCACCAATGAACAAGGAATCTATATATTTACATAGAACATATGCAATGACACAGAACATGTGCATAAAATGCTAAATTTAACTAGCCACAGTGGATGAATTTAGCACTGCTGACTCCCCTAAGGGCAGATTTAAAGGATCCTCTAGGAGCACATAAGAATCAACCAGCTGAGATACAGAGATAACTAGAAATGACCAAACAATAAAAGCACACACAAACACACCTACTCTGCACTAAAAACACTCCTTATTGAATCAGGTTGGAAGAGGACTGTGTGGGAGAAACAGCTGGGGTAGGACAGCGTCGTTTAAAGCTTGGCCAACGCAAACGCCACCTCACAGCACACTTTCTGCAGGCCAAAGCCGCCTCTCTTGCTCTCTCATCTCGTTTCCCCTCGGACCATGCAGAGCTCAGCTACTATATTCACACGGCACCGGGAGAAAAACACGACTCCGTCCAAAATCTTCAAAGGTGCAGTGTTGAGTTTCCGTGAAGGCATTTGACAAATGTGAAAACAAAGACGTTTGGTAGGTTCAATCTATCTAGCCTTTTAGCCTTTTCTGAGCTCACTCTGTCAATATTTTGAAGCCTAATATTTGAACGAGACACAGAGAGCGAGAACTCTGGATTATTTTTATAAGCTGTTGAGAGGACAGAAAGCCACCGATCTCATGTCACCGTTTCTCTCAAAAGGCATGAGGTCAAAATATCTTTAGAGCACTACCGAAAACAATGCAAAGACGCATTTTATCACCTAGTGGGATAGACTATACAGCAGGGACTGTCAAGTGGAGGACTGCAGTCCAGACTCAGATCCAGCAAAAAATATCAGCGGAACAAACCAAGTGCTTGAAAAAATACTCTAGCAGAAGAGAGATGGCCATAAGTTCAGCAACTCTAGTTTTGTTTTTACCCCATTTTTCCCCAATTTAGTCATTTGCTAGCTCCCATACACTAGCTAACTCTCCCCTGTCAGCTGACAGCTCCTAACCAGGGTGGGTGGAGGACAGCACGTGAGTCTTCCAAGACCCGTGAAGCCAAATACCACGACTTTTTCAAATGCTGCTCATGCTGTATAACTGGGCAGCTGAACACACTCACAGGAAAGCGCTATCTACCCCCTTCCACATACATGAGCTCACAGACCCCATGATTGGTTAGTATCAGCCACAGAGGACTCTAGCCTTTTCATATGTATTTATGTAAATTATTTAGCTGAAGGCATCAACCCAGAGACTAGATACAGGGCTAGAGACATTAGCCCAGAAAGGGGAAAGTTTTCAAACAATTTCACAGATTTTTCAATTTATTTTCAACAAATTATTCTCTCTGGTCTGATTTGCAAACTTGACAACATGCCCTAAAAAAAAACTGGACAGAAAAGTTTGCATTTATTCTCCCTGCATCAAAATCAAAATAGATTGTCTGAAAAAAATCTACAAAAAGCTACAAAACAAAACAACCACTTTGAACTGACATGCCTTATTTATAGCCATGAACTAGTCATTAAAGATTAAGCATTTAAAAAGGTAATTATTGTTGCCATTCGGTTATGTTAGCTGCTTATTTGGCCCTTTGTAAGCAAGGACTGTCATGTAACCAGACATTCACCAATTTTTGCTGGATATGTGCAGGCACACTGACTCACACACACATCTAAGCAGGGATTTCACCTTGACCCCAGCTCATATAAGTCTATCCCTATGAGTCACCACAATAAATGAAGCAGACTTCCTTAGATCAGAAATGATTATGCATTGCTGAGTGATCCAAGCTTCGTTAGAGGCTATTTCAGGATCTCGTCTTCATTAGAGAGATGGAGTGTAGGGAGGACAGGAGTGCAGTGTAGACATGGAGCCTGTGTTGTGGTTGCACTATACACCAAAACAGGAAATGCCTGTCATCTGGACGATTCTTATAGCAGAGGACGGAGGAGTGGAAAAGCACCCAAAGATCTATAAGAAACCTCTAACTTCACTCTGAATGTGTGTGTTAGCCAAGCTGACACATGATGATGAGTGGAGCAGGATGGGGAAGGAAGAAGTCCAACAGCTGTAATTAGAGACGGAGACAGATTGGGGACTGCAAGAACCTAATTTAGTCTGATAGACATATGCACAACAGATTTCTCACTAATACAAGTGCACTTACATCTCTCCTCAGTCATGTCTCCTCAGGCAGCCACTGCTTTGCATTCCAGCTCATCCAATTAACACAGTCGGCAAACTCTTAAAGTAATGACGCATCATGGGAATAGTATTAACATCCAGTGTAAACAATGACTAACTAAATTACAGTAGCAATTTACACTGTAAACAATTTCCCATGGCTTCAGATCAGCTTTCAGATCTCTTTAGCTCCATACAGTATGCAGGAGCTTCCGAAGGCTTCAGGAGGTTGGTAATGTACTGCACGGCAGTTCAAAAATGTCTCTTTCTAGAACAGAAACATTTGAGCAAGCTGCTGATTATCGCAGTGATGAAGTGGTGGGAATTGGGAGAAGATTCAGTGCACCATCTTTGGGAACCTGTTATTAACTGTGTCCATCTCATCATAGAAGCAATGATGGGCAAAGGCTAATGAAGCGGTTTCCAATGGAGTCAGTGCTTATAGGAATAATGGTTTGCTAATTGGTGCTGTTCATAAGCTACTTTTGCCATGTAGCTTGTAGTGAAGCTCACTACATTTTTCTAAAGGATTGCTTTAATGTAGCTAAACTACATTAAACAGCAGCTAAACACTGCTGTGACTGTACAATACAATAATGTCTTCCTCACACGAGATGCCGCATCTACTTCATGGACAGCGTGCAGGTAGCTAATTATTATTATTAATATTAATTATTATTATTATTATTATGGCTGTAACTAGTTATGAGGACACCAAGGTCCAGACCTCAGTATTTTCTGACATTTTTAAAATTTTTCACATATCATATCTCCAGTTGTGAAATTCAATTTGTAAAAACTGACGTCCTGATAATGTGGCAGAATAATGGAGCTGACTATGTAGAAAAAAACTTTCATTCCAAGACTACCCAATCATCTTTGATAACTTCTCAACTAACGTATGATATAAGGATACTCTAGGTTTACCCATAGATTTAATTGCCCATTATGTTTCATGGACTGTAAGACTACTTGTTACATTGCAACAGATGAAAAATCAGCTTGTTAGTGGCAATAATGTTAGCTGATCGGGATAGGATACGAGCCTTTTAATAAATAATGAAATAAAATAAATTAATTCCACTTATAAATACTACATTTTAAGTTGTTACTCATTAATAAGTGCATCATTTACTATTGTATTGATGGCCTAGTGTCATGTAACATAATTCAGAAATCAACAGGAAGCCAAAATATTTATCTCAGTAAAATTGCATGGTCTAACTGGAGCAGTTTATGGATTACGAAAGTATACCATAATGGAGCTTAGAAGAAACAGAAGCAGAAGAAGCAGTAGAAGAAGAAGAAGAAGAAGATTCATTCATTGGTCTTCAGTAACCACTTTTCTTAGTCAGAACTGCAGTGGATCTGAAGCCTATCACAGGAGCACTGACCATGCGTCAGGAATACACCTTGGATGCAATGCCAGTATCACACCCACACACACCCACACACACCCACACACACCCACACACACCCCCCTAGGGGCAATTTGGAGAATCCAGTTCACCTACCTGCATGGTTTTGGGATGTGAGATGAATTGGAGAACCCAGAGGAAACCCATGTGACACAGGGAGAGCACTGCACTACATTATATTATATTATATTATTTGTATTTTAATAATAATATTCCCTACCAAGGCATTCTCAGGTTCATTTCTGATGGTTTTCAGAAGCACCAAGCATAAACCAGGTTTAGGAAAAGCTAGATCTCTCATTTTATCTAACACGAGGCTACCTTTGTCTAACCCCATTCAGTGTGTCTTGCTAATTGCAGTTTACACACTGACTTCCTATCATGAAAAGTCCCATAAAGAAGTCAATAAAAACATCAGACGCTGATGGTGAAAGTGTGAAACCTCAGCACGTTAACAAATCATTTATCTTCTCTGTGTTATGTCCGTGTGACCCCCCCCCTTCTGCAAAGCCTCTTAGTATATCCTCTGTTCCTAGAATGACACGGATTTACAGTCAGCATTATGGAAGGGAACATCTGCAAGCACTTGTGTTCATGGCACACACAGGGATGATCTAGTACAACGTCGGAGCCAAAACACCAGAACGAACGCCTTGTTTGTGTGTGATCAATGCAGCCAGTGTTATGAACGATTGGCGGCAGACTGTCTATGCTGACTAACAAATCTTTTGAATTGAGCATCGAGTCTGACTCCTAGCTGTCAGTTTTGTTTTACTGAGGACAGTGACTTGGGTTCTGCTAGAACGCTTAAGTCGGAAATTCTCACAATGTCGAGCCAAAGCTAAAAACAAGCTGCAAACAATCACACATACTAACAGTTATAACACATTTATGAGCCTATGATCATCGATTATTCATGAATGAAGGACCTGACCTCCTGAGAGGTTTTGCTGATGTTTTTCAGCTTCGACTTCCAGTAAGTAGGCATTTTATGACTTATAACTGTCTATAAGTCATTAACTTATACTGTCTAATTTGGGCATTGTTAGGATTTATAGAAATCTAAAATCTTCTAATGCATGTATAATTCAAAAGATGGCTCTAATAAATGCTTGCTCGGATAAATCAGCCAAAAACATTCATATTTTTTAGATTCACTCAGCCCTTTGCTAAACTGGGTATTAAACCATTTACTTCTCATATAAGCACACAAAATGTGATCAAAGTTTCCCCATTACTGTGCAATTTCATCCTGGTATTAATAAAGAAACATACACAAGGCGTGGATAACATTCAAGATTCACCCATCTGCTCTCAAGGAATATAAACCATTCAAGAATAGTACACATTAAAAGCCAATAACATTTTGATTGCCTTCAAATTGCAGGCTATTCCAGTCGAGTCTTTCTTGAAGCAGTTCGTGAACTCGCACACTTCCTGCCTCTGCAGGCACCGCTTGGATAATAGCGTGTTTTTATTCACTCTAATATTCCAGCACTGGTGCTCAGACATAAAAAAACAAGTTACCTCCTTCTATTGCACGACAGAAAGACAGACCACAAAACCCTAGACACGAGCCAGATGGTCTCACACACTATATGGTAAGAGGGAAGCAGTGACTTGAGAGAACTCGCCATAAAGTGGTGTCCAAATCTTACTGACTTCAGATGAAAGAGATATGAAAGCTGTTCCAAAATCTGAGGCAAAGCAGGACTTCTGATGAAATATACTCCATTTTTCTCTTAAGACTCTGCAGCTCATTGTAGGATTCTTGGCAATTTTAGAAGAGAGTGTAAGTTTCTTGGATCTGAATTTCAGACAGCTTTTATCTGAAATGATCGGCTAAATTTTGACCCGATCCTCTCACAACTTAAACTAGGAATGGTTTTCTGATTACACACATGCATTCCCAGCATTCCTGCAGGATCAGCAACTGCGTGCTTCAGAGCGTATGTGAAGTTCACCCTATTAAAGATAAAAATGAATGACCTGTATATCAATATTTCTAATCCATATGGGATATTAAACTGTGCAAAAGATTTATTTTTTAATTAAATTCTGAGATGACTTTTTTTTTAGTATGAACTTCTTTCATCAACATAACAGCTAACAGTTTCATCCATTACTCCCAATGCCATCCAGCTACGTGCTGATAGTGGGGCCGGCAGGATTTAACCCTTGCACCATATCTACTTAAAGTGAGCAATGCAGCAGAGCTTTAATCCTTTAGTCTATCAAGTCAGTCTGCTCAAACAGATCAGCTTCCAAAGCTTCAACTTTCATGCTAATCCTGTAGCCAGTGCCATCATGCTCATCATCTCGCAGATCGCTACCTCGGCCGTAATTTCAAGCAACTGCATCATTTTGCATTCTGTAATTCTGAGTCCAACATTATTTGTTGATTTTTTTTTTCTCCTGTTAAATGCCATTGTAACGGTGCTAACAATGTCTCCCTGTTACATCAGAGCAGCAGACAACCGCTAACTCTTACAAGAATAACAAAAATACAGGACCAACCAATAAATTAACGCGAGAGTCACTCATCACATCACAAACATTTCAGTAAAAATGTATGTAATGTGTGTCAGGGTGGAGTTTTCATTTAAGAGATGGTCCTTACCTCATGGGCTGAGTGCGAAGTGCTGTTTTCAGATCTTCAACCACTTTATTCCTCATCTCCATCTCCTCCTCGTCAAATGCAAAAAGAGTCTGCATCTGGAATATATATACAACCAAATACATTTATATAAATGCAACAGAAAAAAATATACTTTTTTGTTTTGGGTGCAGTACAAACCAAACAAGAAAGGTGTTTACTCTGAGGCAAGCCTATCACATTTGCATATAAAGGTACATGATTTTTATAAAGTCTCTCTAAACTTTGGATTTAGTTGTTGTGATGAATTTCTTTCATTAGAATTACTTTGTATGTGCAGACTGGTCCAAGCACAGAAATGGGCAAATTCAGAAGATCCGGAAAATCTGAGTTAGGATTGAACATGTGACAGGAAAGTGTTATTGCATCATAAATATAAGAGCCTATCATGTTACAATATGCAAATTGGAGGTGTTTACCAAAGAAAAGAGTAAGGCATGCAGGCTTGGAACATTTACAATTTGTATACTCATATAGTCTGCATTTCTAATGGCATTTTATAGAACCATCAAATTAAACAACTCGTTCATTATTATGGAAGTGTATGCATAAAGTTTTGGTAACTATAAGCACTAAACACTACAAAAACACATCAAGCGAGTACATTTTTTCTAAAACAGTGCAATTAAACCTCTGCTGATTCACAGATTGTATAATGACAATTAGTCACGGGACGTGAATATGACAAGGCAGTCATGGGACTTGCTTATGAAAGCATGCTGGCAGTTGAGCTTCAAGTCCACTATGCGTAGGATCCAAGTGCAGTTGTGCATATTAGATTTGGCCAAGGCTTCTGTTCGGCTTCTGTACTGCCTTCCTTCTACTGTGGACTCAGTCCAAGCAGAAATGATTCACAAATGTGTGTTATAACTACATATTAAATCCTATTCACAAAGGCTGTCTAATAACTGCATTACTCTTACAAAAAAGCCTTAATCTCTGCCAAGATACCAAAAGTAAAGGCTTATGTTGGCTGACTTGGTCAAAGGATGTGTTGAGAGTCATGCTTGGTAGGCTGGCACTGCTTTTATACAGAGACATAGATCATGTTTATGGGGGAAAAAAAAAATCGCTGATATGGCACCAGGGTCCTCTTATTCATGTTCAACCAGATCCAGGCTCTTGTCCCGCCATGGGGCTGCGCAGATGTTTCTGCCATAACATCCATTGGACGGATCTGGACTGTCCCTGTCCAGATGGCTCGTGGATCACTGGCATGGCTGCAAAGCCCCAGGCTGAGCTCCCTAAATGGATATGTATGTCCTAAATGGCAGGCAGTAGGATGTGGAAGTCCAGAGGATGGATTATCGGCTAAAGTCGAGGTCTGTCCTGCAGGCTAAATGTGCTCTTTCTGAACAAAGCCATCTCTGATTGATGACCCAGATTAAGCGTGTCCGAGGTCAAGGCCCTTATATACCCAGCTTCTCAGAGAAAGTGTGATGGTCTATGTCCGGTCCCCTCTTTATGAAAGTAGAAAAAATGTGAATACATAAAGCGAACTTGAAAACCATGCAAACACAGGGCTAAAATTGGCAGGTGCCGCGTAAACTTTTACAATTGAGTTTTATTAAATACCCGGAATGTGCTTACACGCATGAACAAACGAGAAAAAACAAGCTGCAGCTTGACTCAATGCTAGCAGAGCAGTTGTGCTTCATAAATTGTGTAAATGCACGAATCTAGTAAGCATTATGGAGTACAAGCATTCTGTGATTGAAGACCAAAGCAACAGTTTCATCCTAGACTTACTTTAAGAGTATTGAGTCTTGGCCTTAGCTGCTGCACTCTAAATTCTTTGATATGTGGCAGTGCCAATATGAAAATGATACCTATAAGACTGATGTGAATGGAAAGGCTCCGTAGGGTTCCCATTTAGAGCGTGACCACATCAGTCCTGACAGTGTGTTCTGCATGGCTGCTGGGAGCCAGCGTGTAACTTCACTGGGCCAAGCAGACACTGGGAAAATGAGCATATTCAATAATTCAGCTACCCAGAGTGATCCCATGAGCACACCACACACATCCTCTCCAAGCCATGAAGTCATAGCACAACCTCTCCACACACTCTGTACAATTCCTGCAATGTGTGGCCTTTAAATACCATTATAGAACAGGTAATAAAGAGTGTTTCTGAGCAACAGCACTCAAATGCTACGAAAATATAGAAAGACATAACCCTAGACTGGTATTCACTTTGTACCTCACATGATTTTACAGTAAGCCCCTGTCTTTCAAAGCTAAAAAGACATTAATATAAGGTTTCATTTTCGGCATCCACATCAGATTATTTGCTGTTAACAAATATCTTAAATCTGATTATTTTGGACTTCTGTGGAATCAAGCGCAACAGCACCACCAAACGTCATAAGAAAAGCACACAGAATAGGTAGGAAGAAGTAAAGCTGGGACTGATTTCTTTCTAGCCCAGACCATAGAGTCATGCAGCCTATCAGGGACAGCTGTGACACGTGATTACGCAGAGTAAAAATGCACTTTGGTTGTGCATTAGACCTGATATTTTTCAGCCCTTGTCGCCAACACATCCATAACACGGCATCAGCAATGACTGAGAAAGTGCATGTGAATTACAGTCATGGGCATAACGAACGTGAGAGTGAAAAAGATCTCTGCAGTATTCCAAGTGTGAGGTTATGAAATCATGAACCAGAGTTTCAGCATCTTTCAAACTCTGTCAGGATTGACGTCATAGCTGATAAAAAGCACACTGATCTGACAGAGGCTTCAAAAGACACCATTTAATTTTTGTATAAAGTTTGACAGTGGTGTCATGTATGTCAACTGAATATTGAGACGTTTTAGGGAGCAACAAACAACATTTCTAATTTAAGAAATTTGGAGTATATCCGTAATTTTAGATCATGGATTTTGAGCTAAATCTGAGATTGATGTGCATACGAGTGGAAGCTAAAACCGTTTTGTTGAATGACCTGACCAACGGGAAGCATATATATGGTGAAAAGAAGGGCAATAAGGCCTGACACTTGAAGGTCACCTTGTGTGAAAGGGGGGGTAAAATATTTACAGTTGTATGCAAAAGTTTGGGCACCCCTGGCCAAATTACATATTTTGCTGAAAAGAAGCAAACACAACCTCTGCAGCAAACTATTTTTGTATGTTATATTTGACTAACTTATTTGACTTCTAAAAATAGAAAAAAAGTAATTGTGGCATGTGCAAAGATTGGACACCCAGTTGTCTCAAAACTTAAATTAACTCATTAGGCCTTAATTGACTCATTAGGACTCAATAGGCCAGTCAAGAACTGGTATTAGGAATAAAACTTCCAGAGCGTAATAAATACTCTGACTCTTTAAACCTTGTGCTAACACTCAACAGCCATGGGCTCCTCTAAGCAGCTGAATGAGGATCTGACAATGAAGCTAATTAATGCCTGTAAAGCAGAGGAAGGCTAAAAAAAAGATATCAAATTCAATAAAATATGTAATTTGCATGCCCAAACATTTGCATACAACTGTATGTTTGCTGGTGATTTCAATCATCAGTTATAATGTAAATAGATTTTGCTTATATGATATGAGATACTACATAAAGATGCATTGTTTAGGACATTGGAAAAAACTCCTGTGATGCACAGGTGTCCCATCCAGGGTTTATACCTGCCTCATGCCCAGTGTTCATGGGAAGATCTACCGTGACCCTGACCAGGATAAAGTGCATAGTGAAGATATAGTGAATGAATGAATGAATGAACGAACTGGGCTCTATCAACAAGACAAGGCTGTAAACCAAACCTGAACCATACCAGAAATACATGTAAAGGCTGCACTGATAACTGACAGGATAAAGATGTCGATGGCTCCAGAATCAGCAAAAAGAAGCAATTCCTTGTTATCGCTCATTAACTTTATTAACTGTGTTTGGACAGAAATGGAAACTCAGAAATAGGTCTATAATTAGAAATGTCATTAATCACTGTGAGCACAAACACACAAGGACACAGATAAGCAACATGTGTGGTAATGATTAAAAGAAACATGATCATGGACCTGACGAGGCACTATAAGTAGTCTTGAACCTAAAACCCAGCAGGAAGTGTGCCGTTTGTGAGGAGAATGTTTTCCCAGACCTAGGCAATAAACACAAACATCTGCGAAATTAATAGACCTCTAAACAGTGGGTTGCTAGGAGTATCTAATGTCTGCAAATCTAATTTTAAAAATAGATAAATAAATAAATAAATAAATGCTGTAAAATATAATGGCGATTGCTTTCTTGTCCACCCTTAAACAGCATGCCTGAGTGAGATTTCACTAGTCTGAGGTTTACTAGGAGATAGGTTAATGTGGAAATATTCTACAAGGACCACTGAATATGGACGTCTAAAAACTGAAGATCCGACAGCGAGTCCAAATCCACTTTTGAGTTAAGAACAGTACCAAATCAATCATTCCTTAGCTATAGCAAGACTAGTCCAAATACATTCTTATTCTATATCCTTCTGGTGAGCTGACTGTTTCTGATCTTCACATCCAAGTCAGACTGAGTGTCTCTAGAGGGAGGGCAGAGGTCGCATGACTGAAACTGATCTCCAAGTCACTCATATTCAACTCTAATTTGGAGAAATGTGTAATGGAACTATTAGAGTCCTGATACTCCAATGGCAGCTCAGTATCACTTAAAAATAAATACTAGTAATTCATGAACTGGAGAGTGTCCTGTACTGATTATATTGCTTGAAATGGAGAACTGAACAGGGAAGATTTGGTATTTGCATTAGCTTGGCTATTTCTAGAACATTAAAAAGCACTTTATTCTTAAAGTCAAACTCAACACTGATGAGTCAGTATCCCGAATCAAGAACCTGCTTGAGGACTAAACTATGAAGTCACAAAACAATGTTTTAAATGGTCAGTGAGTCAGGACAGAGAGGCAGTAATAGATATAGAAAACGAATTGTGCTTGTAGATTGTGATCATGTTATAGAAAGCTCTGAAACAGGCACTTACAGCAGCCATGGAGTTGATGCGGTCTATGTAGTAGTCGGGCCAGCTGGTAGCGAGCTTGTTGGGATCCTCTTGCTCCTAAATAAACACGGAAAACAAAACTGCTTGAGTACAACACCAGATATGTGGATTTTACCATTGGAAAACTGGTACAGGCTTAAAGCAACCTCAGAAATCACACGAACATCCCATGTGTGCTTCAGATCTTTCAATAAAGAGATGAAAAAGCCACAGCATCAGGATAATTCTACATGGCATACATATGCAAGGAGAGTTGTGAGAGAAACTCAACAGGCAAGACACTATACAATATATACAATATATGAGGAGAAACAAACATGAATAATTTCATTTTTATTTTATTTTCATGTCTGTGGGTATGTACACTGAAAGTATTAGCGTAAATGAATTACATTATGAAATCTCGTGGGAATGTTGGCACTGACAGGAGCGATAATTTTGTATCAAATTAACATGATTAACACGTGGAAGAATTGCACAGCACTAATGTGGCTGCTGCAGAATGCCAGGGACCTGGGTTCGATCATCAGTTCAGGTCAGAGCACAGAGCTTGATTTTATTCAGGCCTTTGAAAATACATGATCAAATCATGTTGGATGTACGAAAACAAATTGTGTTAATGTAACTCAATTCTGTCATGTGGAACCAATGTACACATTTGAATTAAGTAAATTCAATAAGCTTTTTTTCCCCCAGTGTAGACACAAACTGTACTTTCACAACAGCACAAACTGTTAAGTGTCTAAAGCACAGGTGACAAAGTCAAGGCTCAGTGACCACATACAGCCCACTGCCTTGTTTCCTCTGGTCAGTGCAAACTTGCAAGAACTAATATTGAAACAACCACTAGTACCTACTACTTTCACATTAGACCAGTAATATCTAGTAATGACCATCTGCTTTCAGGAGGCTTCAAAGTGGTCTTTTAAAAAAGATTCAGAAATGCATCAGGGAGATGGGAGACCAAGAACTGTTATCCATTTATTTCTTTGAAATGTCCTATCCTACTTTCAGAGTTATTGGTGTTAACTGATAGAACAGAAAATAATATGTTATTTTATTTTCATTATGGCCCTTCAAAGACTCATAAAAATGCTGATGTGGTTCAGGTTTGTCACCTCTTGTCTAAAGGCTTTAGCTTTTAAAAGCTTAGTGGTTAGCACTGTTGCCTCACACCTCTGGGGCTGGGGGTTCGATTACCGCCTCCACCCTGTGTGTGCGGAGTTTGCATGTTCTGCTTGTGCTTTGGGGGTTTCCTCCCCAGCCCAAAGACATGCGCTGTAGGTTGACTGGCATTTCCAAATTGTCCATAGTGTGTGAGTGTGTGTGCGATTGTGCCCTGCAATGGGTTGCCACCCCATCCAGGGTGTCCCCTTGTGCCCCCTTGTGCCCAGAGTCCCCTGGGATAGGATGTAGGATAAGTGGTATGAAGAATGGATGGATAGACTTCTTTCATGGGGAACAATGTAGAAAAACTACTGTTTAATTTCTACTATATGGAACTACTTTCCTCCCTATTTCCTAATTTAGTGTTGGCCAATTCCAACCCACAAGTCAGGTCTCCCTGTGCTTCTTCTGAGACATTTAAAACCAGTCAATGGCATCTTTTCGAACAGCACAGGTTGACATAAGACAACCAGAGGAAAGTGCTATCTGCCCTCTTCCACATACAGTACATGAGCTCACAAACACCCATGACTGGCTAGTATCACTGTGATTGACAGGGGAAAGAGAGTATGCCACTACTCCCACCCAGAGAGCACAGCCAAGTTTGCTTTCTTGGACTCCCGGCCAAGGATGGCTACAACATTGCCGGGATTCGAACTTGCGATCCCCGGACAACAGAACAAACAGTTTTCTGTTGCGCCACTCCTAATGAAATTTCTACCTAAATACAAAGTGAACAAACTGTCTATCTATTCACTTGATGTAGACCTCCTGTATGAAGATGTTTGGGTCACAAGTGACAATTTCATCTGGCAATGCAAGTAGGCTAACTAGCTAAGTAGGCTACCTATGTGATAGGATACATGCAGGTATAGGCATCATTTACAAATTCTAGGAATCACCCTGGGAGAAGTGGTTACTGAAATGAATGAATACTAGGAATCAGTAGGAAGGATCGAAGGTGTACTTGCATGATTGTAAAAAATCATCAGCGTCAAAAAAAAAAAAAATCACCGAAGAATAAAAATGGAATGTAAGAAAGAGGAGTTTAATGTCACTTGTACCTGACCTTGGGTTGTCTGTCAGCACAATTTAATCACACTGAATAGCTGAATACTGCTAACTACTAGCACATGTATTAAAAATTCTTTACATTTCCATTAAATTATAGGGCTGAAGCTCAGCTTGTCTTGCAGTTCACATAAACCAAGGGTGCTGTAGCACCCAATTTAAGCCTTGCGTATGATATGTATGTGATAACGTGACATATGAGGCCAGAAATTCAAACCACATTCATCCCAAAAGACATTCAAATAATATCTTTGCTGACAATAGTGTGATATAGATTTCTGGCATAGTTTTATGTTTTTTTCAAAGACATATTGCTTCATATACAAAATGGCATTTTAATGATCATATGACAATTCAAGGGAATTAGTGTAGCTGGCATGTAGCTGTCTGGAAGTCAATTTATCAGATCAGATAGCAAAATATAATTTCCATTTCCATTAAACTATAGTACTCAGGTAACTCGGGTACAGATGACTTTTTCCACTGTGATCAGAAACTTCCTGAAGTTCCATCTTCTTCACAAGAAAACTTTAGTTTTTGTCAGTGGACCAAATTTTGTGCCCTGTGTTTTGATCCTCCTTTTAGATCTGTTCCTTTAACTAGATTTTTACCCTCATTGGTTGTTTTTAAGGCCAGCTGTGGCACCAAATGTTGTTAGTTCATCATTATTCCCTCAGGGGGATGCTCACTGCTCTGATCACAGTGTGCACCATCTCACATAATGATCGATGTTGTGCACATCAGATGGTAATAAGTCAACAGCAGGCAGGCCATGTGGCCATCACCTCTTGTGCTAAGCATCAGTCAAGCTGTGTGCAAAATAAATTAGAACCTACTGCAGTTTATCGTCAAACCTTCCTTCAGAAAACAGATCTGGGTTCTCTTGTTTTCAGCTTACATGCACGTTGATCTGTGCACAATTTCATCCTGTCGACCAAAGAACATCTTACTGCTGTAGATGTGAGTGATACCTAAGTCTATGTGAAACAGTAGCACCAGAGGCCTGGTTTCTGTGTCAACCCCAGTCAAGTTTGGACTATGAGCTTGTTTAAAAAAAACAAAAAAAAAAAAAACAAGTGAAACAGCGTGGCCTGCATGTGATTAATGAAGAGATGTGGACACCAAAAGGCCTACATGTCATTTAATCTTAAAATTGCTCTTGCACCTGATGAGGTTTCGCCTTAATGGAGACTGTGGACTTTTTGGAACGGAGTATGGATGAGTAAGCGAAGGAGGAAGCACATAAATACCACTCAGTTTGTTTTCTTTCTCTTATTTGTACCCAGACATAGTTAGCTCATGCAGCCAGACTGATTCTAACCAGATTATCAGCTTAACGACGGTTTTGTACTCATCGCCTGCCGTGTGGAGAACATTGCTCCTGGCAGACTAATACAGAAGCGGTCATTAGAAGGTGGTGAGTTTCCTCTTGGCTACAAATGGGGTGAGATGAGGGAGACGTGCCTGTTTGGTTTAAGGTTAACACGGTAGCGAGCTGTTCCCCCTGTGTGTCAATATTTGTACTATTAAAGCACCCAGAGTGGAGAGAGGAATAATAAACATGACCCCAAGCTCTCGGCCAGCACAGGCTTGCCATGGCTCTGGGTTAAACAGAAGAACCCCACATACACAACACTTCATTGTGTCATCTGTATTTCAAAGCATAAAAATAGTTTCTATTAATGGCTGATATTTTTCTTAATTTTTGGAAAAAACTCCTTTCTTGAAGGAGTCATAAAACATATGCATATAAAACAAGTAGCTGAGGAATTTTCATGAGTACATTGATAGTGCACCATTTTATTTTAATTTTAGGAGAAAGAGGGAAAAAAGAATGAAAAGAGGAAGTAAAATGAGAACAATGAGGAGTGGACAAGGAGAAGGATGGTGAGAAGATAGAAGAGGAGGAGGACGTGAAGGCAATGAAGGTGACGAATGAGAAGAAGAAGGAAGGAGGAGGAGCAGGAAGAAGAAGGGTTGAATGAGATGAATGGTAACAAGATGGACGAGAAAGAGGAGGAGGACCTGAAGAAGAAGAAGCTGAAAAATGAGAAGAACGAGGAGGAGGAGGAGGAGGAGGAGTGTGAGAAGAAGGAGGAGGAGCAGGAGCAGGAGGAAGAGGAAGTGAAGGGGAAGAAGGGGAAGAAAGAGAAGGAGAACAGGGAGGAGTGGGGGAGAAGAAAGAGAAGAATGATTAGAAGGAGAAGAAGGTGGAAAAAAATGAAAAGGAGTAAGAGGAGGAGCATGAGGACGAGCTGGAGGAGGAGAAGGAAGAAAGAAGATGAGGGGGCGAAAAATGAGAGAAGATGGAAGAGGATGAGGAGGAGAAGGAAGAGAAGGATGAAAAGCTGGAGGGGAGAAGCAGGAGGCAGAGAAGAAGGAGACAACTGATGAGAAGATGGTGGAGGAGGATGAGGAGGAGGAAGTGTAGGGGAAGAAAGAGAAGAATGAGACGAAGATATAGGAGTTAAGGGAGAAGAAGGAGAAGCATGGTGAAAGGGTAGAAGGGGAGAAGGAAGTGAAGCTGCTGAAGGTGAAGAATGAGAAGAAGAAGGAGAAGGAAGAGGAGCAGGAAGACAGTAAAAGAAAAAAAAAAAGAGTGTGAGAACAAGAAAAGCACCATCCCTATGTCAAAAACTCTGTCCTACTCACTATATAGTGTACTCTGGGGTGTGCCATTTTGTATAATACAAATAACATACCCAAACAACCATGGAATACCCATAATGCACTGTGACTGGATGTGATTCACAGAAGAAGACACCGAGATAGCAACAGAATAACTTCGGAATTTTACAAGCATAACTGTGAAGTCATTCCTACTGTCACTTGTGTTCGGTTTATAGTTGGCTTGGGTACATCTTTTTAATTAGTTTTGATACTCAGTGAAAGATGAGAAGGTGAATGAGACGGAGAAATAGAGAGAAAAACAGACTTAAATATGACTTTCACTAGAACTGTGTACTGGTCGGCGATGCACTGGGACTTACAGTGCCCATTATCTATCCCAGTTGTGCACTTTATGTATAAATTATGTAGTCCCTTGTAGTTTTGTGTTGTTCTGTGTTTGTCTTATGTAGCACCTTGTTCCTGGAGAAACGCTGTTTCGTTTCACTATGCACTAACTGGCTGTATATGGTTGAAATGACAAACTCCACTTGACTTGACTTGACAAAAGAAGGAGGAAAAAGAAAAAGCAGGAGGAGGATAAAAAGAAAAAGCTTGCTGGAAACAATTCAGTTCAGCGGTGCTCTGAACTGGAAAGTATTGGAAAGAACTGGAAACTTGTGCCTACCCTGTTAAATGCCCCCCTCATGACCCAAACTCAACACATACATTACACCGTGTTCTCGCAGTGTAGACGTGTGCTGTCGATTCTGAGACATGTTCCTCTTTCATGTCTCCTCACGTATTATATCACAACAGTGGGTCCTGGCAGCGCTCACTTAAGCATCTTGCTTGTTAATGCTCAGGGAATAAAATCCTATCCCGTCTCTTTAACGACATGACCCCTGAGCGTGTGCATTCTCTAAAGCATTTTACTGTGGTTTCGTTTTCGAACGGCGTATCCGTGCTTGAGATTGGGCTGCGGAGTGTTTGTGGAGATTTGGGAACACGTTGGCTGAACCCATAGACTCCTTCAGAGGAGCAGCTGTGTAAATGTGAACGTGATGACACAGCTGCCAAAACACTAAATATTTCAGTTTACAAAAAGAGCATGTCCTTACAATAAACACAAGTACATCACTACTTATTGGACGGACTGACAAGTTACGAGTCAGGAAAAGCAACTTTGAAGTTTGTTAAGAAGTAATCTCTGAAGGACTTAAGTTTATGAACTGGAATGCAGGCTTTCTGGGTTGGGAATGCAGCAAATTAACATGAAATCTCAAAAAAAAAAAAAAAAAAAAAAAAAAAAAAAAAAAAAAAGGCTTGTTGCATCAGTTACTTAGCTAACTAAAAACTGTCAGCGAAAAAAAGCTACTGGGTTATAATCCCTGATCAAATACGTAATATGGTTTAAAAGTTCTGGTATTAAATATTTCAAACTGTGCTGCTGAAACAGAGAAGCATGTAATTAAGCAGTAATTAACTTACTGCATAAGATTTATTTAACCTACTTTTTACTTGTCATTATTCCCTTTACAGAGGGAAAACACAATTTCACATATTTCACTCTTGTAATGATGACCACGTGAATATTACCATGTGACTATTTAGAAAGCTCAAGTCAGTAAAAGTGCAACTACGTCCCTTTTTCCTCAAACAGGAAAATAAACTCTAAGCCAGAGAAAAGAAATACACAGGACATTTGAATTACTGCACAAATTGACGTTTCCTTCAATTAGAGCTTATTATGTGAGACTGCAGTCATGGGGGATGGCTTAAGGCTTTCACCCAGAATGCTGATAATATGAACTGAAGAAATGTAGAAAACATGTTCCTCATTATTCCTCTGGAGTGATGGCTTAGGTTAAGAATACAAAGCGACAGGAGACATCTAAATATTTCCTTTGGCAGATATCAACCAGGTATTTAGTGTGCTTACGACATGGATTGTGGTACACCAGAATGTATAAGTAAGCATAAATGTAAGCGCTTAAGCTGCAGAGATCCATATGGCTAGCTGTTTACCATTGTGGGGCCTTTCTTCTATCCCTACACTAGTGTTGTAAGGCAATGACACTATCTTTATCTGTATCCGTTTAGTACTTCACATATCCGCATCTGTATTTGGAGTTAAACCCAAAGTGGCACTGCAGAAACTAGAAAGTGTTTTTTTTTCTTTCTTTCCCTTCTCTTTCTTTTTTTGAATTAAATATGAACTCTATCACTATGCCCCCAGGAACACTGAAAAACACTGGGGAAAAAACCCCAGAGGTAGAAATGCCAGCAATGTCAGCACTGTCTGTGAATTCTGGCTCTGACAGTTCCTCAACCTCAGATACATCTCTGAAGTTCATATGGGCTCACTGCACAAACACTTCAGCATTCTTCGTAATACTTATCCTGTGTTTCCACACTTCCACTGCTTGTATACGTGTGAAAGAGCTTACAAAGATTAATGCCAATGACTTCCATCAGACACTTATGGACACTTCAGGGAATGTCATACTTATTGCTGCTACAGATATCTTTATTGCTGCTACACTACTAAATAGTTTACAGCCCATGTTCTGTGTGGTTATTGTCCTGTGTATTTATTGTCCTGTGTATTTATTATTCTTTTCTGTGTCTTGCATACTGTTGTGTGTTGCCCCATGGTCCTGGAGAAACGACATTTCGTGCCAGTGTATACAAGCTATATAGAGGAATGATGATTAAAAACCCACTTGACTTGACTCGATCTATGAAGCAGGCTGGAGAAAGGCTTCAAACTGTATGCTTTGTCATGCATGCACAAGTACGAATCTAAGAAAATACCTACTTTTTTACATAATTCCTATAAATGTCTTATATAAATATAGGTATAATAATTAGAGAAACCTGAAGGATAGGTTGCTGTCTCACTGTACCGACAAAAGTAAACAATGATGCCAGAAATGCGAGAGCTGCAGTATATTCAAAACGGAGATGTTTCATAGCACCGAATGGTCTCAACGAGACATGTGTGCGGGCCGGAGTTTTTAATCCTGCTCGCAGGGTTATTATTTTTATTTGTACCTGCTCTCAATAGTTCCATTTTTATTTGGTTTCATTTCCCAAAATATAAATAAACTAGTAGTCTAATTTAAAGCACTGTGACCCTGACCAGGCAATTACTAAGGATGAATGAATGAATGCTGTAAATGCATTGCACAGGGCCTCATGTCCTTATTAAAGTGGACTTTCTTTGTCTCACGAGCTTCATATCTGACTGCTTGCTCACGCCTGCATGAAAGTAAAAACCTCCTGCTCACATTACTTTTTTTGAGATCATCGTTCATTCCAAATAATGTATTCATAATCAGCTACATCTCTCCTTTAAACCTTTGTTGTATTAATTCCAGCTTCGCTGCCCTTTTTTGGCTTGTTATCTGAGAAGCAACAAGCTCAACAATAAGATGTATAACAGTAAATTACTCTGAATATCCCACCGGCTAACAAGAAGCTGGTTATTTCTTTCAGGAACAGCCTTGCTCTGCAGAATCTTCTTGCTTAAATCATATTACAACACAGATTTTTTGTCTTTTTCTGTGCCAGAGCAGTAATCAGCCATGTTTTTGAGGTCAGACAACCATCTTGCCAGGATCCAGCATCTCAGCAGGCTATGCCCTGCTTTATCCTGCAATCCAATTCGGAGATCTGATTTCAGCTGCAGGAATCCAGCTTAGAGCACAATGCAATGCCTTATCCAGATCTGTACGTTCCCTTGTTCATGAAGTTAGAGGACCCGCTGTCTTTGCCAAACTGCCATGCACTATTTTCTAAACTATTAAGAAGCTACATGTGCTAGTTATAGAAGAGGTAATTACTTCAATGTTACATGTCAATAGAAGCCTGGAGTAAACTGCGACATTCCTAACAAGAGCTCAAGCATTTCTTGCCCTGTTTATCCCATTTCATCAAAGCAACACACTACATCTACAGGACACTAGCCAGGAAAAGGCTCATTCTCGGATCGGGGAAAAAAACACTTCTTTAGAAAAGGCCACTATTCCGAGCAAAAAGAGATGTTTCCATTCATTTTCTGCTTCCTTGTTAATCTGCATCTGACAAAATAGGAAGAAATATATGCTTCCAAGAGAAATAATACAAGACTCAAAGAACTTTCAATTTATTTTATAATATATCTTATAATGACACCCTAATACCCAAATGTCCAATCCAAATAAACAGTAAGTCCAAGACTTGCAAGCAAACACAAAGAGTGACTGTGTGCCTCTGCTTACTTCAATCAAGGCAATCAAGTCACTCAGAATTCATTACCACAGAAAAAGTGCATGAACCGTTTACAACAAGGTCTCGACCGCAAGCACGCAAACATGCACATACAGCCAACACTGTTACACAACATCTGTCTGACAGCCAAGATATTCTCATTGGAGCTGGAATGCATATGAGAGTGTTTATTAAGGCTATTATGGCTACTCTGTTATGGAGTTGTTATAGCGTCAGTATGTGTCGTCTAACTATGGTACTTTGTGTGCCTTTATGCTATTACAGAATAATCTACCATAGAAAATGTGGATTATAGTCTGGACTTGATTATACAGTTTCCATGGATAAGTGACCACAGTGCAGTCTGAAATGGAGCTTTTGGAAGGTGGCCAAAATATTCACAAACTGACAGCTGTGCTTAAAAAAAAAAAAGTCTGGTAACAGAAGTACCAAATTAGCTTTTCATATTCTACAGAATAATGCCTGTCTACCTCACTCACTATATATATATATATATATATATATATATA
>CM075012.1:7289250-7388118 GCA_037576675.1 Pangasius sanitwongsei
ACACTCTATATATATATATATATATATATATATTTATATATATATATATATATATATATATATATATATATATATATAGTAATTCTGATGGCAAAGTGTATTTTGGTATTATACCAAATATAATACTAAATATTTGGTGGTTGCTCAACATAAACTGATTATAAAACTTCGCTTTTTTTGAAAGGAGTCTCCAGTGTCCAGTGCTTTGTAGCAGTCAGAGATAAAGCTGTAATTTCTGGTTTTCAGCCACATGAAAGTCTTCAGGGTGGAGCAGTTTTGGTCTTCGAAAGAGAAAAAAAGCTGCTATAGTTGATATAATGCATATGATAACAAGAACTTGTTCTGTGGATTTTCCAAATCATTACATGTAACTATATATGGATAAAAAGTATAACATGTTCTTTAATGAACAAAAAAAAATTGTAATCACAGGCAAATTGCTGCAGTGGAATAAAACACTTCAGAAACATGCTGTTATTTGATAGTTAATGAACTTCTAACAGTGGTAACTCTAATTCGACTTTGCCTCAGGCTGCATCACACCACCCGATCGTTGATTATTTTTATATAGCAGCATGCCCAGTCGTGTTTTATTCCTTATATATTTAGGTCACAGTGCAATGTCAGACCCTGGGACAGTTATGTGGCTCTGGCTGTCCTGGGATTTAAACTCATAACCGTCCAGTCTCATTTACATTTACACATTTGCCTGACGCTTTAATCCAAAGCGAAGTGAAATGGGATACAGTTGAAGGTTAAGGACCAGGCTCAGTAACCCAACACTGGCATCTTTTTAGTTTTGGGATTTAAACTCACAACCTTCAGATGAGTAGTCCAAGCCTTCAACCATTGAGGCACTGCTAGTTTTTAAGCCCAGAACTTTAACTGCTGCCAATATTTTAAGCAAATTACATCAGCACAACTTTACATTCAGCAAGCCAAATAAAACAGTCTGGCGTCTGGAATATTCCAAGTCTGAATGTGTCTCCGAAACGGCATAATATGGGAATATTCTTGTCACCTAGCTATGCATGACTTTGTAGCACAGAACAAGGGGCTCGAATTTCTTTCTCTCTGTTTAACCACTTTCCAGTAAGTACTTTCTCTAGTCATAGAGTCTGACGCTTTGTATACATTGTGCTGCATTTTAATCTGGCATGTGTAGGACTCACGTAAGTCCTTCTCCACTGCGGCCAACGTGAATAAGCTTTTTGTTTTCTTTCACAACCTTTTTCCGAGCAAACCCTCGCCTGGTTCTGGTTCCTTTTTTTTTTTTCCTCCTTCTTTCGAACATTCTGCACTGACGGGAGACCTGTCAGGCTTTTTTTTTTTTTTTAAACTGTCAGAAAGAGAGAACATTGGCTGCAGATGACTTGGTTCCAGCAGGCATGGCAGGATCCCCTTTTCTGCTCCAAACCACACACTTACAAAACTGCACACCACCCCACCCTGCCTCCAATACCAACACAGCCGTCCTGACCAGAGGCTGTAACGGGCTGCAGGGAGGTCAGTGTTGCAGATCAGAGTCTGCGTGCTGTAGGTTTACGACGATGAAACGACTGTCAAGGTCTAAAACCAGCAGGATGCCAAACCAGAACTGCAGAAAGTTCACTGGTTTCTGTTCACTCTGCCAAAGGAATAGCAATTACCAATACACGATCCAGAGGACAGCCATGTGCATTTGTTTAATGTGAGATCCGGTAAGGCTTTCGCTGTCCGCCACAGCCCTCTTGCCGTAATCAAAGAGAGAGAGTAATATCCTGAGAGTGGCCGACCACAAACTAAAGCATCGGCCCTGCTCGGCAGAGGAAGGGAGGAGATAAGTGTGATGAGTATGGTGGACATCTTAGCTTGCGGTTTAGAGGGAGCAGCAGTTACACATTTCCATTTCAAAGCATTCATCATAAAACGTTTTACAGTTCTTTGTCTGAAAGCGAGTTATCGTCTTGCTTTTTTTGTCTGCCAACTTCCCTAAATCTTTATCTAATATTCTATAACAATATAGAGGTCTTACAGGAACTTGGAAACTTTGGAAACGCTTAAGCTTAGGAGTAAAAGACTAACCTTCTTCTTGCTGCAGTAGATCTGCCATTTCTTCTCAGCAGGCAGGGCAAACATGGCCTCTCTGTTCTTGTCGGTGAGATCCAGTTCATCCTACAGGGGAAAGAGTCAAGTGTGATTGAGCCACTAATGAAACACTCAGAGTATGAACACAGGATATAATACAGAAGGAAAAACAGAAATACTGGACTGTGCTTCCTCAAGCTCAGATTAAATATAATTCCAGCTCTGTATAAATGTGGAAAGAATAACATTTACCAGCATCTAGGCATGAGAGTTATATTTATCATCTGCATATTGCTCCATATTGAAGCCATACCATGGCTACTCGATACATACTCATTTAAAACACCTGTTAAAGTAAGTAAGTCCTGATATTATATATTCACACATACCTTTATACATTAGGGGTGTAACAAAATGCCACTATCTGTGTCTGTATCTATACGTGCCATATGTGTTTAGTGCTCCAAATATATGTATCGGTATCTGCATCCAGATTTATACCAAAAGTGGGTGTGGCCCCTCGCAAATATCATATCTGAGTGCTCACTATTGCCCACCTCCTATTCATATCATTCAAATCTATCAATTTAGAATACTGAATAATGTATTTGTATTCAGTTACTTATACATAAATAACAAACCTCGAAAATGAGAGATCAGTTGGTTTCCCTATATCTATAAATCAAATCTTACCCACAGTCCTCAAAACCAACTGGATAACATGATCCCCCAAGTTGGCTCCAAATTCAGTGGAATTCACATTAAGCTAAACTAATATTGATTCACCTGATCGCCACGAATAAAAATATACCTCAAATCTCTCCACACACTTTCATATTTTCATATTTTGGTTAAACCACTGTCAGAGTTTCAGGTACATCCAAAACACTAAATGTACTCAAGGTCAAAGAGAGAATATGAGATATGCATCAAACTCAGGGATTTCTGGGGTTTGAAGATAGATATAAAGAAAAGAATAAAGGGTTTGCCTTTGTAAACGTGTATTTTTTGTAAAGGAGGGACAGAAAAGATGATTCACAAACTATTCACAGACTTTCAAGATGGAAGGAAGTCATATGAGGCCCTGAGGGGACCAACAGGAAACTGTAGAGGCCAATAGCGATCAGCTAGCCAGAGAGAGAAACAGAGGTTTATACAAACACTAAACATGTGAAAGAAAGCAGTATTTCTTCTACTGTGGTAAGAGTCATACCCTCATCAATAACAAGGCCTTAAACTAAACTGACGTGGTATCTTGTCCAAACCCACTGCTTAACGGACGCAGTTTGGCCCATTATGGGTCAGTGACTTTGGTTTGGCTCAGGTTCTCTAGTCATCACTTCCTCTGTCGCTTTTTCTGCTGCTCCAGCTGCAGTTGCTGAATCATGGTATGCGGGCAAAGCTGGGGTTTACTGAGGACACGGATATGACAGAGGCATTCAGGAAACACTTTCCCACCCAGAGCTTTCAGCTGGAAGGGAGGAAGGTGAGATTGATCCCACTGACCTCCACCCTGCACCCTCCACCCAATGAGTGAAGCCTATCAGAATAAGCATGTCCTTATAAGTAGTCTTGACTCATACTTCCCAGTTGCCTACATATTTGCCAGCAAAGTAATGATCTAAATCTCTGATCAGTCTGAAGCTTGTCTGGTTTCAAAGCTTCAATGTACTTTGCCATTTTCTGAGTAGTATGAATAAGAGTCACGGTTATTAAGTGGCTAGTTTAGGGCTGAACAAAATACTGTTTATTAAACATTATCTCTATATAGCCTACTGTGGCACTGGAATGATCTATAAGATCCATAACAAATTATGTTCATATTAACACCAGCTCATTTTTAACTGTCACACACGGTAAGTTCATCATTTTTTTACTTTAATAGGTGGCAATATATATCGTAATCACAATGTGTATAATAACAATTTGTTCCAGACATGATATTTTTGTTCATATTATAAAAGCCAGCTCTATTACCAGCTAGGCCAATATTTCAGGGTAAATCTGCGGTGTGGGGAAAAACTGCCCCTCGTGTGACGGGATTAAAACTGTCCTACATACTGACATAAGAGAAACAGATATAGAGAGAAATAAACAGTCATATGTCCTCTGTGGACCAGATGTTAGCTTAGTGTTGCTGATGTTGCTCAAATAATGTCAACAGTCCACTTCCTGCATGTTCCAACACAAATGCCTGTGCCTCTCCATTTAATGAGGTGTTCAAGACTCCAAGTTCTACTTTTATCTTCTACTAAGTTGTTTGCCTCCTGTTTTTTTCCAGATAAGATTTCTCTGGAGACAGTGCCAGGGTTGGTTTTTTTGGGTAAGATGAGCTACAAACACATGGCTGCCACATGTCCACTTGCTTCTAATCTACTCCCGTTGAGCTCTTTAACATTCACATTTTACTGTCACAGACTTTAACCAAAGCTCCCAGTACCCTGAACTTAAATAACCCTGATCCACAGCTGGCATATTCAACATCTCACTGAAACATACTGGTACATTGAGCACATATATTTGCTGTTTGCTCTATGTACTCATGCGCCGATCATGCCATAACGACGTGCTGCATACGCACAGAAATTTGGCACTCATATCCACACTCTTCCATATCTACGGGAAAGAAGCTGCACGATACAAAAACAAGCGAGATTCACATGCAAGCGCAAACTTCCAACAGTTTACAAGGAACCCACTTCAGAAAGATCTGAATGTACGCAATCCAGTTGGTCAATGAAATATTACTGCTTTCAATCAATTCTCCAGATAAACAGCGTTTGTATTTTCACTACTCCTACAAGTGTGAAGCGCTCTCCAGTCAAAAAAAAAAAAATCTCCCATTTGTTTCAGAGTCACAAATCTGTGCAAAATCTCAAATCTAATGAATGTGGGCACTGCAGAGTTCCAGTACCCATGATGCATTACAGCGCAGCGTGTGCACTGTGCACTGCTCTAAAGCCTTTTTTTTGACCGATTGGAGCCACTAGAGTTTGTGATGTGGTCTCTGCTTTAAAAGACTGAACCAGTCAGCGTGGGCTCATTAAGGTCAGCCTTACTGTGTTTGGATTTTGGTTTTAAAGCTAAAATAAGGGCCTGGTAAGCTTGAAGCTTTAGCCAAAAGGAGGGAATGTCACAATTGGTAATGTTTGCACAGTGCAGATCTACCCTAGTTCCTAGTACCCTAGGAACTAAAATGGGCTTTGATTTGGACTTGGACGGTGACTTAATTTTGGTAGACAGTCTCCTGTCGACAGAGTTGTGGTTGTGCCGTATTCTTTCCATTATTTAGTAATGGATTTAATGATGCTACTTGGGATGTTGAAAGTTTGGGATTTTTTTTTTTTTTTTAAACAACTGATACAAACCCTGGACTTGTTTTGATAGCTCCTTGGTCTTCATGATGCTATTTGTTTAGGTATTTTCTCTAACAAACTGGGGCCTTCCAGAAATAGGTGTATTTATATACTGAGAACATATGACACTTGAACTGCAAACAGCTCACACTATTTAACTAATTATGTAACTTCTGATGACAAATGATTGCAGCAGAAATAACTGAGGGGTTTCACAGCAATAGGGGTATAGTGTAAGCACTACTGCACACTTTTTTTTAAAAATTTTTTTAAATTTGTAAATAATTTTTGCAACCTACACTGAACCCATGTGAATACTTGCAAGCCAATGTAAAAACAGTTACACATATTTTTCCATCATATGCAACTTTCTCTGACAGTGTAGTTCTACTTATAAAATGCTTTAATTTTTTTTTTTTACCCATGTTTCTCCCAAGTTAGCCACTGATAATTCCCACTCATTATCTTTGTCTCCTTCTGTCGCATGACAGGTACCAATTCAGGATGATGAGATGTACTTCCTGAGCTCATACAGCATCACTGGGGAACAGAACAAACTTGGGAGGAATGCACATGATCAGCTGGTATCGCTCTGATCTACAGAGAAGAGATGAATGATATTCCTCCCACGCAGAGAGCAGAACCAATTATACTTTCTTGGACTCTTGCCTATGGATGGCTGTCGCATTATCAGGATTAACAGTTGCCATATCCCAGTGATAGGATGAATCCTTGAGACAGCTGCACCACTTGGGAGCCTGTGATGTCTTTACAATCATTATCAAAAATTTTAAGTAACTACAAGAACATCAAGGAATTAATAGTCAAATGCCTTGAAGGCATCACCCTGACCTCACAGTGGTTTTATTATTATTGGCATATTGATTCTTTATTTATGACGCTTGCCAAGGAAATATACAAAAGGCAAAATGTTTTCCCCTCAAAAGTATTTTATTTCATCCCACTTTCCTAATACACTGTGATTTGGGGAGGTGCCCTCTATGTGGAGGTTATCATAAAAAAAAAAAAATAACCTACACAATCCAAAACCAACAGTGCCTTAGTTCTGACAGTGCCATTCCAACTTCCCGGAAAGCAATATTTATTATAATAGAAATAAGATTCATGTTTTGTCTCCATCCCTTCAAATGTTGTATGTCACTTTGTATTTGTCTTTCCTTCATGCTGTGCACAAAGTATAGCTTTGCATGCACCGCAACCGAGCTATATAGAAGTTAAATGTGGCTTTTTGTGGCCACAACAAAAACAGCTTTTCTTCCACATTCCCGAGCGTTCACCCGTCTGCCGTGTCTGCCTTCGGCCAAGTCCAGATATTTACCATAACTAAACTGCAAGTCGTTTCATTTTGTCAAGAATGAGGCTGCCGTGCTTGGCCTAAGCACTCCCATATGTCCAGCACACTCGATTTGATTCTTACCAATGAGCACTTCTATGCTCATAGCTGAAAACACAGCATGTGGAGCTCCTGTCTAAACAGTGCGCCACTCTCATAATGCAACTTAAATGTGTAAGAGCATGCTGTTTTCCTAAGGGAGTCAGGAACTGTAAGGCAGCATGAGCAGATGTTTATGCACTTGCAGACTTGATCAACAAAGTCAGCTGTGTAATTACAGATAAGTCAAGCTTCAAGCCCTGTGCCATGTTAAAGAAGAATTTAAAGATGCTTTAACATGGATTGTCTAACATGCATGCATTCTGGCCTGAGCCCGCTTTCCACCCCAGGCCAAAGTGCAATTGCTGGCAACAGAAACAAGTTGGCACAGAGTCCCCATGCAATCACTAATATATGCATGTTTGATTCTTAAGTGTTGGCCAGAAACACAATTTCTAGACCATCACATGTGCAACACCAACTGTCTTCAATTAGCGTGTGAATAAATCAACAAGTCTTTGATTGAAATGCAAAATTGTACCTACCATTAACTGCATCATTGCCCCATATATATATATATATATATATACACACACACACACACACACACACACACACATCTGAGTGAATAGAAGGTGATAGAGTATGATTTCTGTTTAACTTTGCTAGCAGTGAGGCAAAAGGACTGACCACCTACCACCAGTTCAGAAAAGCGGGCATTCAGTTCCTCCTCCGGGGGCATTGGGGCGCTGAACTCGAGCAGCTGCAGGGGAACACTGTCCTTCAGGTTAATCTCAGGGGGCTCGCTGCTGCCGAAGCAGCACAGAAGGCCCAGGCCGGGCCGTGTGCGCTTCCGGGGAGGCATCCTCTCCGCGCTGGATGGGCCAAACAAGCCAAGTCTGCTATCTAGGCTGCATGGTCTGAAAAGAGAGAAAAGTGCATGATCAGGACACAAGTCAGGTTAAAGCACACACAAACCACATCATAACTGCTAGAAACCTCTCAGTGAAAAGCCAAACAGGCAGCGGACAGACCTCCATGACTGACAAGGTCTTGTTTAATACGTTTCAAAGCAAAAGTTTTATTATTCAACCACAGAAATGGTGCTGACATGCACAGAGGGTCCCACCGAGGTTTACTGACCCCCATACTTGGAGTCATAGTGTTACAATGATCGTGCATTTGTGTACATCTTATAAACACATAAATGTCTGCAGTCACTGACCGTGGAAGCTTTGCCTTCCAGGCCCACAGTTCCGGGTCTGGTTTCACAAAAGCATGGAAGAACAAGGGTTTAACAAAATTGTTAAATGCTGGATATGGCATTACTTTAAACACGCCTTCCAAAAGTTAACAAGATCCTGAAACTATATTACTTTTGGTAAGTTCATCCTAACTGCAAAACCCCAGAATGACAGCAAGAGAGAAAAAGCAGGTTGAAGTTGGAAACAGACGTGGAGCTTCAGTCCTTCAGATGTTTGGAGTGGAGGATGTTAAGCCTTGGACAGAAAAAGCATTCATTTCTCCTCGACCATGTTGTAGGCTGTGTGGGCACAGAGATGGGAGCAGCCTGGCACCGTTTTATGTGCACTGGCATAAGGTTGGATGGCACAAAGACCTTTCTGTTGTAGCGCACAGAGAAGAAAGACGGAATGAACGGAGGGGAGGGAAAAGCCGGCCGTACCCAGCACGCTCTCACACACTCACCAGAACCAGAATAATAAAGGGAGGAAAATGGCTCAGTGTTTACCAGGAGCCGCCTGCTCTCTCAAATGCATCCACTTCAATCAGGGCTTCAAAACATTGCTTCAAGAGAGGATAGAATGTCACACCAGTGCTCATACATCAACTTGTACACATCAATATTGAAAGCAAATAAACAAAAAATGGCACCTTATTCCATGTACTCCACAAATACAGACAACCATCAGTATTTCTGATTTTTCACCATGTCTCCAAAAGCCAAATAAACTATAAACTATAATAAACTATGATGATGATTATTAGTTCTGCCATAGCTTCCCATCTACTCATCTTTAAAAAAAAAAAAAAAAAACTAATTCTCATTGCTTCTAAATTTAAGTGTTCACTGAAGCCAGCTGTCCATACACCATTTTCCCCCCATGGTAAATGTATTTTTATTGCTTTCTCTAAGAATAGTTCAGTGGTAAATTCTTTATGAGTGTCCCCCATTCAGTGCAAATGTGCAAGAGGGGAATGAGAGGTTATAGCAGCAAAAGCAGGAAACCATAGTTTTCATTCTCGTGTGCTTGGATGGACAAAACATTATATTACAGTTATACTGCCACATGTGCATATTTTGAAATGCCTCTCTATACATTAACACACACTGCTAAAACCACGATGATCAAGTTAATCATCATGGTTTGTTGTTCTGCATTCAACTATCATTTCTATTTGCTCTCCAACATAGAAACACCTGAAGTAAGTCAGGATAATTACACATCACAAATGAACAGTCTCATAATGTGACCAACGGTACTGCACTGACCAATACTGCAGTAACGATCAACACTGATGTGGAATCCTAATGAGAATACAGAATGCAGCACAAGTTAAGGGTACGAAAATATTCAAATAGAGAAAAGACATTCTATTCAGAGTGTCTGAAAATCTGAGTGGGAAATGCATGTTAACCAGAACTGCCAAAAGATGGCAGTTTTAAGTGTATGGGTAAGAGGACTCCCTCGTCTGTTGTTTCCATGGAAACACACTGCCATGTTCATGGAAGATTCAGCACTCCTATATGTCAGTACTGAATGTGTGATTAACATGACGATGATTCTCGTCTGCTATTTGATCTATATTAAGTCAAATAACCAGTCAGTCAGATTTCTGTCATCAACTCAGTTGAAGCAATGATGGCTTTTGACGTTTTTTGTCTGCATCCTTTTGAGAGGTAATAAAGATTTTCTCCCATATCCTTGTCTGTCCGATTTGTTCAAAAAACATACTAAAAATTACATTGAACATTACTTGGTGTTTGTTTCTCTTTGACTACTCCAGAGGTCATATATGCTTCCGTTTGTTGCATGCCTCTTCACACTCACCTGATAAGAGGCAATCTACATGACCTCATCACAGATTACAGACAGATTGAATCCAATCCATTTGACACTCAACACACACTGTCTGAAAATAAGCTCGCACTTAGACATGCAGCCTGACTTTTGCACAATACAGCGCAGAAATGTAGGCCAAGATATCAGTCACTCATACACAAACACGACTATGAATGCAAAGTAAGACACGCTACAGGAAAGGAGAGAGAGAGCAAGGAACACAAAGATTTGGACTGTACACGGAATTACCCATCCTGTCAGAATTAGCCCTAATGGTTCAGTAGGGACTACTGAAGATTTCCCTCGTTCCCATATCCATTTACAAGGGCAGGTGAGGGAGGACACCTAAAGCAGGAACTAGGTTTCACTGTTTTAAAAAGGGTGGGGTACATCCATCTAAAAGGGGGTAAATGAGAGAGGTACTCCAAACTCAACATTTGCCCTTCTCAATTACCAGTGACACCAGTGACACCATTGACCATCTAGCAGAAGAGCAGTTTAGTCACTAATTTCCAGAGATTGCACCATTCTGTCCATTTGGTAAGACAATACAGCTGATCTGAAAGGCTAAAGGCTGACCACACTTCCTCTATTGTCCAAAAGTTTGGCCACCACATCTTTTCACTGATGCACCTCTTGGAAGAAAGTTCCAACCTCTCAACTTACCATACAAATACAAATGCTTGATTTCACCATTATTTCACTGAGAGACAGAGTGATCCCATTATCCATTTCCTTCCGTTTGAGAAATTGGCTTATTGCATTTCCCCTGAACTCTTGACCTGTCCTATCTGTAACACACTGTTACTTCAGAGCAACAGGTTTACCAGTGCCACTCTGACTTTTATACCTTTGCTCAAGAGCCCAACCTTGGTTCTCTGGCCGACATAGGATCTGAACTCACAACCTTTGGACCACTGGCTCAGACCCTTTACCACTAAAGGATGAGGCACCACACAAAAGGCAAACACTACAAGAACTCCAAATGGGGTTACACTAACTATACTTCCAGATGTTCAATGTTTCCTGACACTTCAGACAGTCAACACATTTCCTTAGTATTTTAATCTACTGCTGTGAAAGGAGTGAGACTTTTGCTTTGGAAACAATAGGACAAAGTACTCACTCCTTACTCTCTCTCTCTCTCTCTCTCTCTCTCTCTCTCAACAGTGAGCAGTCATCCCTCTAGGATTTCTCAGAGAGAATAAGTGGGAAGTGGAGATTCTTCCCTGGTCTATTCTCTCATCTGCAGATTACTCCAAGTTTTCAATAATTCAGAGAACAGAGTGACATGACATGTTATTGCTTTGTGAGCACTTTATCCAATCTCATAGGTTCCAGATAAGTTCTCTGTAGGTGTTATGATCAAACATGGTAAAGGAGCAGTTCAAATGTGACTAGATTTAGTTTTGCTGGGTCTCAGTCTGCCAATCAGACACATAAGAAATCATTTACATCATCATAGCCACAATAACAAAACAGGATAACCTGAAGAACCAAAACTGTGTATTCCAACAAATCACAAAAGTTCATCTCTATCTTCCACAATCTGACTCAACTATTGTCCAATTTGTGGATTGGGAGTGCAAATAATCATGGTAGAAGAGGTGGAATTTGTCAGAATATGGATGGGGGAAAATAACATGGTACTAGAGTTCTTGCTACCATTCTCAGAGTTGATCAATAAATTGCTCACCCATCTCTTAATTGTATTCCACCACTTAGGGTATGGTAGTCCCAAGCAACCCCCTGACCATGCTTGTTTCAACAATGGGAATCAGTCAGTCAGTCAGTAAGGAAAGAAATGCCTCTTCTAGGCCAGACCCTGGGATGGGATACCACAGACACACGCAAACACACATCCACACACTTATTCACACCTAGGGGAAAATTTAGAATAGCCAATTCACCTACCAGCATGTTTTAGGGAGGTGGGAGGAAACCAGAGAACATGGAGGAAACTCATACAGACACGGGGAGAACATGCAAAACTCTACACAGACAGCAACTTGAGCTCAGGATTGAACCAGTGAGCCTTAAACTGCGAGGCAATGATGCTACCTGCCCCCGGCCTCAATGTCAATATGTAGCAGTAAAAATCACAGTATGCTGGTTTTGTCCATAAGTGGTAAGCTTACTCCATTGCATCAGGACCTACATCAGCCCCCTTCACTTGTTGCCACATGAAAGAAATCTCTGATGGTTTTGTAGATTATAGAATGGATACCCTTAAGAAATTACTACTGTCAACAGTCAATTCGGAAAACATTCATACTTTGCAGAAACATAGTGCCCAAGTGGTTCTAAGCTTCTGCAGATGCACTTTGCAGCAATTAAATGTGTGCATGCCTTGCAAAGTCCTTCACAGCCAGCTGTAAGGAAATGTGTCCTCTGCAAAGCAAGGTGAGGAAAAGTAATCTCTAATTAGTGGTGAAAAATCAATGATGACATGGCATCAGCACTGAAAGGTGAGAAGGAAAGGAATAAACACAGGGACATTTTTGCATGTACTGTGGTGAAAGAAGCATAAAGCATACACATGTAGTAGTATTGTATTACATTGTATTAAGTCTCTGTGATACTGGCTGCACACATGCAAAACTCTCACACAGGCCTCGAGGCAGAGTATGTCCACTGTGCATGCTCCAAAGAGCAGTGGTGCAGAGAGAACACAGACAGATAGAGAAAACTGCTTCCAATTCTTATTCTGCCCCATCACCTCAGCCTACAAGGCTGCTGGAAGTAGGTCAGCGGAGGAGAAGAGAAAGAGAGGGAGAAAAGGAGTGTGTGTCAGTGTCACACACATCCATAACCTCCACAAATACAAACTGTTCTTTAAATTCATCCAACTCAGTTCCTCGCTCATGGCTGTTAAGCTCTGCGCAGTGATACAGTATTCACAAACATGAACAATTCTGGTCACGCATTCATCCATTCTGGCTCTCTTTATAACCCCCTCTTTCAAGATAAGACACACACATCCCTCCGATTCCCAGAGAAATCCTTTCTACACAGCCATCTTTTTAAACCCACATGAAGTGTGGCTCTCCATATCTAATCTATCATGAACAGCTGGTGCTAATGTAAATGTGCTACATCATTTCAGCACGTGAAGCCAATCCTCACCTTCTGGCTCCAATCACTAGCATTCCGCCACTGTCAAAGTGGATCTTCTCTTTATTATTTCTCACTAATGATGAAGCTCAGTCCCTGGGAAATAGAAGCAAACTGTATTCAAGAAATATATCTGGCTGGGACAGGAAAAGAAAAATGTCTCTAGTGCAAGAATGCATGGCAATCACTGGTCGGCTTAGTAATGCTATTCCTGGTGCTCTACTATAAGTGAATATACATGAACATGTTTACTCCTATTAACCATTTCAATCCAACTGGTCAGAAAGCTTTTTTCCACTGACAGGCAATCTATAAATTAACTGATATCTTGATTTCATGTAACCTTTATGACTTTAGGTTCAAAACTACCACATATGGTATGCATATTCCATAAAGGGTCTATTATTGACATCTTAATAAAAAAATATACTGCCCATTTTATATCATGTTTTTACAAAAAAGAACTGCATAAATTACTGTATGGTTATGAATTGTATGTATGGTACACTTGAACAATTGTGTCTAAGCGATAAACAGATGTAAATCTTGACTGTTATCCACTATTCATGTGCGTAAGAATAGCTGATAAAAATTGGAATTAAATGTTAAATTATTGCCAGTATGGAAGAAATTCACAGGGACCAGTGTGTGTGGCCTGCTGAAGCACATGACTGACATCCCTGCGAGCAATATCGATGGCATATGACTCGATTTCCGTGTGCATCAGTGCATTCTGCATTGAGCAGACACAGACCCACACACAAACACACACACACAGCTACTGTAAGGGCTGTTTGTCAGGCTTGCACACAGCACTGGCCTCTAGCACTGTATAACCACAGCAGATGAATGCAGTCATGCCTCACACACCTCCTCCATGGGAGCATTACCAAACTGCTGCCTACCGTGTGCCCTACAGGTCTCAAAGCACGCTTTATCTTCCTTCATCAGGATTCATCTGTAGAACACCCACAGTTCTCAGTCTGAGGGTCCCACTCACTACACAGTACTTACAACACGACAGCGGTTGGCATTCATGGCATGTATGAGCCGAATTTAAATGAGAAAGCTAATGGTAAACAGTGGACCAACATATAAATTTGTTAAGCTCAGCGAGAAAAGCACATGAAAGGCTGCATAGACAAGATTATTCTGCAGAATGTTGAAATCATTATTTAATATTTTCCAAAATGATTGGGATTAAATTTAGTAGATTAAATAGGTAAGGAATAAAACACTATGGAGCGTACTATATGAAAATGAGTCTCCATCACTGAACAGTTGATAACGTCAACAAAATAGACTTCAAGTTAAAACTACAATGAATTCAGAAATAACTGATGCTCATATTAATAAGTTGCTCATAGGTTCCTGGTTACACAGTTGCACCTTTTGACTATACAGTATACAGTTACAGGGAAATTATTTAATAATCGCACTATCCGGTGTCACCCAGATGAGGATGGGTTCCCTTCTGAGTCTGGTTCTCCTCAAGGTTTCTTCTTCATTTCGTCTCAGGGAGTTTTTCCCTTTTGCCACCATCACCTCTGGATTGCTCATTAGGGACAAATTTATAAATGTTAAATTTATATCCAGAATTTATATATTTCTGTAAAGCTGCATTGTGACAATGTCTATTGTTAAAAGCATTATACAAATAAAATTGAATTGAATGTGATGAACACAAAGCAGAGCTACTGTAACACCAATTTCCAACAACTGCATGTCCCAAAGTGTGTTATTATTGTTATTCTTAAACCACTGCAATTTGCCAACGAATACTGTTTTTAATTTATTAATGAATGCCGTGTCACAGTTTTTAACTCATTTGATATTGTGGAACACCCACGGAACAAGTTAGTTCCTGTTATCAGTTACAATATAACAGCTATATATAATAAGACAAAAACAAAAACCCTGCAACTTGTCATATTACAGAGAAACAGGAAAGCGCAGAGTCCCCTGTCCTGAAGACTCTCCCATGGTCTAAAACTTGTTACAAAACACTGACACTGGAGACTCCTTCCATAAACATTTCCATCCAAAAAGCTTCGCCATATTAACAACTGGACTTTTTTTCATTTTCATTAAACAACAGGATTTTTTTTTATTATTCATTTATTATTAGACTTTATTATGTGGAGTGTCTGCCAAACAAGTTCCTCTGAATTCGATGCTATTATAGAAATGATAATGTATTAGAACAAGCAAAAATTAATCACCTCCTTCTGACCAATCAGATTTGAGAACTCAACAGCTCTCCTGAATGCAATGGTTTTGGTTTTTTTTTAAAGAAAAAATTTCAGTTGCACAGATGAAAAATGATTTCACATTGCATAATCTGTGTATTGTGTGAGAGAGAATGGATAGGATGAACACAAACACATGTGCGCCGCCTCAGACATGCAGTACACACTCACGCACACTTAGTCCTAATATAGAAACAAAGATAATAAATAAGTGCGTTGGCGTAATGGACCACTGGATGCCTCGTCAATTTCTCCCATCCACCCACCCAACAACACACACACACACACACACACACACATGTGTACACACATTCCTAACCCGTTACTGCAAAGTCTATTTTCCCCATAAACACAGGAATGAGAGCTGAGTTACAGTCTGAATTGATAAATGACCATCACTAACCGTGTAATAGACAGCCTAGCATAATTTCATGGCGAATTTGCAGGGGACACATTCCACCATTGCGCTCCTCGTTTGAAAGCAAGCTCTGTTTGTTTTAGCACAGAGTGTAGGCTTGTGTAACACGGGAATGCTCATGTGGGATGACACAAAAGACACACAAAACAGAAAGGCATTCGGAGATGCCAGTTCCAAAAAGCCCTTTGACTCTAGACGGGGCATTAGCACGTATATGTTCATGAACGGGGCAGTTGGTATCCTAAAATCTAAACAACATGCATTCTCCAATCTTAAAATCCCTTGTGTAATTTTATATACACACCCTACCGAGGCCGCCTGTGGACAACTGTGCCTACGTGCACTAAAGACGATGAGCAAGATTGTTAGGAATGACAAACCCAGACATCTTTCCTTTCCCCCCCCCCCCCCCCGTCTGTCTCCTCACCCCCTCCAGCCCCTCTAAATGATTTCCTCTTCATCCCTTCATCAGATAAGATCTGGCCTGAAAAAGGAGGAAAAGCCTCGGATCGGAGAACATTCAGATTTTTCACCATGAAACCCTGCGCCAAAAGGTCTTCTGAATCAGCCAGCACTTTAGCGAAGGAAGGCAGGTCAGGATTTAGTCTGCGGAAATTTCACTACATAAGAACTTGTATTCTGAACTGTGCACGCAGCAGCCAAGTGAATTACTTCATCTAATAGCGCATCAGAGATCTGTTTTACATGTCTGCGGCAAATGCGCTATCTGCATATCAGAGGCTTTGTGTCCCACATCTTCTTGCCACATTTCGTCTGCTCGCTCTAGGCTTCATTCCTAACAAACAGCTTATAGGGCTTGTGGGCTACATTAAATGTTTTTTTCTCTCTGGGAGCGTAAATATTTCAGTTAAATCTAGGGAAAGTGGGGATTCACAAGGCATGTCGGTAAAAGCCATTTCATTCGCTCATTGTCTACTAAAAATTAAAGCCATGTCCACATCTGCTGTGGAGCCCAGAACTCAATTTCAGCCTGCATGCAATCCAGAATGTTGGGGGAAAAAAATCCCCCTAAGTGCGTTCCTTTGATTTGCTTTAACAGGACTCCTTGCAATAAAAGCAAATCAAATATATGGTGATGTTTATAAAGGCATAGTCTTAAAAAGCGATTCAAACTTCATACATGGAACGGATGAATCTCCTAAAAATAGCTAATGTACTACAGCTGCAAATAAAACTCTGGAGAAAAAACTGCAAAAACAATCATTTTGCTTAAAGGTGTAGCAAGCAATTTTGAAGATAGCTGTTTTTAAATTATAAATCCAAACAAAAGCCATGCCTACCTTTAATTCCTGCCAAAGATACTCCTGCAAAAAACATTGTGAGAACACACCACCTGCATGGTTTCTGAATTAACAAGCAGCACGACTGACAACAAAGCGGAGAAGCCTTTCTGTCCTGATTGGTTGGAAGCTGGTGTTTCACATCATTTTATTAAATCTGGCATCACATGACGAGAACTTCACCAAATGAAAAGACATTTTTAGCTGAAATGCTCGTGTAAAGGTATAGTCTGTGATTTTGACACCTATAGCTAGCTGTTTTAAAAATCCAAACAAATACAGTGCCTGCCTTCAGTGTTTCCTCTAAAGCCATGCCCCCAAGAATGCTTGGGTACTATTGTATGAGATGGGGCTTTCTAAATGAATAGCCAACAAACAAATATCCTATCGAAGATGCCAGATTATGAGCAGAAATGGCAAATATTACCAAAGGTTTCCTGACTTAAGAATCTGATCCCTCCTTTAACCCTTTCACACAAGTGGTGGGTCAGAGACAACAATTAAAATCATATAAAGATGCCCATGGAATACATGGTAGATTACAAACATCCAATCAGAGATGCCGTTTTAAGTATGTGGGATGAAAGTGAAAGTATAGTCTTAAAAATGTAGTACTATTGACCCACTTCTAAGCTGGCAAATACATGCTGTGAGAACTTGCAAATAGTGTGGGGCCAATATGAAATGGATGCTATTTATGCTAGTGTCTACATTCCATGAGCCCTTCACAGTGCATTCCCATGTTTCATAAAGGCTCTTGTGGAACCTGATAGCTCACATCACTCTCCATCAGATGCAGTAGCATCTCAGCCATAGGGGTAAGAAATTGTTTTCTTTTGTTTATTTGTTTTTGTCTGCTTAATTGGATGCATTTTGAGGTCTGTGAAAATGTTAAAGCACAGTCATATGGCTAGCTGGAAGCGACATGCGGTTAGCCAAAGCATGCACTCCATATTACTATTCTGTACTTGTGTTTAACCAAATTGACTATGAGCTTTAATCCTCAGCGACCTCCCAACCTTGAACGAAGACCAAGACCATGTTTTCACTAAAAATATAACCAAATCATTGACTCAGCAGCTGCTCAATTGTTGTAATTTTCCTAAGTGTCTCAGGCCAATAGCACCACATCGTCTCCTCTTTCTAGTATTTCCAGGCATATGTTATGTCAGCTCACCCAGAGCGGTGACAGGTTGATACAAACCCACTCTTCTGGCTGGTCATGAAGGATTTCCTCTACTTGCCTTAGTCAGACATCCCAGGCAAAGGGTGGCCTTGGCATTCTGGCATCATATATTACTAAGCTGTCACACGTTCCTATAAGGTGAAAGGTCAACAGCTGCATGCTGAAGAACAGAGGTCTGCAGGGTTGCACATAATGGCTGGAATGTTTGCATCAGGCATTTACAGTATGCCTTGTAGACTACCTCTAACCGAGACAGACTTCAAAATAGTTTCAGCAAAGCTCTTCTGTCGAACTTGCTGCACTGTATGACACAATGGTAAGCTTATACATTATAAGCCTCAAATCTGTGTCAATTGCACAATGAGTTCCCTTTTTCCACACTTGTTTGGGGACTTCCAGATGACATCAGCATTAATATCACAGTATTTCAACCCTTGAGCATTTCCTGTGATATTTTATGACTGGACTGACCAAACTGTATACTGTACATATACCAAGCAGTAGCCTATAATTACTCAATCCATAGTAACCAAAAAAATATTATGTCAATCAATGAAAATTCTACTCTGTATTTACATTTATTTATTTACATTAATGGTTATTAAATGGTAGAAATGTTTACATAATGGCACATGGTATTCGCTAATGGCTACTAATGATATAAGTGGTTTGATAAAACAGCTTTAACAATGACTAATACCACCATAATCTGTGATGCTCATAAAACATCAGGTCTTCATTAAGAGTGCTGATGGAGCTTGTGCTCTTAGCAAGCATATGGTAGATCATAAATCCACAATATATGAGATGCAGGAAAAACTAAACAACCGTCAGGGCTTGCTGATGTGACTTGGGGCTTTGCTTATCGTTCATTAGTGTCCTCACACTCAGATCTCCAAAGTTGCCTTGCAGAGAGACACAAGCACAGCTTGTGCTCTACTTTTACAAATACTGTGAGAAAAGATGGTAAGAAATGCTGGTGAAGAGCATCAAAGAGCTGTGAATTAGTAAGAAAATCGATTGTCAAAAGCATCAGTTTGAGCTACGACTGCCCAAAGACAAGTAGGTAGATCTGCCATGACAGGCTTTATGCTTTTAGGGATAAAATCAGTGGCTGGTGGAGTTTAAATCCAGGTTTTAGCTTTAGGATCTCTGATGGCATTTGTGTGTCAGATTGGGGGTGAGGTTTATGCCCTGGATTTAGACTTTAGGCTCTCTGGTAGGGGCATAGAAGAAAGGATCAAGGCTGGTGGAGTGCAGACCCTGAGTTTAGGGCCTTAGAGGCTAGTGGAATTTAGACTAGTTGAATTTGATTAGTCCCCCAGAGCATTTTAAAAAAATACCATTCCCAGAGTCATTACAATAAAATTCCTAGCATTCTTTAATTTTCCCCTAGTCCAGCTATATCCTATAATTCCCATTTGGATAATAATGCTCCATTCATAATGTTCCCGCAGACCCCTGACCAACTCCGTGGTCAACAAGTGTGACCAGCAGTTCAATTAATTTGTCAATTAATCAACTACAACAGACCAGTCCCTTAACCCTCAACTGGTCAGAATACAACTGAGCAGTTCAGGGTAAAGAGCCTTACTCAAGGGCCCAAAAGTGGCAGCTTGGTGGCACTGGGATTTGAACTCAGGACCTTCCATAGGTCACAGAGCTACCACTGCCCAAAGAAAAGTAGGTTGGTCTGTTATGACAGGCTTTATGTGTTTAGAGAGAAAATCAAAGGCTAGTAGAGTTTAAATCCAGGTTTAAGTTTTAGAATCTGCAATGGCGTCATTGGGTTAGGCAGGGGTGAAGTTTAAGCCTTGGGTTTAGGCTTTAGGCTCTTTGGTAGGGTCATAGAGGAAAGTATGAAGGCCTCTGGAGTGTTGATCCTGAGTTTATGCTTTAGGCTCTCTGGTAGGACCACTGGGGAGAGGATCAGAGGCTAGTTGAGTGTAGACCCTGATTTCAGGGCTTTAAGCTCTCTGGTAGGGTGGACAGAGGATATGAGGCAGGGGGAATTTAGATCAGTTGAATTACACTGGTCCCCAGAACACAGCCTAGCATTTAATGGTACATGCCATTATTTTAAAATAATCCCATTCCCAGAGTCATCACCGTGCAATTCCTAGCATCCTTTAATTCTCCCCAGGTCCAACTAGAATCCCATAATTCCCATTTGGATATTGATGTTCCATAATTTTACCGCAGACTGCCGACCGACCCACACTGCCTCAGAGACCAACAAGTGTGATCAGCAGCTTCCATGTGTCAGTTAATCAACAGACAAAATCATTCCCAAATGCAGTCTTTGCCATGCAGTTGAGCTCAGGCCACTCAGTTAAGTATACTCTGTGGAATATTTATTAAATCTAGACACTCTAAGGAACAGGATCTTCTATGACCCACTACAGGATATAGCAAACCTATGAGATTTACAATTCATACCACTTGCAACAACAGGACTGAGACAGATGTGTCTCATAGTCCATCTACTACAAAGTAGATTTATACATTCATATTTGAAAGCTCCAAAGGGAAAGCTTTCCAAATGCTCATTTTATTGGAAGAAGTCCTCTTTGGCAGCCTGGACTTTAAACAGTGGCATTCGTTCTATTTAAAGCTTTGCGTGCTGCAAATGTAGCTGGATCCTGTTCTAAAGTGTCTGCCCAGTCTGGATCATCTTACAGGCACGGCAAACCACGGACATCAACAGTGTGATCAGATTGCAGAATGTGTACTCACCCCTTCCAGAAAGCAACCCCTGAAGATCTTTCATCTTGCAATCTTCATATATACCCAGAGCAACCGAGATCCTATAAAAGTTCCTACGGTACTGATCCTACTTGACTGAATCCCTCCTTTTGTCGAGATCCACCTCTGCTAACTAGTGAATATCGAAAGTACTTGAAAACAAAATGATATTCCTGATCCAGCCTGAGCTGCCACTTCTCTCTGAGCTACTATGCCAGAGCCTGCATTTCAGGGACTGGAGCTGTTGACATTACTCCCTCCTTCTTCTACTCTCTATCCCTCCCTCTCTCTCTCTTAGGCTTTTGTGCCTTCTCTCTCTCTGTCCCATCCTCTTCATTCCCCCTCCTTTTCATCCATATACTGACCTCAGCATATAACAGCATGCATGTGTATATTAGCCAGTATGGGAAGAGAGCAGGATGAAAGGAAGTGACCCTTTCAGTTTGCACTTCCCACTAACCCCCACTCCTCCCATAACCATCCCTAATCCTCAGCAAGCACATTCCCCAGCCCAGCTCAATAGCGGAAGTGGGCTGGGGATCATGGAACACCCAGAGGAACTCCTTTCCTGTCCAGTGTCTTCCTCACACACACACACACACACACACACACACACTGACACATCCACACATGCATGCTCAAATCCAGCTCTGTATAACTTGACTAGCATGACTAAGCAAATACCAGGCTTGTGAATTCAGGAAACGTCAATGCAAATCAGATGAGTTTATCAAACAAAGCTCTTCTGGAGATGTCACGTCCACACCATTTGACTACACATGCATTAGGACAAAAATCAGATAAGTGTCGCCACATCATCTCCTCAAGGGCCACAGGGCAATTACCTTATCACGATAAAACGGAGGTCTGTGGAGACAGAGAGGGGTGCCTTCAGTAATTCAAGACTCCCTTTGTGAGCATCTCTGCTACTCATGTTGAATGTATTAAGCGCAAATTCTAACATTGTGCAATGCGATGTGGAATGGGATTTTACACCTGCCAATTATTGGACGATTTTTTTACACTTTGCCAAAAACAATTTCCCTCAGAACAGACTGCAAAAGTGCAACTCAGGTTAAGAGGGGAAGAGAAAGAGAAAAATCTTTCTCTGGCTCATCTAAAGGAGAAAAGCAGATGGCGGGTCTTACATGACCTCTGACCTTCCTTAACACACAGAAGGTTTGGTTCAAAGGCAGATCGATCTCATGTTGTAAGTTAAGGTTGAAAGCAACAAATCATTGTTTGTTGTATTGTATTGTATTTATTTGTTTGACTTGTTTAGTTAGCAATATTGACACAAAAATGCAGTTATGTGATTCCCATTTATGTCCACAAATGAGGAATTCTGCCTTGTCATTTTTATGGAGCTTAGAAGCTGACAAAAAAAACTTGAATATGAATCTCATATACTTGGAACACATGAGTGTATCTAGTAAACGTACATTTTGCCAATGGTTTTATGTACATTACGCCAAAGGTGATGCATACCGGATTCCCAGGGAAGAGTAGTCAAACAAATAAATAAAATAGCTACTTTTCTACAGTGATGTTAAACCTTCAATGATTAGTACATACCCAGCGTAACCCTTTAAGTGCAGTTCTAGATAGTTGGGCTAATCTAATGTTAGCTTGCTGGCAACCATTAACAGTCAAAGATAGCTGCTTAATAGGAAATTAGCTATTTCAGTAGAACCTTAAATCTGTAGACATGAAATATGGTTCATGTCTTACGTTTTGACTCCACTTAACCCTACCCCACGTCTCTTCAATTCACTTCACTTCACGGGCATAAGTGTGGCAAAAGACGATGACTGGCTAAATGCTGGGTTTAACCACTTGGAAGGCTTATACCTTTCCTTGGGAATTCCAGATGTTTCACATTTGGCCTAATCTATATAAAACCTGTATTAGACATTTGTATTTTTGAAATATGAATTTTTGAGATTTATATGTAGGGTTGTGATTTTTTTTTTTTAAATCTCAAAACCATAACCTGTAATTTCAAATTAGATGTTTTAAAACATTGGCAAAAATGTATATTTATTAAATACAGCACAGGAAAAAAGCAAAGTTTATTTAAATGTGACATGTATATGATTCAATACTTGAAATTTATATTCAAATACTTTGGTCAGCATCTAAGCTCTGTACATTTTGACCTTTTCAGTTATGCTGATGTTTCAGCTTTGGTCCCTAAGGCAGATAGCAGCGATCCAAATCAATAGATCCATCAATATGCCTTTGCTAGGTGCTGACTCATGTTCGGACAAATTAGTTACCCTGTCATTGAAAGAAACAAATGCATTTTCCTAATGCAGCTGGATAGAACAATTCATTCACTTTGTAACAAAAACATGGCTATACAAAAAAAAAAAAAAACCCTTAGAAAATCATGATTAAATAAATGCATATAAATAAAGGAAATACATTTACATTGAATGTAATGTGTCACATAAGAAATTTTAAGCAACTATTTTAACCAACTTTCAACCATGGCCTTGTCTTCCACTCCAGCCTTCCCAAACCATGTCTGTGTATGCTGTAGCTTTACACTTTCGCTTCAGTGGAACTAAGAAGCCCAAACCTGTTCCAGCATGACAACATGGAGCTCAGTTTGTGCACAGGGACACTGTCCTGCTGGAACAGGTTTGGGCTTCTTAGTTCCAGTGAAGGGAAAGTGTAAAGCTACAGCATACACAGACACCCTATACAGTTGTGTGCTTACAACATTGTGGTAACAGTTTGGAGAAGGCCACATATGGGCGTGAAGGTCAGGTGTCCAAAAACTTTTGGACTTATAGTGTAAGAAAAGGAGCCATTGTTCTGAGATATTCTGAATATATTACACTCCATTATCAGAGAAGCAATCTAGGGGCTTCAATTAAGCAATAATAAAATATAGTATCTGTACCAGTGAGTAGGCTGTCTATGGTGTGTTCACGCCTCATGCCCAGTGTTCCCAGGATAGTCTCCGGATCTACTGCAACACTGCCCAGGATAAAGGAGTTACTGAAGATGAATGAATGAATCTGTACCAGTGATTAGTTATTCACTATCTGTATAATCCAGACATGCATGTTAACCCCTACATCTTGTGATATGTCTGATGCAATAGTATTCCCTTTGAATTTATATCATTTTATGACATTACTCCGAGATGTTACTGAAGACTTTTACTTAACCAGTCTTTTGGGAACCAATTTTCAAATTTTCATGGACTGCTGATATTTTTTTCTAAAATGGGCATCTGTAGCTTGGCCAGACGAACAACAGAAGAGTATGCTATTCAGTAAATAGGAGGGAACCAGTAAATGACTCTGCGTCTATGTTTGGATGACCCTTTTGTCAACGCCGTCTGTGCGTTCACCAGTTAGCATGATTTTTGATGCCCCCGAAAGGTGAATGATGAAGATTGGCAGGAAAAGGTCAAATCCATTTAACACTAAACCAGCGGTGGGCCCCTGCCTCCTGTTTTCACACATGTATTGACACAGTAACCTAAACACGTTTCTTGCAATCAGGCACACCATTACTCAGGCACACACACATATTCTCCTGTCATCTAAAAAAAAAAAAAAAAAATCACTCATCCTCATACTCTTTTTAAAATCCTCATACTGATTTAATTTACAGTTATCACATTCCAGGAAGGCAGGTTGATTTTGGTGTGGCTCTGCTCATATGGTGTGTGTTTATCCTACAGAGTTGACACGGTATACCACAGGGCTCACTACTGGCTCCTGAGAGAAAAGGCACAGACAAGAGAAAGATGCGCCGTCTGTTTAAGCCATTTTTGGCTTGGTGATAAATAGAGGTTAGAGGAGGTTCATGGCTCTTGAGGTCAGTCTGCGAATGCCAGTGATGTACTTATTCTGCATTTTGAAAGAATGCTTCTGCCTTGCTTCCCGTTTTCGGCACTCTAACACCTTTAGAATTAAAGGATTGTTAATTCCTTGACTGCAGACTGCCTTTCTGCTGTATCCAGAACAGAAGCAAGAATACAAAGTTAGGTGTTTCTCTATAACTGACAGTATATTTGAGCGTACCGTGCAGGAGCTAAGAATACTGTCCAGATCCTTACCAGCTTCCAGTAATTCCTAAAATGCTGTCAGCCGTGCAGTTTGGATTGCTGTGTTACGGGTATTTGAAGTCATGGCGTCCAAGCCTACTATTAAGGAAAGAACCTCTGTCTCTTGTTGTATTTTATTGGGTTTGATCATTGTAGATGGGTTTTTTTTTTTAGGTTATGATAAATAAAAGGGGCAAGAGTGGTAGAAAACATGTTCACTGCAGTATGGACCAGTCCATGGTGCTTTACCTGATTTTATTATATGCCACCCTTCAACAATTAATTTTGTGTCTTCCTATGCAAATGTTTGGCTTTATACTGTTAAAAATGGATTCTTCAAGGGTCCTTTATGTTAGGGTTCTTTAAGTGGTCTCCCAGAAACACAAATAAATTATTCCTTTAGCATGGTAAATGGAACCTTGTGTGTGCAAAATAACCAGATGTTTGTTCCAAGTTGTCAAAATGACTCTGACCCTCATATCAAACAGAAGTTCATTATTGTATATATTGTACTGATTGCTAATGAGATTCCTTGGGTGCCGGTGATGGAGCCTGGGTAGATTTAGCATCCATTTTTATATCATAGTATTCCACTTTCCCTGTTTTTGCATGCTGCTTGTTTTGGTGCTGGTGGCTGCCCCACTGTAAGAGTAAACTGTAATCATCTCCAGTATAGCACGAGTTCACCATGCTTGTTTGCAGTTGTGTGACGAGCTCTGCTGCGGTGCAGTGTGACCACTTCTGCTGTGGTCTCCCCACCTAGCATCTTGGATACTATCATGGTGTCAAAGATGACTGCGTCTGCCCTCTCATTTTCTTTCACTGGAAAGTGCATGCTATAATAATGACAGATCAAAACAAAACACACCCGTGATGGGAGAGGATGGCTAGTGCCACACAAATAGATCTGAGTGGAATGGAATTTCTCTCCTCATTGAGGCTATTGGAAGCCATATGCTCTTGCCTTATAAAATAAATATGATTATTTAAAAAACAGGTTAGTTATTTCTGCCAGCAGCTTACAATTTAAGATATACCTTGTGTGCGGAATTGCTCAAGTTCCAAACAAGGCAGTAAGAGGACAGATGTGGTTTCCACTGAAGCAGAAGAGGAATGGAGACTAGAAACTGGAATAATGGATGTGTCCCTAGAGATAAGCATCATCATTTAGCATTTAGCACAATTGTAGCACTATTTCATATATCATGGCCTTCTCTTCCCGTGAACACTGGGCACAAGGCAGTAATAAACCCTGGATGGGACACCAGTACATCACAGCATGACAGTGTCCCTGTGCACAAACTGAGGTCCATGAAGACATGGTTTGCGGAGGCTGGAGTGGAAGACCTCAAGTTTCCTGCACAGAGCCCTGACCTCAGCCCCACTGAACACCTTTGGGATGAACTGGAACATGATTGACTGTGCCCCAGTGCCCGACCTCACTAATGCTCTTGTGGTTGAATGGACAAATCTCCACAGCCACGCTACAAAATCTAGTGGAAAGCCTTCCCAGAAGAGTGGAGGTTTATTATAACAGCAAAAGGGGAACTAAATCTGCAATGGCATCTTCGAAAAGCACATATGGGTGTGAAGGGCAGGGGTCCACAAACTTTTGTGGACTAGTAAGACCTAAAACATAAAATCAATCTCCTATTTATGAAGCAAGCCAATTGCTTTCAGATCTTGTATACACAATGCAATACTTAAGATCTTAACAGATAATAATAAGACTGTGTATCACATAGTTTCTGATTAATTATTATAGACTATGGCAGTTGAAAAATTGGGGACTGCACACTAATGATTAGAGATCACACATTGCTCAACCTAAATTTGTTGTAAGACCAAACTTGCACAAAAACAAGTGCTTCCCAGTTACTTGGAGACAGCCATATCCAAACAAACAGAGATTACACCCGGTTGGTTCCAGCCTTTGGCAACTGCAACCCAGCTTTTTCCCTTGTCTATGTGGTTGTGGTAGTTTTACAAATTTATGTTGTCCAGGAACTCGTCTTCCTGCCACAACCCAATTAGTCTGTCCTCCATTTATAGAGTGAGCTACTTTACTGTCACAACTGTCACACAAGTTTTCCTTGTTTACGTCTTACATTGACATTTTCACAAATCACAAATTTCCAGGCCAACAACTCAAATGAACAGATTCTGTCAACAGCCATACATTAACAGTTAAATGTGTAGACTTGCTTACAGTATACACTTGCTACAACTGACTTGCCACTATATCAGGAGGCAGAGTCTGAACCACTTCCAACCGTTGACTCCAACTGCTCCAAGAAACTTCAAACTAGGGCTAACCAATACAGCCTCATTGTAGCTATAATTAGGGAAAAAGTTGCATCTTGTAACTCTGGCTTAGTAAATTTGGCTGACAGTAAAATGCTGGAGTGCTTTTACAGGTTCCATTTGGGTGGTGGTAAGCAAGCAGACCAGAACCAGAAATGCATTTCTCTTCGTGGTAGTGAACTTCAAATGCCTGGTTTCTATATACCAAATGTCATTACACTGATACAGAAACTTCAAATCCAGATACACAGGTCAAACAGCATGATATTCATACCACCACCATCAAGATGGTCCTTTGGTGTTTGTAAAAGATCCAAAAGGACCATCTTGATGGTGGTGTACTTTACCAAGGTTACTTTCAACCTTACTTTTATAAGCACAGTAAAGGCACAAAGGTTCTAAAGTGTTCCATGTGTAGAAACATCCTTTGTTAAGCTCCAGATCAAACATTCATAAAGTGCAGATTTGTGTTGCAGTTACAAGACGAGTGGAAACTTGACCTTGGTTCATGGCTGGATGTCTGCAGACACCTGTGTATTACATTTCTTCTGATGCCACATCTGCAAGTCATCTTCTGTATAACAAGGAATCCCAAGAAACAGGTGCATGTCTCAAATCATGACCTCCTTTGACCTCCTGGATGACCTTGGGGTCCTCTTGATGCAAAATGCTTTGAAATGAGCGGACCTTGTCTGAAGACATGGGGATTAATGAGTGTTCTGCGTGCCTAGCCACTTGATTAACTCACATGGCTGTGGACAAATAGGAAGTGTTTACATGGAGCTTCTGCTAGGGAGGCGTATCATGTGTAAACAGCTGTCAGAGGGAATAATCTCAGCAATGTGTTTACAAGAAGCTGAAAAACAGTTTAGTGTTGTCATTTTCATCTGAAATTAGCAATCACCAGAAAAAGGAAGATAACAATACATAGTTGTCATCATGAAATCAAAGACAGACATTCTTCTAATGACGCCATTGCAGACAGCATCGATGGAGTCCAGTTTTTGTGATTTGGGCTGAAATCCAGATCCTGTCCTTAAATTAGTCTCCAGCCTGTGGAATAGGAAGATCATGTCTTTACAGACTGAACAGTAACTTCATCTAATTTAACCCTATGTCTCCCAACAGAAACAAACACTTCCTGTTAATTCTTGGAGATGCCAAGAACAATCTGCTCTGATTCAGTCAGTTACAAAGTCGTCTCATCCCTTTTATTAGTGGAATTAGCAGTAGATAACTCACTTAATATGAGAATTTTCTGGAGAATGATTGTACTCCCAACATGTTTCGCCTTCAACATAATATGCTAGACATTTCCTTCACATCTATGCTAGTCAAAATAGCTTAACAATAATAGCATGTCTCATACTGATATCAATGTATGAATTCCTAAATTCTTAATAAATTCTAAATGTATTTTTTTTAGAACATACACAACTGTAGGTATAAAGCTCAGTGTAGGTTGGTGTTTTGGGTAGAAGCTAGCCACTTTGAAACCCAAAGCTTTTCCTCCAAAGCTACATCCCTGAAACACATACTCGCAAACCACTGCCTAGGCTAAACAACATGACTGACAGGCAAATAGACACACCTAGTCCTGGTCAGTTGTACGCTTTTTTTTTTTTTTAAATCCTGTTGACAGGACCTTGGGTGCCAGAGACCTGAGTTTTTTTTCCTTTTAAAAGATATTTTAATGATATCTGCTAGAATTATAAGATTAATTTGCCAAAAATTACACAAACTTCTATTGGCTTAAAAATCACTGACTGCCACCTTTAATGCAGAGTATCAATAAACACATATTACCTAATTTACCTACCATGCTTTTGTTTGAAACCATTGAGTAAGGAATAAAACAGACAGGAAATACCAAACTCACTACTGTCATTTTGAACAATTTTATGCTCCAGATACTAGAACATGAGCTTAACATTTTTGTCTTTTTTTATACTAGCACTTTTAATGAAATAAAGGAAGCCCTCTGACCCTGGACACTGCTCAGGTACACGTGTCTCCTGCTCCTCCCGGGCAACAGCCCCCACTTGTCGAGCACTTCATCAGATTTACTACAGCTCTCAACAAAGGACAGCATGTTCCTCACACTTTCTTGGCCAAGTTTTGCAATGCTCACATTCCCCAGGAACGATCCAAGGACTGACCTTTGACCTTGGCTTCGACAGCTTCAAATGAACATCCAAGTGCTGCTCTGATGTGGACCAGAAGGAGTGATTATATAGCCAAATGGCTACATGAATATTATGTCAATTATGGTGTCCATGCCATGTGTAAATACAAAGTACAATGTATCTGCATATGGTCGTCACAGAGCAACTATGCTAACATAGATGCTGATATATTTAATATATACATACACAGATAAACAAAAATAAGTCAGTTGCTCACACTGTAGAAAACGTCATAGCAACCATGGAAAAACAGTGGGACTTGAAGCATCAGCAACAATTTCCTACCCATATTCAAATCCATTTTGCTTTACATTTGTTTTCTTCTTCTTCTTTTGGCTGCCCCCGTTAGGGGTCGCCACAGCAGATCACTGGTCCGTATATTTGATTTGGCACAGTTTTTACACTGGATGCCCTTCCTGGCGCAACCCTCCCCAATTTTATCTGGGCCTGGGACCGGCACTGGGAGTGCACTGCCCCGTGCAACCCCAGTGGCTGGGGCTGGTCCCCTGGCCGGAAATCGAACCCAGGCCGCAGAGATGAGAGCACCGTGGCCTAACCACTAGTCCTCCAGGGACCATAATGTTAATCTAATCGTATGTTAAAAACTTGCCCATTCAGGGTGTATTCCTGTTTCATCCCCAGTGTTAACAAGGAAGGATCCAAAACCCTGACCCAGGAAAAAATGGTTAATGAATTGAATTAAACTAAATTGAGGATAGGTAAACAAGTGAGCCAGGGGAGTAGCAGTGACTGCACCCTTCACCAGGAGCAGTATACGAGTGAGGGAGGAAACGATGCAATGATAGAAGAGGGGAAAAAGGGTCTGCACTGCCGAAGATGAGGGAGCTCTTTGTGCTTATTTCTGGGGAGTGTTGATTTGAAGCAGCTGTGGCTGCCAGACTCATCGACCGTAGCCACGCGACACTTCTGCAGGCAAGCTTCAGGAGAGCCTCGCTCCACCTCCTCCACCTCCACGAACACAGTTCTCTCTGAACATTCATTCAGCATTCATAACTTCCACAGCTAACACTGGGCACGTCTCTCCACTTCTAGTGTTCATGCCACCATAAACAGTGAGGAGTGAATAATTTATATTTAAACCCTGCAGCTCAATCACTAAAACAGCATGCATTAATAGAAGCTTTCAACATTTTTTTGCAAAGCTCACAAGAACGTAGTGAAACTGCTGAAATGCCAGGATTGCACTTTAATGCGATAGTAAATCCCACAGTAAAACGAACAGGGCCAGTGAGAAATTTATGGAGATCATTTTTTATTATGCAGCCGAGAGAACTGGGTGTATTTGCTCTGTATCTGTAACTGATGTTATGCATAATTTGACTCACTTTTTTGAGATGCAAAACAATACTGTAAAACACTCAGAGTGAATAGATTGAGACGGAAGAGTACAATTTCTCCCTAGCCATCTATAATTGCAGCTAATATCAAGCGTTCCAAAACAGAGTGCAAAAACACACACAGTTATCTTTGGAAGAAATATGAGGATATTCATGCACTTATGACTTAACTGGAGGCACTAATCCAAATCAGGGTGGGGTTGAGTACGGGCAGCATGAACAAGCAGCTCCCATTCAAAGGCAAGCCCAGACAATCCTCTAGCTAAAATACACTTGTATTCAGTTTGTTCTTTGCTTCAGCTATCTTGCTTATAAGACATTCAGTTCTGTCTCTGCAGATTTAAAAAAAAAAAAAAAAAAAAAAAAAAAAAAAACGCATGCCTTCTTGGTGCTAGGCAACATGCCGTGCCCCACCTGAAACAGCAACAAGAAACACTCTGCTTTTGCACCAATAAAATGTACAAAAGCCTCAAAAGGCTTGTGCTGTTCTGGAAACTTGATCTCTTATGAAATTTTTTTTTTTTTTTAATTCTGCATTTGGGAAGCAAACCTACCCAGCTCTCTTTGTTCCATAAATATAATCGATGCAAATTCCTCAAAGGTCTGCGTGCTTTGGTTTTATGAGAATATGCAATGTCCCAAGCCATAATGTTAACGCTGTCCTATAACTAATAATAATAATAATAATAATAATAATAATAATAATAATAATAATGTTGAAGCCACAAAAAGCATTGATTAATTTTAATGACTGATGAGTTGAGAACTAAACAAGCCAGAATGGGAAACTTCTACACGCAAACACACAATACCAATACGATGCCGCAAAAAAGACCTCTGCATAAATGGCAAAGAATGCGTGATCATCTAATCAGTTATGCCTTAATTTGCTCCTTTAATTAATTTAGAAGGAAACCAATAGGTATATATGTTGAAAACAGCCATGATCAGGTCAACATTATGCCATTATTGCAGCTGTTTGTTAGTTTGGCTATCTAATGATGAAATAATATTTATTACTTTTTAAGCACTACCATCATTGCCATTAAAGCACCTCCCATGGAGAGTATTGTGCATAATTCTGACCATGTTTTTGGTGCACTAAAAGGCTATAGGTACTTTTTTTTTTCATGGATAAGCTTTCTGAGTCAAAGAGCTCTGTCCTGCATCCACACATCCCTAAAGTCACTTCATGGTGATGTCAGGTGGACATTGTACCGGGAGCCGGTACTAAAGCCAGCTTTACCCGGTACAATTTTTGGCCCGTAATTGCTGACAAAAATCGTACTTCATAAAATTCTTTGATTGTGAGTTTATATTGGCAGTTGGCAAAGATGTGAGTTTATATTGGCAAAGATGGCCGATGACAAAGTTCCTGCAGAATAAAATCTCAGAGCAGACAGAATGCCTCATGTCTCATCACAGTTCTATCAGGACAGCACAAAATGGGACGTCAGATGGAAATAAACAGGGGATGAATTACAGCATTCAAGTATGTAGCTAGCTAATTAACAAGCATATGGTCTGGTCAAACATTTTTTCTAGACATAACATTACACCATGGGCTTGTTTCTGTTTACACAACCCCATTTTCTGTGTTATTGCACAGTCTGATATAGAATTGGACCAAGATTTTATTAGGATCATCAGACAATGTGACAAGTAATAATCTTAAAAGAACACTGCAACCACGCAATCTAAAACCAACTTAAATAATAATACTGGTCTACACTGGTCTATTCACCTTGAATTTCTTCTTTATTATGTAGCTGCTTTAAAAGGTTTATTTAGCAGTAAACATAATAGTACACTTAGCATCCTCTAAGCCAGCAGATAGTGCTCCATTTTAACATTTTTTCCGATCTTTTACATTTTGGGATCATTGTGCACTTCTGATTCATGCTCCCCAGCTTACCCATTTCAAGCAACTCTATGAACATCACTCATTCAGAGACAAACAATAAATCAAAGACTTAACCACAAAATATAAAACTAGGTCAATCACATCCACCACAGTAGCAATTCAGTACCAAATCAGCACACATTGTTCCCATTAGAGAGCTCATATGCAAGTGGCCAGGTCAAGGCGCGTTAGCTTGAATGGACTGAACAAAGCTGTTTTGCATTTCCTCTCTGAAACAATAGCACCACCCTGATATATCTATTACTTTTGTATTACAAATCACCATTTAATATTTGTGCAAAGTGTGACTGTTGTTCAGTTATTTCCATACAGTAACAATTCTATGTAATATTAAGGTGTGGTTAATAAAAGAAGGAATGACTCAGTGAGGGGGGAAAAAAAGTGCATGACACCAATAGCACAATGCGCTAATGCCAAAACAAGGGGATCTCTCACACCGGCTGAGACTCTGGACTTACTAGAGAGAGAATAGGACAGAGCGGAGGTATACACTCAAGGAGGATTACAGTGTCCCATCACTCCCCTTACCATAATACTGAATAACTATCACTCCATTCATCCATTCTCTGTACTGCTTATCCTGCACAGGGTCATGGGGTAACCTGGAGCCTATCCCAGGGGACTCGAGGGACAAGTCAGGGGACACCCTGGACGGGGTGCCAACCCATCGCAGGGCACAATCACACAACCACACACACTCCCACACCCAATCACACACTACGGACAATTTGGAACAGCCAATCCACCTAAAACGCATGTTTTTGGACTGGGGGAGGAAACCAGAGAACTCTGAGGAAACCAATATGCAATATTCATCCATATTCAACCATATTCATCCACACACAACTGGTACTCACACTAGTACACACAAAATTTAGAAGATGATAGAGTGTGGTTCAGTGAATAATAACACTACTTCTAGATGAGAAAACAATATGGCTAAACTTTATAAGCTAATGTTTAGTTACCCTTCATAACCAGGCTAAATTGCAGGCTAATAAACCTCATTAGCAGGTGAGTGAAATTGCTAAATATTTTATAGCTGCTGGTTTGAAACTAATTTTTAAAATTCTGTACACATCTTGTGAACATCTTAAATTTTATTAAATCCTAAATTTCCTGTCACATTAGCTAATTTTCACTAGCTGACTAGCATTAGCAGTAAAGACTGTAACGTAAAAACTGAAGCAGGTGCTTAGGTTATCACTTAAAAGTAAATACATTATATAATTATAATTTTTTTTTTTATAAAATAACAGGATTAAATTATTCAAAACGTATGTCTTATCATCAGTAGCTCAATCTGAGCTCCATGGTAGTAATGCTGAAGTTAGAAAAACCTTTCAGATGAATCAGTGCTAAACATCATATAAATGTGTTATGCTAACCGTATATTTTTAAAATGCCAGGATAAGATTTTAAAAGGGGAAATGTAATGGCATTTAGAATATACACAACATGTATAAGACATGGCTACGGTGTACTGCTTTAATGCAGTACTGCTAACTAATTCTGTTTTAGCCTGCAGTGGAAAAGAAAACCCAGCCTTATAAATAGTAATAAATAAGCATTGGGGGAAAACAAAACAAAACAAGGAGCTGTGCTCAAAGTTATCACACTTTCATTATACATTCTAGATTTTATCATCAGTTTCCCAGTCTAGGGTTGTGGTCATGTTCTTCAGAGAGGTCCTGAAGACTGGACTGGAAAATAGCCTAATACATATTCAACACCTATTAGCTATAGGCATCCATGGAGGAGCAATAAGGACAGGAGTAGGAGTCCTATTCAGCCGTAGTTTTCTCCAAATGTACCCTGGGTAGAATGGCAAGCAGCAAAGGTGAGGATGGAAAGTTAGATAGCGAAACAACAGTGCTATATCTTTTTACACTGTTAAATGACCAAACACTGTATGTACATCCATTTTATGCATAATCATTGCATGAAAAGTGTTTCCACCCCCTCAGATGCAAGATAAAGTCCCAGTGAATAAGAAAGAGTTCTTCTTGAATTCTCAGGGCTTTTTTTTCATTCTCTGGTAATCTGTCCATGTCAAATATTTTATGATTAACAGCAGCTCATGGCCTACATCTTCTACATAATGCAAACCCGACACTGGGAAACACTCAATCATAACAGCACACTGAAAATCTAGATAAGGCAAAGCTAGCAGTCTGGATTATAGTGATGCCGGCAGACTTTTCTGGCATGATCCAGGTCTTACTTGGCTTTAAGCCCAGACTGAGCATGGCCCTGTTGTTTAGACTGGCCCCTGCTCCCACCACAACCAGGAGAAAACTCAGTGGCATTAATGGTTATTATCCATCAACATGACTTGCTGTATAGCTCAGTTAAACTGAACAAGCTTTGCCCTCCATTTTCTTTAGCTCACGCCTCTCTTCCTCACTTTATCCTTCTTTACACAGTTACACAGCGAGTAAAGACCGCCTTGCTCATTATTTCTCAGTCCAAATCTCTCTCCATCTCCCTCTCTTAGGTCAAGCTGTTTTGAGAGGTTAATCTAAATGGCTTCTTCACAAAGGCTGAAGGTGAGCTAGAAAAAGGAAATGCCAAGCTTGATTTGCTTCGTGCTTTGCTTAATGTTCAGCAGCTCAGAGATAAAGAATGCATAAGATTTCCTGCTCCAAAGCCCAGCGTTCCATGAAACATCTCACCGTTTATGTTCCGCAGCCTGTTGCCCAGGCAACCTGGCGTCAAATCATCAGAACGTGCGTGTTCCAGCGGAGAAAGCCGTATGATCATCTTAAAGAGACCACCACATTATTGTCAGTGAATGAATTCATACCACTGCCATTATTTGAGGCAAGTCATTATCGAATTATAATTCTGTGGTCAGAAATGAGATGGTCCAAATTCCTTAAACATTTCATCACTGGATTCACTTCTGGAAAGAATGTGTGGACGTCTTTTCCATATAGGCAACCAAACAAAAACACACGTGCTCTCACTTTAAATCTCAAACATATTCATAACCTGTTTCATGCTGCCATGTACACCACAACCAGAGAGGTCCTTTGGTTGCTAATACACACAAGCATACAGTTTGTACCTAATTCTTGGCACCTGACTCTTGTTTATTGGCCGTCTTCCTGGATACAGATAACAGATCATTCTGTATTTATGCATCATCAAGGAGAAGCAAGAGGCATGCGGTGAGGTCCTGGCTTCATGCTGCAGGGAGAATTTACAAACTAACTACCCTCCCGCCAAGAAGCCTGGCCTGGGTCACACGAACAAGTCACTGAGCACTTCCATGTTTATGCTAACAAATTACAAACAGTGACTTATCAAATTATATTAGCAAATTATTCCCGAAAATTATATTCGCATGCGTTGAAGAGTGACCCCAGGTGAAACCCTAAGAAAAGACCGCATGGTGTTTTGGAATTCCTAAGGGCTCCGGCCATTTTAAACCATGTGTAATGGCAGCTGCTGCATGTCTTCGAGGTGGGAATGTCTGAGAACTTTAGCACAGAAGGAATGGTACGTTTCACTCGACAGTCCATTTGCAGCACGCCAACACTGCCGAAGAGGCAAAAGCTGTGCAAAGTCAGTGGGGATGAAAGCTGAAATAGAGGGCCTCATTTTGCTGCACAAACTCTCAGGGGAAGACGCCTTTTTATGGCTAACATGCTTTCTTTGCTACTAATGATGCGGTTTGTCACTCAGCTAGCAAGCTCTCCTAACGACGGCTAGAATGGCGGTGCTCTGGGAGAGCAATTTGACGCCTGAACGAAAACTAAAAGGAGCACGGTTGTGTTTTTTTTTAGGATATAATCCTATAGTTATTAGATGATTTACACTACACTTCTAGTCATCATGTTCACCCACACATGTAAAGCACAGTAGTCTGAAAAGGCTATAAACGGCAGTGATGAATAAAGTGTCCTTTGTAATGTATTGTACATAATGTACTTAGCCTGTCATCCCTAAACACTCCATGTGTTTTCCAGGCCTCAAGCATCTTTGATTTTGCATTTCTGAGCCAAATCTGCCATGCAGAAGAATCTATGTAGCTTTATATAAATTTATAAACCTACATCTGACTTCTGGAATACAGCAAACTTAATATCTCCATGTGGATGACATGATCCACCATAGAATTTTTTTCAAATTTTACCAGATACGCGTTGTTGTTTCACTAAATGATTTATGAAATAATCTTCACTTATTTCAGAGTAATGTGCTTCTAGTGATTTGCAAGGAGATACTTGGATGAAGGCCTCGGATGGGCAAAAATATTATTTACCAATTCACATAACAAAAGAAAAACTGAATCGGGCTCTGCAGGATGTTCCTAGTTTGTGATGTTTCTTTTTTAAACAAACCATGATTGATACCTTTCCAGAACTTATTTTGATAGCTCCTTTGGTCTTCAGGATGTTGTTTGTTTAGTTCTCTAGGGACTTCCAGAAACAGGTGTATGTATCACATGACACTTTAACTGCCACAGGTTGACTCCATTCAACTAATTATGTGACTTCTGATGGCACCTGCTTGCACCAGAACTAATTTTGGGATTTTACAGTAATGGGAGTGAATACTTATGCAATCACAAATTGTATGTATTATGTTTGCAAATAATTTTGCAGACTATATTGATTTTCCCCCACTTCAATATCATGGGTTATTTTGTGTACATTATTGACATATAATCCCAATTATGGCCATTTTAGTTCCAGGTTATAACACTACAAAATGTGGAAAACTTCAAAGGGGGGTGAATAGTTATGCAAAGCACTGTATCAGTGCCATTAAAATATGATTTCAATGATACGTCTGTTTAACTACCACAACCATTAATTTTTAATAAGGAAAAAAGTAAAAATGATAATCAGCACAAATATATATATATATATATTTTTTTTTTTGCATAAGTGCTAAGAATGAGATACTTTTAGAAACATGAACTGTGATGTAATTTATCGTGATTTATTATCAAAATCATATCAATATATAAAATTCAGCTGTATCAACAACCCAGGCTTCTTTCACAGAAGATGCCAAACGCAGTCAACGTGAACAAGTGAAATTTCTGGGTTATTAAAAAGGGTTCTTGACTGCCTAAAGGGGTTTTCTTTGGAACCCTCTCTAATATAAAGACACTATGTGTTGTAAGGTTCTACATTTGGACAAACTGAAGAACGCTTAAAGGTGATACATGGAATATTTTTTGTGCAACATCAGCTTTTATGTGAAATATGGTAGCCATCCTTTTAATGTTCTTTTTTACTTTCGTTTTTTTTTAAAAAAACCTAAAACAGGTTAAGCACTTCTGAGCAGACTGGGTATGAACAAGGTAATGATGTCAAGTGTTTGGATCTGTGCCATGGACACAATCAAGAACAGGGGAAACACGTTAAGAATTCCCCTTAAGGTTGAGCGAAGCCATCATATGGCCCGTGCTGTGTCTTGGTTTCAGAAGAAAATGCCCCTAATACATATATAAAACACATACTGAATGTGAAAGTAAAGACACCCCTGATAATAACCATGTTTCAGTGTAATTCTCGTGAGGAGTTAAACATCAGATTCTCAAATGATAAAATTCCACAAAAGAACACAATATGAAGGTTATATTAAAGCTAAAAACAAATCCATCTATTCCCCAAGCCAAAGGGCAAATCATTCAACCGGAACACTAAGGCAGCTCGAAATGAAATTACAAACTCTAAATATCTTACATTCAATATCCTGCTTTCTTTTTTATGCCTGATCTGGCGAAAAAGGCCAAAGTAAACCTGTGGTGCTTAGACGTTCCCAAAAGTTCTACACTGCATCAAGATCTCCATCTCCCCCTTGGCCCCTTGGCCTGGACATTGATCTGAGCAGATTTTCAGGAGGCCGGAACTTTCTGCCAGGGCACTACAGTGGTCCTGAAAAGCCAGAGGGCTTCCTGTTTCTTCTTCCTTCTTCTTTCCTTGAGGCTTGGTGGTGTGAAAGAGTAACATTCATTCACTCATTCATTCATCGTCAGTATCCGTTTTATCCTGGTCACTGTCGTGGTGGATCCGGAGCCTATTCCAAGAACACTGGGTGCGTGTTGGGAATACACTCTGGATGGGATGTCGGTCCATCACAGGGGACCATGCACACACACTCACACAAAAGGAAGTAAAAATAACAGCAATTTGATAACTTTGAGCTAAAAAAATGTCTAATTGTGTGTTTCCAGAGCTCAACTCGGTGCATTCTGCCAGTCAGTGGGGCTGCTGAGAGAAGCAGAGCTGAGCCCCTGTGGGAAAGACGAGTCGGGGAATGGGGTAGGCTCTCCCACGGACATTGCAGGAATTTTCCCACAATCAAACAAATAAACAGCGTGCTGTGCGGGGCAGTGTCAGGACCTCAGTACACAGGGGGAGAGCTGCTATGGTCGTAAAATATCCATCCATGGGACTACAGGAATCCAATAACACTGCACAGCTGACCCTCAGAACGTCATTCAAAGAATGCAGCTTCATCATCAAACGTCTGTTTTCATTCTGCTTTGCTCCCAACTGATCAAGATTTGAAGTCAGGTGTCAAACATAATTTACTGGAAGCTTTTTTCCATTACTCTCTCATCCAAAGAGAAATTTAAAATAATGTCAGAAGAAGCTAGTAGATAAGAACAACCAGGATCTGAAATCATAATACCACCAAGTTTCCTGTACATTTAAGTAAAAGGGTCATTGAGAAGCAACAACCCATTTCATTCTCCATTTCCCATCTTCCAGGCCTTAATGGAGCATAAGTGTACTGAATGCTCTCAGTATCTGGACTCCCGGAAAGCAGCTTGCTCAGACACATCTCTGTTCACAGGAAATGTGGGAAAAGTTGATGAAGCTGTGCTCACTACAGGAGGTTCTGAAAATATGTTACCAGTCACACAGAAAATCATTTTGAAGTTATTCTTTTGAAAGGCTGCTAGATGTGCTCTTTTCCATTTTTAACTCCCTCAAATACCAAATGTTACACATCATTGCTCAGAGCGTCACATAGATGTTGCGAAGTCCGGCTGATCTCAGAGGAGTCCAAACAAAGGCATAAAGATGATTTAAGATGAGCTGCTGAATAGCTGCCTTCGAAAAAAATTTAGTGTAGTTTGTAGCTGCTCTCCATCATGTATCTTTCCATCTTCGAATCCAGCCAAACTCCTAAGTATTCTGCCATATGATGGATGTCCCTCTGTTCAAAATCTGTGGGGTTTCTATCTTGAAACCTTTTTTGCGTCTTTAAAATATGTCGTGCTGCCTTTTATAGAAATATTCCCCAAGCTGAACTTGCTTTTATTAGAAAGAAAAAAAAGTGGAAGGTGTTGAGTAAAAAGCCAAACTATACTCTCTGCAATCAGCCATCTAATCAGACCACAAATCAACTAATGTTGTAAAGTCACAGTGCCGTTAATGCTGTTTTTAGATATTTTTACTCTAGAACTACCACATTGCCATTGTTTCTACAGATATGAATCTATGAGCGACCGCACAGCCAGTATTTGAGCAAGTTTTGGACTTTGGAAGAGATTCGTCCAGGCAGAGCACAGCTGCACAACTCAGTGATGGAGCGATGGAAGCTGAGGAGGGTAGTATTAGGTGAGGGGAAAACTTACGTCTGGCGGGAAGGAAAAATGTTTCCATATGTGCCTCGGATCCCTAGTGAAAGAACAGCTTTGTGCTGAGCATGAGCAGAACACAAAATAGATGACCACCCTTTCCACCTCCCCCTTCATTTTCAGTAGCTTGGTGTAACATTAGTCAAGAGGGGGCTGGGGTGCGACAAGTAGTGCCCCTCCGGCTTTATGCCCGGTCATGTGGCCTGTTTTGACGGGAGCTAATTGTCTGTAAATGTGAGGGAGTTAAGGGGACCGAGACAAGCATCTTATTGAGTTCAGAGTGTGGAGGTTGAGGGGGGAAGGTTATGGTGAATGGACGAGGCTAAGGCCATGAGGCAAAGCAAAATAAATGGGAAGAAGTCACAGAGGCCATTACGCCAATACTAAATCATCCCGACTAATGACTTAATGATTCACACGCCCACCAATTTTAGCAATGCACCTGCTCCTAATACTTGGCAATAAAGATTATAGATTCCTTTTTGAGTGCTGCCTTAGGACATGGCAACATGGTGGTCTAGAAAATTCACAAAATTAACATATTAGTCACTAACTTCATTAGCTGACTTTCCATTATAAATTGGCAAGTTACCCCATATCCTAGAACTCCATCAGTGTTTGCACAGTGATCCAGCTTTGACAAAAAACCTCACAGGTAGCCAAGACAGCAGTCTTTTGTTATTCATACACAGAGCAGAGAAGCAGGAAAGTGTTCTCCATGCCACTAATGCAGCACTTGAGTGGTTCTGGAAGAAAACAATGAAAGACTGTGTTTATAAGTGCTGGAAAAAAGAAACAGGTCCGGACAGAAAATAGCTCTCCAGCCAGTTATTATAATATTTAGATGTCTGGGTTAAAGAGTGTTACCACGAATTAATCATTGCATAGCATATCTCATTTTATTCCTCAGAGCGACTGCATCCTGTTCCTGATGAACCGAAGGAAATGAGACTGTAAAAGACAACGTAGGGAGAAGTGGTGTGGATGCACAGAGCAGGGAGGGGAGGTTAAGATTTTCCTTTCTTTCAGAGAAATCCGATCACAAAGGAAGGAGCATTAAGACCTTATGTTGAGATGAGTCTTTGACTGTAAGCCAAAAAGATTAATTCAACAGAAAGCAATTTAAAAAAACAAAAATACAGTAATGTGAAAAAGCACGAGTGTGTTTCTTCCATAACAGTCACCTCAACATGCTCGGCTGCTGCCAGTCCTGAACACGTGTCTGATCTGGCTGGCATAGTGGTGCGTTCCTTCCACGCAGGACTTCCTCTCCACACAGGTATTTCCCAGAAGCGATCCAGAACTGTCAGAGACACAAACCATGACGAACCCACACACAACCTTTCCTTCAGCTCCAATCTTGCCCTGCTTCTGAAATTGACTGGCAGGTTAGTGATCAAGTCTGAGATCTGTTTGTCAGAAAAATCAGTTAGAAGGACAGAATGACAGGCATGGCCATGGTTGAATGAGAAAATTAGAAGCAGTGTTACGGGGAGAAATCTCTGCTTAATGTTTTACATAGAAGCTACATTTTAAGTCTGTGCTGGAGTAATCCTTAAATCTTAATTAAGAGGCATTTAAGTTATAACATACAACTCCCATGGAACCTGTACTAAAAGTGTGTTTTCTTTTGTGATGAATAATTCAACAGCAAGTTATAACTGGTCACTGTCTTGCTTCATTGGCTGCTACACTGGCAAAAACCATGGCGGTTCCACCACCATTGCTACATCATGACAATCTGTGCCAAGTCCAATCAATTTATTCATGTATTAATTCATTTCTAATCAGTAACCGCTTCATCCTGGTCAGGGTCATGGTGGATCCAGAGTGTATTTTGGAACACTGGGTGCGAAAGTGAGAATACACCATGGATGGGACGCCAGTGCATCTCAGGGCACCATGCATGTGCGCGCACACACACACACACACACACACTGTTCCACACCTAGGGGCAGTTTAGTGTAGCCAGCATGTTTTTGGACAGTGGGAAGAAAGCCAGAGGGAGAACATGCAAAATTCCCAACAGACACTAACCGAAACTCAGGATCGAATCAAACCCAACCCAACCCATGGTTCCAAAATGGCACCAAAGCTGAAATGCTGCCTTCTTTTCATACCTGCTGACTGGTTAATATTCAATTATCTTGCACACTCAATAAAATACAGCCCAACAATTACGTACCTTTGTTTTCATTCATTTTACCAAATGTGCTTTAATATTAAATGCATGCTTTCACAACATACTTGGAGGTGACCATGGCTGCTTAGCTTACTTTTACCTTACTGCTAACTGACATCTTCTTTGCCTGTTTGTTGTCATCTTGTGAAATAATAAAACTCCCCGATCCATAAACTCTGAGTGTTCAGCATTTATGATTTGTACCAGCGTCATCACTTGACTCTGCTGAAGCTCTTCTTCGCAAAACACTGAGCATGCACTTATCATCACCTTGAAGCCTTTTTATCCTTTCTCTGCACTACTAATGAGGATTCTCCAAACTCAGAACTTACCAGAATATTTAACCTGGGAGAATTCACACATTCACACAATTCACACTTTCACACATTTATACCCAGTGAAATATGACTCTAGCATGCTTTGTTTCTATACTGCGAGTATACTGTGTGACATATTCCTCATATATTAGCAAAAAAAAAAAAAAGAAAAGTGGAATCAAATTGAAACGAGTCATTCAAATGCCTTCAGATGTTTTGTAATATAATAAAAATGCTGGCGATATAGTTAAAGATAGTCCTGCATTATTTTCACCAGATTTATTTCTGTTCATTGGAATATGTGAAGGTGGGGATTCATCCAAACTCCCACAGAAACACTCATCTGGAGCGTCTGACATTTGGTCAAGATGATCACAGCTTGCAATAAAACCAAGGCTCATTTGGGAGGAGATGCCATCCTTTAAAAAAATAAAAATCCCACCTGTTAAAGCAGTCATCTCTCTTTTCTATCCCTTCCATCACTAATATTGATATTTTAGTTCCATTTATATTTGAGATTTACACCTTATGTTTTCTTAGACATATTAGGAGTTCATGTCAAAGCAACAAGTTACACCTGGGGCAAAGAAATACACTTTTCACTGTAATGGCGTGGAGTGATTGAAGCATGCAGATGTGTAGTGGTATGATCACCAGTGTTAACTAGTGAAATGTATCTAGAATAAATATTATTTGATAATCTTGATGCATTGTGTTGATCTTTATTTGTGCTAATATAAGTATTTAGTTAGCATATTGCATTAAAAGTCTAGCTAACTGCTTCGCATGGGTTTTTCCGTCTCAGCTAGATTTTACACACCTCCTAACCGTTTATTTGAATCCAGTTGGTTTTATTTCAGTTTCAGTGTGGGCATTGTATAAAAGAAGTTAGTAACTGGCTACGGAGCTTATTTCCATATTGCTGATTTTTGCTATATATCAGTTTCATAAGTAAGGAATAAAACATGGCAGGGTGCGCTGTCATAAGAAAATAATCAACAAAAAGGTGGTGCAACACGGCCTGCCTGAAAGCAGAGTCACTGTTACCACCCTGTAGTTGATTTTCTTTCCTATAACACCAAGTCCAGAGGTTTTTAGCACTTACATTCCCTGATTTTCTCTTTAAGTTAATAAAGCAAAAAAAAATGCAGCTTGTTACCAAGAAAACCACAATGTCCTCTGTCTGGAGGACTTTCCATTGATGGAAATCTTAGAACAGCCTTGCCACAGCATGATAAAGTGCTGACACTGGAGACTTATTCCACAAATGTCCATAAACGTTAAATAAATGTCTCATAGAAACAATTATACATTATATGTATATTATAGATATACGTACACTATATGGCCAAAATGTTTGTGGATACCTGACCATCACAGTCATATGTGCTTTTTGAACATCCCATTCCAGATTTGGTTCCCCTTTGCTGTATAATAACCTCCATTCTTCTGGAAGGCTTTCCTCTAGATTTTGGAACATGGCTGTGGGGATTTGCCCATTGTAATGGAAAGTGTATTGCTACAGCATACAAAGACATCCTAAACAATCGTGTGCTTTCAATTTGGTGGCAACAGTTTGGGGAAACTTATGGATGTGATGGCCGGGTGTGCACAAACTTTTGGCCATATAGTGTACATTATATAAACCATTATAGAAACGATAACCTGTTAGAATGAGTGCATTAATATAAACCTGTGATTTAATTCAGAGATGCTGTAATAGAAAATTAATCAACACTTTCTGACCAATCAGATTTAAGAATTCCACAGAGCTGTGGTAGAAAAGACCTACATTGCCAAATGCGAAAATGTCAAGATTTTCTTAATAACAAGCTTTAAATTCTGTCTATCAAGATAACATCAAGCTATAAAGGTTCGCTTAATAGTGTTTTATCCAACGATGGCAGCTTGATAGCTTTCAAAATAGGACTAGGGCCAGGCACACAGCTTCAAATAGACTTGTAGATTTCTTTGCTTCAGTTACTCGCACCTGAACACTGTGATGATAATTGTATAAATGGTACAAGGTGCCAGACGGTGCACATAAACTTAAGCAATTTTAGAAGACCCCGCCAGAATTCTAAACACCAGGACCACTTCCTGCGCCAGCTCTACCGGTAACACACCATGACTGGCTGGCCGTCTACACACCACACAGAACAAACGCAGCATTAAAACAGGCGAGAAGGAGCGAGGAAACAAAGGCTTCCAGTGTGTCTGCAGCAGAGCAGCTTGGAACCCATTAAGCGCTCGCTTTCCGCCTGCAGTCAACTCTCTCAGGCCAGCAGAGCACGGGAGACCCAGACCGCGACCCAATGCAGACACGCTGTATATACTGTACCATGGTGCTAATTACTGCCAGACCTCAGAGAGGCTGTGCCAGCAGTATCCATGCTGCAGAGCTCCAGCAGTTCTCCATAACAGTGAATGAGCCAAAAAGACAGAAGCTTGGAATAGAAGCCAATAGGGAAGGAAGTGGTCCTTTCACTCACACAGTGAGCAATAGAGCTGGCAATCTAATCTAATGGCAAGCTTTCACACAGCATTAGTGAAAGTTAATCTAGACTTCAGTTCAGAATTAAATTGACTACATGTAGATTAATTGAAGACTAGAATCCCAGTCTCCAAATACAACATCCATTTTAGGTGTTTATGACCCAATCAAGGCCGCATATGCACCACACCAGGACGTAAAGGACTGAATTTGTATCCTCACACGTACCATTTGTGTCTTATCCAACACCCATTGGTCCACTAGTATTAATCAGGACCCGAATGCAAAACTCCACAGATTTTTCAAACCAGCTAGCTTTACCTGCTTTGGAAGGCAGGATGACTGCCAAGCACAACATCTGGCCATGAGCAAGGAACCTTACCTCAGCGACTTCCACTAAACAATGGCCCTCTCTCCACCCATATATCCTCTCTCAGACAAGCGTCCAGCCCAGTGCCCACACACGTGGGCATGGCTTCCGAGTAGCACACTCTACTCAGGCTCTTGATCTACAGTCTGCTGCCCATGATGGGCACCAGCCGTAGAGAAAACTTTCGAGCCCTGTGGTGTTGTTGGTCTTGGATGAAAGCTATGCTTGGGTTTTTAAAAGTACCTAGAGGGCTCTTTGTTAAAATATCCAACAGGGCAGTTTGGTTCAATTATTGTGTGGCTGTAAAAGTACAAGGCTGACTGCATTTCTGCTATTTTGATTAGACCTGCCTTCAAGAGCATGTAGGCAAAACGAGGTTCAGATCAATAATATGCTATTCACACATGAGCTTTCTATATGGGAAAAGTAGGGACTTTGGTTCCATAGTGTGCTTTTATGCAGACTATTGTTGCCAAACTCTACAGCTTAAACAAAATCTTAATCTTATTAAAATGTTATTTCTACAACATAATCCTCCTAAGCCTTCTAACCACAATCACCAAACTCCCTTTAATCCACAACACATTTTTTTCGTTAATTCGTTCAGATTGAGTAACCACTTTATCCTGGACAGGGTCATGCAGAATTCGGAGTCTATCCCAAAAACACTGGGCATGAGGCGGGACTACATCTGGAATGGGATGAAAACCAGTCCATTGCAGGCACCATACACACTCATTCACACCAAGGAGAATTTTAGAATAGCCAATCCACCAACTCTTTAGGCTTTTGGGAGGAACAGTGGGAGGAAACTGAAGAAAGCAGAGAAAAACCCATGCATACACAGACAGAACATGTCAAACTCCACACTGACGATAACCCAAGCTCAGGATCAAACTGGCAACCCTGGAGCTGTGTGACGGTGGCAGTTATTCACTGCACCACAATACCACCATACCATGGCACCACCCACTTATTCCCTCTATCGATTTCACCACAAACAAAAATACCTCCATGTTTAGTTATGCTTTACTTCGATGGCCTGATTGCAGAATAGTAGCTCAGTGGAGATCTAGAGCTGGACCACAGGTTAAGATCTTGTCAGGTACATTAGAAGCCCATAACGACCAAGAAACTACGTCACACAAAATCAAGCAAAAGCACTACCAGATGTTCAGTGTTATCCTGCTACCGCAGACTTTCGCCCCAAAGTGTGCAGTGCATATCAAAAACTCAGTTTATAGCATGCAATATCTTATATTAATATCTTATGTTAACAGACATATCCTGCCATGGTCATGTCTGTTTACATGCAACATCATGTGTTATTGTAAGATTGAATTTTATAGTGTCAGAATTATCAAAAGGGAGTGATTTAGGATGTGTTCAGAATAAATAAACAACAATTGCATGTGCAACAATACTATACACACACACACACACACGTATATATCAGTCTGATTTCATATGCTGGCAAGTGTCCCGGCAAGTGGTCCACTGTAAGCCTTTTAAATAGCATGAATGAAATAGGAAGGACTGTATAAGAGGAACTGTTGCATGTATAAAACCCATCACCAAAAAATTCACTGATTAATTTAGCACAGGAAGAAGAAACTGCACAGGATTTTCCACAGAGAGGGAGCAGCACCCTCTACCCGCATCAAACAGCATCTCACCTCATCTCAGTACAACCACTGCTTCAAGCAAACCACCACCAAACACAGTGTGCATGCAAATAAAAGTGCCAAAAGCGTGACAGATCAAAAGATCAGACAACAGATTTTTTTTTCCCCCAAAACAATTTTCCAGTCATTGCGCAATGCATTATACATGAATATAAATGCATGCCTGTGTGAACCGCATATCAGTCCAACATTTTAAAGATCCCAGCAGTGCCAAAAAAAAAAAAACATTGTCTTTACATTCACGTTAAGCTCGTGATGGGAAAGACTCAAGAGGGACGAATGCGCAAAGTGCGCACAGACCTGGAGATGTCAATGAATGAGCGCGCGCACACGCAGGGACGGGGGTTATTCAGGGTAACAGTAGTGCGCAAATCTCCAAACTCACCATCTAGCTTCATCTCTGAGAAGCGCCGTGTTGCTGAAATGTAATCCGTTTTTTTTTTGCGATGTCACAGCGAAAGAGTTGAACCCAGCAGCAGATAGAGCGCTCTGTCACCGTTTCAGCTCGCACTGTATGTGTGTGTGTGTGCGTGCGTGTGTGTGTATGAGTGCGTGTTGTGTGTCGTGTCCTATTTCTCTGCGTCCGAGCTCTGAGTGAGTGAGTGAGTGCACTCTGATCAGCAGCACTAAAGCCGGAGCAGTGGCTGTACACGCCCACCTCCCTTAAAGGCGCACAGCATTTTATACTCCGCCGACGCATTTGATCAGAAGACTTGACGCTGTCAGAACTGACGCATTAGAAGCCGGAATGCGCATGCGCAGAATCTGTCATTCTTTCTGCATAAATGATAATCATATAACCCTGTGTTTTCAGTAAAATATCCCTGATAGGAGAACAGGGATAGAAAAAAGAAAAGAAGGAACGCAAGAACGGAGTTGGATTTAACTAGGATATGATAGCGGGGGGGGGGGGGGGGCAAAATAATAGTAATTATGATAGTAATTATGATAACATTTTTAAAAAAGTGTCCTGAAAGTCAGTGCCTAACACACAATTTGGTAGAAAAACAGGAATTTTTATAAATGAATTACAGTAATTTATATGAATTCATTCGTTCTAGGTGAGCTTCACCTCTTCAGAGTACATTTCTGTCATAGATTATAGAGCGATAGCTTTTCCTGAGTATATGATCATATTGGACCATCTTGATAACCAATAAATTATATATAATACTCTAACGATCATTGGATTATAATCAATAAACAGTGATCAAATATGGTGGTGTAACAGATAGCTGGGTCGGTTTTCTGTCTGTGCATGTTTTTTGCATGTTCTCCACGTGTGGGTTTGTTCTGGGATCTCCAGTTTCCTCCCACCTCCCAAAAACATGCCGGTAGGTGGATTGGCTATGTTAAATTGCCTCCAAATCCACCACAACCCTGACCAGGACAAAGTGGCTACCGAAGATGAATGAATGAAAGAATGAATGAACTATTTTTAAAACCATTAAATTATTTATACTCTAACAATCATATCACTTCAACCTTATCCGCAAAAGGGCCAGTGTGGCTGCAGGCTTTCATTACTGGCAAATTGGAGGCACACTTGATAGTTGATTGGAGACTAAGATGAACTGATTAAACAAGTGAAAACAAGTGAAATCAGAACGCCTCTATCCATAAGGTATAAAGATAAGATTGAAGACTCCTGATTTAAATATCATCAATAAACAGTGTTGAAACAATTGGCTATCTGGACTTTATCCAATCCTCTCCCAGAACAGGCTCTATGGTAACACTGAACTAGCCCAGGTTCAGTAATACCCAGAAATGATTATCTGAATTTTATCTATTATATGTATTAGAAGTCATTATTATATTTATATTTAACTATAAATCGATTCAATCTTGTACACTTTGTAATGATGTAACTCATTAAATGTTCAAGAGCTGTAAGATAGACAAGGATGAGGTCTTTGGTCATTTTTGCAAGTGCAGACTTTTAAAATGTCTTCCAAGATAAACAGACCCAAACTTTCCAAACAGAGTCCCTTATCCAAATAAGTCTGTCAAAATCAAAAGTCAAAAGTGAATCATGAAATCATTTCAAATGTTGGGCTCATAGTTTAACATCATTTCTTCCAACTTCTTCCAAATATTCAATATCAATTCTCCAACAGCTGTTGATATTTTACAGTGACAATCTAACATATTTTTATCTACTAGTCAAAGGATATCATCAAGCCAGCATCTTAATATGCATTGTTTCATATAAGATCTGAGATGGCACCCAGTCAATCACTCATAAGACTTTTATCATTGATGAAAACATGACTCTAAGCGTTTTAAACTTTTCACACGACTTAATCCCCCATTAATTGCAAATCCCGGTCCTACATGCTGACCACAGCTCTGAACACACAAGCAGCCAGGGAAGTTATGAAATTTTATTTACGTCTGCAATAAAGCTACAGACTCAGAAGGAAAAAATAATTAAGGAAAAGGGGAAAATTACAAGCAGGCCTGCCATGTGATTTTTTTTTTCTAACAACAGATGTTTGGGAACATGATAGAAAAGGAACTGAACTGAATAAAGCTCCAAGCAAATGGAAATATGTTCATGGTAATAAAACAGCAGTGGAGTTTTATAAACATAACTGCCTTTCACCATCTCCCATGTTCTGCTGCTACTGTAGATTATCACACTATGAAGACCACAACTGAGAGTCTGAGGTGATGTTTCTAGAAATCACTCATAAAATAGATTTTATGGCCATGTGTAGACAGCTGAAATCTCTCAAACATCTCAAATCAATCTCAAATCACAGGTTTTTCTTAAAGGAAGGTTTTCCTATAGGAAATAATGTTCCTCAAGGGATTTATCTGTCATGTTTACTGACTTCTCTGTTTTTACAGTACGCTGAGACATAATAACTGTGTCATGTCAACATACTGTTTGCTTTTACTTTACTCATCTCATCATGTAATACTTTGGAGACATTAAAGCCAACATTCTACAGATATATTATTATGTGTAATCTCGTTTCAAGAGAAGCACAAGTCTTTGTCTTAATTGCCCAATTTTTATGCACAATTGCCTAACTTAGTATAATTTGCCCCAATTTAATGATTACCGTTTCATCCTGGAATTCGTCTACTGTCAAACAATGTCATTAAGACTGCAGACCCATTACATCACCTTCATTTCAGCCTTTCATTCCTCTTCACATTTTAAACCTTCACCAACCCCTGTGTTGATTTTGGTGAATTATACACACTGACTGATCAGGAAAAAAGGATCGTGTCACAGCGTCACATAGTCTGTAACGAAATCCAACACAAGGCCCATGCATAGAGAAAAGGAAGAGGTTTTTCCATCAGTGAGAATGAGTTTTCAAGACTACACAACCTGGCCAGAATAATGTCAATCCTATGCTTTCCAATCAGAGGACCTTTCAGTCTTTTTCACTCTACCCAACAGCGGACAGCCGTAATCCATGGCAACTAAATGAACCCTGGAGGACTCTGGGTGCTGTTTTAATGAAAAGGCCTCCCAAGGACTTACAAAGGGGTTCCTTTGAACGTCCATAGTTGATACCCACAGCAAGTCGACACACCACTGTTGATCACATTTGTAAAGTAACAAAGCATGAAAAGATGTGTGGATTAAATATTCAAAGCAAGTAGCCTAAAGCTGGGCAGAAATGGGAAATACTGCAGGTTACCTGGAGATTGTAATTCTGTGGGTGTTTACCCCAGTGCATGAGACCTTCAGGGCAATATATATATACTATATATATGTTAAACATTAAATAAATGTAAATCTAGCACCATAAAGTGTTTTAAATTCCTCTAGAGGAACCCCTGTAGGCTCTATGTAGAACAGAGGGGTTTTCTTTTTTATGTAAGTTCCAAGTGCAACCCATTTAAAAGCTAGAACCATTCACTATGCAAAGAATCCTTAAGGAACCCTTTTTCTTAGAATGTAGACTTAAATGACTGTAGGCCATTTTTCAGTGCACAAAGTATCAGAACTTTTGGCACCAGAAAACCTGAGCATTGCAGTTTCCAATGGCCAAGGACATCTTCACTCGCATTGCTGCATGCTATGATGTTGATGTAGTTACATATACTGTCACCACTGTGATGTTTTCGTTTGTATTCTAACTTGGTGAAACATGAATTAAAACCAGAACCCCAGATTCTGTTCGTTCCCAAATTCTGTTGTAGAAACAACAAATCCCTTCAAATCCCAATGACGCCACAGCCATCCATGGCTGGAAGTCCTATGCACTCTGCCATTATAATGCCAGGGATGGCATTACTCTTACGCCCCTGTCAATCATAGTGACACTAGCCAATCATGGACATCTGTCAGCTCATGTATGTGGAAGAGGGCAAATTGCTTTCCTCTGAGTGTGGCAGCAGTTAAAAAAAGATGCAGTGACTGGCTTCACATGTCTCGGAGGAAGAACATACAAGCCTGTTCCCTCCCAGTTTAGTAGTTGTCACATCAGAGGAAAGAGCTAGTTAATGGGTGGGAATTGGCAAATGAGCAAATTGGGATTAAATAGGGTTAACAAAAAATATAAGCACTCTATAAGTATTTGAGCCTTTGAGGAAAACCTGTTAAAGAATCTATGCACACCATATAGCCAAAATTTTGTGGACACCTGACCATCACACTCATATGTTTGTCTTCCCAGAACTCTTGCTGCAAAGTTGGAAGAACACAACTGTGTAGAATGTCTGTGTATGTTGTAGCATTACAATTTCCCTTCACTGGAACTAAGAGGCTCAAACCTGTTCCAGCATGACAATGCCCTTGTGCACAAAGTGAGGTCCATGAAGACATGGTTTGCCAAGGTTGGAGTAGCAGAACTCGAGTGGCTGCACAGAGCCCTGACCTCAACCCCACTGAACACCATTGGATGAACTGGAACTGGAACTGGAACTCCAACTGTGCACCAGGCCTCCTCACCCAACAACAGTACCTGACTTCACTAATTCTGTTGTGGCTGAGTGGGCACAAATCTCCATAGCCATGTTACAAAATCTAGTGGAAAGCCTTCCCAGACAATTGGAGGTTATTATAACAGCCAAAGGGGACTAAATCTGGAACGAGATGTTCAAAAAGCACATATGATTGTTATGGTCAGGTGTCCACAAACTTTTGGCCATAGAGTGTAGATGCGACAACAGTGCATCCATGGAGAACTAGTAGTGAATCTTAATGCTACTTCTTCTCAAATATGCAGTTTTCTATCCTTTTTGTCACAGTGAACTATAGTCACAGTGGGACTGTCACAGTGAACTATGAAATGAGTGATCTCACTTTCAGGGAAAATCCCTTCAATGAAAATAGGATCTGTTGTAACGTTTTTGCTGCTGTGTAACATTCTAACAAATCAGCACACTCAGCTGCAGGGGCAGTTTATTTTTGTGACAAGCTTGACCAAATCCTCTATAGCAGCATTGTCTAATTCTCTTTGCAAAGCGCCAGTGTGCTAGCATGGTTTTAAGCAGCATCCAAGCCGAAGCACCTGATCCCACTTGTGTAATAATTTGGACCTGGTGTTAAAATGACTAATGTGTTGTATTTGTTGAGCTCCTGATTTGTTGTGATAATAACTTGCAGCCACACTGGCGCTTTGCAGATAATACTGAAAGCTACCTCTTGGCCTCATGTAGCAATGTACCTGTTATTAAATAATGAAGCAATATGATTTTCGCTCGAAGAAAATAATAACTGCTTATGAAATTTAGGAAAAAAAATAGCTTGAATAACATGTGTATATTTGACAAATTTTAATGTGTTTTAGGCCAGCATGTTGTGTTTTTTTATATCTACTCTCCCCAATAAATAAATAAATAAATAAATAATATGAAAAAAAGAAGTTTTGTTCTGAGTTTGTTCTCTATACTTGTGACTGCACTCAGGGACATTTGGACAACACGTGATAGCTCGGTTTCCATATAATCATTCAGGTTTATGCATTCGAGGGGTTTTCCTTAGGATCTACATACAATAATTCCTCCAGAAGAACCTCCAAGGCTTCTAGATTTAACCTTGTATTAAGAGAAAGACGCAGCTTCTTACCCTCTTCACATCAGACTGTGGACTTCCTCTACTTTCTTTCTCATATTTGTGTTTTGTTTCCCGCTCTGCAGATTGCCAGCAAAAAAAAGTTTTCAGCCAGATTGCGTCTCTACAAAAAATGTTTTGATCACAAATTCTCTTTAATATACTGTAACTCTCACCCTTTTTCACTACAGTCACTCATTGCATTACAAACCATGATGTTTGCTGACTCTGTAAAATGTTGACTTAAAATAGTTTTCAAAATGTTTCATACAAATGATTTCCCAGATGCAAGATTTCTACAGTATGCCAAAGAATTTTTTTTTTTTATCTATGACTGTGGAATGAGGTTTGACGATCCAGCAGGCTTCATATTCAGAACCTTTGCTGTGACTAATTTTCCCTGATTTCTCTTCTATAATCCACTTTCCTTTCCCAGTCCTCTTTAATTTTGTAGCTCCTTATTATATGGACATTACATCTAGCCTGATTAACACTTTCAGCAAAATGAGACCATGTCTATTAAAAGTTGTAGGGCTGTGAGTGACAGAGAATATTCAAATTTTGTTTGGTTTCCTTTTTTGTGGACATCTTCTCTTATTTATTTTGGTAAATGTTATGTAACTTCAAATTCTGTGTTTTCCCTTCTATCTTCACTGCGCAGTTATTCGCGTCTCTCCCTATATGTCCTCGCTCCATCTTTCAGTTTGAGGCATAGACAGCGAGTTGCCGCTGTCTGTTGGCTTGCTAACCGAAGCAGCTCTATTTATATGCACTAGCTGGGGTGGATAGCGCTGGGCTGAATGCTCCAGGATCTCCAAAGCCACCCGCCAAAGCTGAGTGGCAGGGAGTGTGCCACCCATCCCTGCTAAATCAGACCTGCAGCTGGGCGAAACACTCCGACTCGCTCCAAACCCCACAAAATTAAAAGTGTTTGATGCATATCAAGTTCATTTCATTTTTAAACTCCATCCTTCTTCACCAGACTTACAACATGTGGCTTAAACAGATGTCTCAGAAACTAATTTTACTCAAAGCAAAAATGTTTGGCGGCGGCTGTCTAGTCAAAGTTTGAGACCATAATCATGAATTGAAATGTTCTCAGGCTTTTTCCTTTGAAATCAAAGTATTTGAATAGAGTGAATATATACATACCGAGTGTAATAAATTCTACTGCTCTCCTGTGTATTGGATCAGACATTTACAATGTCGGTCTGCTAATACAGTTGGAGAGCTATGTGCAACCAAACACAAAAGCAGAATACGGGCTGCCAGAAGCATATTTGTACAGGTGGTTTGCATTGCATTCTTGTGATTGAACATGAGAGAGTCTGAGCCATCTGCATGGGAGGGCCTGATCTAATGTCCATTTCACAGCGCAACCCAGAAGTCCTTCAGGAAAAGCACTGCTATAAAAGGAAATGGTATGCATCACAAACCATTGGCCATTTGGTGCACATGCCACAAATTGTTTTGCCTATATTTGTATACATTGGTACCATTATATCAGTAAAGCACAAATAAACTCAACTTTAGGTGATATATTAAGAATATTTACTCAGTAGCTTATCATCCAAATTATAGTGACATACATGAAATCGAATGCTAAGCTTAGGAGAGGGACCGATTTTTCAACAGTGCCTTACGTAATTGCTGAAACTACAGTTACAATAAGTAAACAATAAGTTTGTTTATACAATGTTAGCTGAATGCAGTCTATCCAGTACTGTCTATTCTGGTGCCTCAGTTGGTATGTGTATTGAATTGAAGTCATGTCAACACATTTGTTGGGCGTAGAATATAAATCTGATATGTGTGATTTTATTCAGTCATCTAAAGATTTTGGAAAATATAGATTCACACCCACATTCACACTTACTGATCTGGATTGTGATTTAAATTTAAACTCCATCGTGCAGAGCATAAACTAAGTTTATATTGAAATATTTTGTGACGTGTGCAGTGATTATACTAACTTGTTGGTTGGCGTTGTATTCTTGTTATTCCCATGAGAAGTCTGATGCTCTGACATCACAGGAGGACTTTGCTAGTGCAGATACAATGGCATTTATTATGAGAAAAAATTTTAACCATTTCAAACATTAGTGATAATGATCAGGTCTCTGTTAGTTTCTAAAAAAACAAAAAGACCAAGAGCTTTTTTTTTTTCTCACTCATCATTTATCATTGACATTCAACATTACACTAATGAGCAAATCCAATGTAGATAGAGTGGAGACAGCAAACACTGGACAGAAAGCCCCAGAATGCAATGAAGAGAGAAGACGCACTTGTACTGAGTTAGGGCAGAGACACAGCTTGTCTAGTTAGCGATTTATGATCTGACAAGTGCAGTGGCATTGATGGTGCTATTAGAATGAAAGCTGAAGCTTTGGAACCTCATCTGTTTGAGCAGAGTGTATAGATGAGGAGGTGAGCGAGCTGGACAGACTAAAGCACTAAAGCTCTGCTGCAGCGATCTCTTTAGGTAGAGATAAAACAAGCAATATTTTCACTGGTGCTGCTATCAGCATGTAGTCCAAGTTGTCTATGTAGTTGTGGGTGATGCAGGAAACCAGTAACCAAAAGTGAAAATAGAAAATTAGACCAAACCTGTAAATCAACTCAGAATTTTATGACCAAATAAATCTTGGGTGCCAAGATCAGATGAAGATTATAAAGATTAATATGCAAGCAGTTCAGGGTGGATTTTTCCTTTAATACTGTGAATTTAGTCCTCTTTCTTACACGTGTCCACTACCCTGGTGGCAAGAGAATGTGCTGATTTCATACCGCAAAAGCCCATCCACTTTGTGGCCTCTTTTGAAATACCACAATAACACATCCAGGCAGAGTATGTTACTCACTCAGCAGCACAATGAAAGCTCACAGCTATGGTCTAGACCTCCATGCTGCTGGGACACCAAGCAGGACTGTCCTTCTTTCAGTGGAGAGACGACAGGCCATGACTTTCCGACACTCGTCATCCGAAAGCTCTGTCATCGTGGTTTAGATGAAAGACGGTGGCCAAGGAAGTCACCACTAGGAAACATTGACCACCCGCAATTTAAGACACCAACTCAGAGAATTAATGACAGAGCATCCGTAAAAACACTGAGACAACAAAAACTCTATAATGTGTGCATATGAGCAATCGTTTTCTCCGGCTCTGTAATATAGATGTGTTTATAAGACAGAGGCTCATTCTGCCTATTTGAAGGGTGGAGGAAGCTCGAATTCATGCTGGATTGATTAGGATACAACCTCAGAAGCTCTGTGAAGATGCACAGTGAGTGCTTGGAACCATCAGGGTCAATATATTTTCCAAAACCTACACTTGATCTAGGTTCTGTGCCTCATGTGTACCTCATATTTATACCTTTGAAACATGCTTTTATTTTGCTTAATAGTAGTCTTAATGGCCATCATGCAGTTTTACTTTCCCACTGCTTTTGTCTTGTTTATTATGTGGATTACTAAATGAGGGTTCATGTTTTCCATCACACTGCATTAATAGGAATCCATGAATGTGGTGCTAATAACAGCCCCGCACAAAAACACAACATGCTCCAAATGACTTACGGCTAAACCCGGTTAATCAAATTCTTCAGTGTAGCTGTGTCTTTGCCAGTCTATAACCAGGAGCACAATGCTAAACTTAAAAAAAAAAAAAGAAAAAAAAAACTTGGCACAGGCAGCTGAACAAACGAGTTTGTTCTTCCCCATGACTGTCTGAGAGCCCAGTGTTCTTGCTTGCCTTGGTTCATTTCAACTTTAAGGGTTATCCAGAGTACATTTTCTGGTTAGTCTAATAATCCACTGATTAAAATGGAAATATGATCTTACTACAACATGTAGATGGATTTAACCATCGCCTTCAATTTATGTTCTTTTGCAAATGGATTAAAGTATGAGTCATCAGAAGGAGTTTCTATGGCAATCGTTTTTTTCCCCATTAAATGTGAAGCATTCTTTTCTAGTGAAATGTGAATACAAGCTTCTGTGAATGGCAGATTCAATTAAATTACTTCACTCTTGATGTTTTCAGTCACGTAATTGTTTTACTATGAGACAATTGCGTCCCTGGTTCCAAGCCACAGGCACGGTAGCCTGCAGGTAAAGAAAACACTGAGACGAGACCTCTGAAATGAGATCTAATACCTGCTATGAGAGCCTATAAAACTGTAAGAACAGCTTCATTTCTGCATGACAGCCTAATGAAGGCACACTAAAATGGAGAGGAAAAACCTGACACCGACTGAGCCGAAGTTGACACAAGTCACAAGTTGTTGTGACAAGTCCTTTTACTTGTCCTTTCACGTGGTACAGTCTCGCACCATCATGCATGGTGAATCTCACAATACATTGTTCAGTCAGTCAGGACTACCTTGAAGACGTGTGGCATTCCATACTACTGATTCACATCAGAAACTAAAAAGGACAGTACAAACAGCATACACATTTCACTTGCAGTTTGTGCACAGGGAAATATTTCCACACATTAGCCCGTTGAAGAAACCACACACTTTGTATGTATCATTTTTCTCCAGAGGTGCTAAAATTACCCAAATTCTTTACTCAAGTCAACATGCAATTACTCATCTCAATTAAACTTCATATTCTTCATTCAAGTTAAAATAGAAAAGTATAGCTTAAATTTACCCAAAGTGTGAAAGTAAAAGAAAAGTACAAGAAATATTCGCAAGAGAAATTGCCTTTTTAGTTACTGATGATAACATAGTGGCCCTTTCACCAAGGAAAGCTGAACAACTAACCTAACAACTAACAAGTGTTATTCCTAATCTCCTAAACATCAGCTAGCATGATACTAACTCTGATGATACCAACTAGTTGGATGCTAGTTGCTTGATAAATACAAAGTGTATATAGCAACAAATAGATTACCGTGATAGGCAGTAGATCTCATTCTGTTAAGGTTTAGATTTGTAAATCAACTTTGAAGCTGTCTGATGCTACACACACTTTGTATTTATCAAGGGAGTTTGTATCGTCACAGCTAGTTATAAGCATTCAACTAGTTTATATTGTTTATATTGTTATATTTAGAAGTATTACCATGCCAGCTAACATTTGAGAGATTAGGAATAAAGCTGCTGTTAGTTAGCATGATAATCTGCATGATAGATACAAAGAGTATGTAGCAGCAGACAGTTTTAAGGAGTTGATCTAGATTCCTAACAAATCTAAACTTCAGCATCTAAATTTCAGCAAGAGTGAGACCTGTATAGCATCTCGGTACTCTATCTGTTACTATGTACACTTTATTGATCAAGGTAGTTCGTTTAGTGACACATATCAAAGTCAAAGTCTGCTTTATTGTCAATTCTGCCACATGTTCAGCACATACAGAGAATTGAAATTACCTTACTCTCAGACCCTAGGTGCATACAGATAACACACACAAAAAAGGATGTAAAAAAAATAAATAAATAAAAATAAAAAAGGAAATGCAAATGGAACAAATAAATAAAGTATAAATGTACATCTACAAGGCACAACAGATAGAGTGCAAACAGTGCAGATGTAAATTGAGTAGTGCAAAGAGCTTATCAGACTGTTAAAGTGACAAAGTTAAACAGTGATGCAGCTCGTCAGAATGCTCTCGATGGTGCCTCTGTAGAAGGTGCACATGATGGGGGCCGGGGCGCTGGCTCTCTTCAGGTTGCGTAGGAAGTAGAGACGCTGCTGTGATATGTATTAGTATTCAACTGTCAGAGTTAGTGTAATGCAAGATAACATCTGAAAAATTAGGAATAAAGCTGTTGTTAGTATATACAGTATAGAAGATAATCATTCTGCTGATACACATGAGCTAAATTATAACAGCTAGGTGTCAGAAAATAAACTGCCTTGATAAATTCAAAGTGTATATAGCAACAGATAGATTATATTGATGGATATTACATCTGTAAAAAAGTTACGATTTATTAGGAATTTAAAGCAACTCTGAAGAAAAAACTCTGAAGTACATTTCTGTTGAAATGTATTAAGTAAAAGTCAAAAGTATTGGGTGAAAGAAAAACTCAAGTAAAATACAAATAATACAAATAATACAAATACAAATTACAAATAATATGCTACTTCCCACCTCTGATTTCTCTATTTGAAGGTGAATGATTAAAGCAGGAAAGAAAAATATAGTGGTTAAAATGAATGTGTCTGAATGATGTATTAGGGGGAAAAGTGTGTTTTGCTTGGTCATGAACAGAAGCACTGTTTTTTTCTGCCAGTGCTTTCAGAAATGCCACATATCTTCATGCCACACTGTGTGTGGTTCTCAGGGTGTTGCGACACAGATGGATGCAGAACTGCAGAATGATCAGTGCCAGAAATATAAAGTGGCATCTGGATATCAAATACAAATGCATTCTGATCTCAGCCAAAAATCCCGTAGTGACAGGTTTTGGAAATTTGTAGGTGCTGGAATCAGGCGATAATACTGCCATAAAATCGAGAATTTCCATCTGTATGTTTCAGTGTATACTTCAATTCTCATTTTGCTCTAGGGAATATTTTAGCTCAACCTCCTCTCTTTTTAAAGAAAAGGCTTTACATATTTGCTTTGAGCAATTAGTATTCACATGGTGCTTCAGCACCAGAGTGTAAAATTGAGATTTTTAAGTATAATTAAAGATTTATTCCTAAGTGGAAGAGTCCAAGTTGAAACCTGAGTGCACCCACACAGATACGGACCTACACACTCTCAGAGCAATGATAAAGGCACTGTGAAGTGAAACATTAAGACACTGTAATAAGCATTTTACTGTACAATCTGGTACCATTGTGGCAAACCACACACCACATCATAATTTATTCCAACATAACTAATATGGTACAACTGGGTGTAGCTCCCTATATAGCATGCTATTTCTGGAAAGAACTTAACATTCTAGGAAAATCTACACACTAATACTGAAAGTATATGTCTCTGGTCATGCCTCGTAACCTTGTGGCTAAAGAAAATGTAGCATATACTGTCTACCGTAGTGAGATGTCGTTAGTGTTGGTCCCATGTGCATTCTGGGTGTATGTTTTGTAAGTTATACTTACGTCTATTTCAACCAGACTATAAATGTTTTACAGTCACTTGCAACTGATGCTCTGTACCATACTCACTCATACACAAATGTATACATATTCTAGTTTCTTTCTACAAATATGAGGTTGATGGTTGGCAGTCTATGGTACAGACTTACATTCCTCACTCTCGCAACTACAAAACTTTCCTAACAGTTTCCCTGTAGTTACTGGATCAGTCAGTATTTGCTGAACAATATGTTTAAGATAAATGAAAGTACAAAGAATCTTAAAGGGTGTAAAAGAAAACAATGGATTGCAAACATACTATGGTGTGTCTGTCATACTGTTACTATTACTAATATAATGGTTAACAAAGTACCACATTAAAGAAATGGGAATAACATGGTCAAAAATATAACAACCACAGTTACCATACCACATATACACCTATCAGCCATAACATTAAACATAACCACCTGACTAATATTCTGTAGGTCCCCCTTGTGCCACCAACACAGCTCTGAGCCGTCAAGGCATGGGCTCCACAAGACCTCTGAAGGTGTGCTGTGTTATCTGGCACCAAGACTTTAGCAGCAGATCCTTTAAGTCCTGTAAGTTGTGAGTTGGGGCCTCCATGGATCGGACTTGTTTGTCCGGCACATCCCTCAGATGCTCGATCGGATTGAGATCTGGGAATTTGGAGGCCAAGTCAACCCCCTGAACTCTTTGTCACATTCCCCAAACCATTCCTGAACAATTTTTGCAGTGTGGCAGGGCGCATTATCCTGCTCAGAGAGGCCACTGCCATTAGGGAATACCGTTGCCATGAAGGGGTGTACTTGGTCTGCAACAACGTTTAGGTAGGTGGTACGTGTAACATCCACATGAATGCCAGGACCCAAGATTTCCCAGCAGAACATTACCCAGAGCATCACACTACCTCCGCTGGCCTGCCTTCTTCCCATACTGCATCTTGGTGCCATCTCTTCCCCAGGTAAGCGACAAACATGCAACCGGCCGTCCACATGATGTAATAGAAAACATGATTCATCAGATCAGGCCACCTTCTTCCATTGCTCCATGGTCCAGTTCTGATGCTCATGTGCCCATCGTAGGTGGGCACTCTGACCAGTCTGCAGCTATGCAGCCCCATAGCCACCATTAACTTTTTCAACTTTTTTTTTTTGCGCTACATTAGCTCTTCTGTGGGATCGGACCAGACGGGCTAGCCTTCGCTCCCCACACACATCAGTGAGCATTGGGTGCCCATGACCCTGTCGTTGGTTCACCGGTTTTCCTTCCTTGGACCACTTTTGGTAGGTACTAACCACTGGATACCGGGAACACCCCACAAGACCTGCCATTTTGGAGATGCTCTGACCTAGTTGTCTAGCCATCACAATTTGGCCCTTGTCAAAGTCACTCATATCCTTTAATGTTATGGCTGATCAGTGTAAAACTTGTGCATTGTCATATTTGAGAATTCAACAGCACTATGGTATAATTACAGTATGTAGTAACCAAAGGAAATCATGGTAATATTTCCAATGTACTAAAAATAGTTACCAGGAAGTATTCACATTTACATTTACAGCATTTAGCACACACCCTTATCAAGATCAACTTACAGGAATGCTTTATAGTCTCCATCAAAATTGCTAGGTCAGGGTTTAAGAATAGCATCAAGTTAAAACCCTAAATTCATTGTAGTATCATGATTCATAATAACTGATAAGTTACATTAAGGTACCATAGTAAAAGCACACAGTATCCTAGGAAAACCACAGTAAATTATCATGATTTTTTTTAGGTTAGTGATTAAGTAATTTATTCTCCTGACTCATGGCTTTGTTAACTGTAAGCATAACAAAAGGATTGAAATTACAAAGACTAGAACTAAGTAACCTACCTGATACCTTCAGAGTTTGATTTGGTCTTCTTTCCTTCGCTTTAATTTTTACCGTCTCACCCACAGTTAAGACAATAGTGTTAAACCGTTGTTAGATGTATACTTACTTACAAGAAGTGGAAGGACATCCTCACTCAATCAAGATTCAATAATCCAGTGCTCTAAACTGAGCAGCAGATGTACAGCACTCTCTCTCTGTCTCTCTCTATCTTTGACAGTCTCTGCCTCCCCTATCTCTCTTTCTGTGGAAGTCTCTCTCTCTCTTTCTCCGTGGCAGTCTCTTTCTCTCTGTCTCTCCCACTCTGTATTCTATTTCTTTTTGCTTTTCTCTCTCTTCCCAATTTTTTGTATACTAGGACATCAGCAGTAGATCAGATAGTCAGATAGGCTTTAGGCATCTATAATCAGATGCCATCCAGTCCATGAGGCCAAAGAACTGCTGTTTGGTTATTTCACAAGATATTGTGTTAAAACACAAGGTATTGTGTTTTTTAATGTGTAAATGTTGACTATAGACAAATATTGTGTCACTAAGTGGATAAAGTTTTAGGGTTACATTTTGATCCATTATGGTCAGACAGATTGACTATACTGTGATATTTAGTGGTCATACAGGAGTGCCAAAGTCTGCATGGGTTCTGAGTGGAAAAGGGGGGGGAAATGTGGATGTATCCTACAGTAAGACAACAATCCAAAACTAAATAGCTTAAAAAGAATAAAAAAGAAGGGAGAGAATGTCACTGAAAAAGATATCAGGAAGAGAGTAGGAAAGGGGGTTCAAATATTACAACTGAGAGAATCCATAACCTGCACAGTATATGAAGAAAATGCTTTTATCTTCTTGATTTTATCTTGATGGTGCACAAACTTTCTGGATTCAGCTGTAACTAAGCAATGATTGTGGTGCAATTTAGCCCTTATAACTTTTTTTTATTTATTTTTTTTTATTTTTTACAAGGTTTCTTTGCTGACAGTGGATGAATTTTGTTTTTAAAGGAGTATCAGAGATGAAAGTAACTAGGGTTGAGTATTTTAGCAGAGAATTAGCAAATGCATCCATGTTACTGGACACAAATATATATTAAGGATATTCTAATTATTCACTTAAAATGTTTTTTTAAATAATAATAATAGCTTATTTTCATAATATCTATAATATCTATCATTTGGATAACATGGTTGTACCTTCTCATTTCATCAGTCAATATAATAATATTACTGGAAATAATATAAAAAAACTAATTTCTTCTTCCCATGATCTTCAGGAAAACCAGATGATGTAATTTCCTGTTGAACATGTGACTTGTGGAAGATTCCAGCTATTTCACAGGGGTGTTGTGGGAGTATTGTGGGACTAAAATGTACATTTTTCAAATGTCCATTTTGGAAAAGGATGTTTCAAGCATGAGATGTTAAATGGATTCACACATAAACGTAAAAACAATAAGATTTTTGAAGTCATTTCATTTAATTTCATGGTAAAGTGAAGCTAGTGTGGGCTAGAAGAGGCAAAAAATTTTTTTTAGCCAAAATTAGCATTAACGTGCTGTCTACAAAGAATAAATACCGTCTAAAAAGAATAAATAAAGAATAAAAAAGAAAAAAACAAACGTGATTTTACTCGTATTCCCGCTTTGTCCACACTTCTTTCTTGAATGGCATATGTGACCGTTCTGTTAGCCGCCTTATAGCCAATCACCTGTGAATGCCACGCCCTCATTTAGGAGCAAGCCAATCATCTGTCACGTGCTGAGCACGTGATGCTCCATCACTTAGCAACCGGTACACACAGAGGAAGTGGTCACGCAGTCGAAGAGGAGAGCTAATTAGCGTGCTTTATTTAATTTCTTAATTATTTATTTTTATTTAAATGGTGAGAATGGTGAAGCAGACCATACAGATATTTGCTCGCATTAAACCGACTAACAAAACAACCGCGGTGAGTAACGTGACCTGGTTGCGAAGAAAAGTAGATGAAATAACTTAATGGTTGCAGTAAACAGTTTTGCATTTGTTTACATCAGTGTGCTAACTCTAAAGTTTAAACGGCTTATAAAACGGTCTCTAAATCTACTTACAAGTTGTGCTGTGCCTCTTCAGAAAACACACAAGTCCAACATTTATTCATTTGTTTATCAAAAGCATTGCGCAATCCAGTCAATCCAAATACACAGAATAATCCATCAGTCGCTGGCTGGGAAATGGAGAGATTAACAAGGCAGAGTGAAAACTGCATATATATTCTGAAGCAGGTTCTGTGTATAGCATCTTGCACCTCTTGTCTCTTCATGTAACATCTGTGCATGCACAAATTTAAATATTTAAGCTGAATAATGTTGGAACCTTACACACCACAGCCAAAGAAATATATTATTATTATTATTATTATTATTATTATTATTTTATTTTTTTTAAATAGCTATTTCATTATTTTATATATGTGATGTATGAAGTAACTGACTTATAGTGTCTTATTCTCTTTATACGTTCAGCATCATTAATGCAGGTTGCATATCTTGTCATGTGAGTTTTCCAGGAGAAAACAGAGGAACACCGAAAATCAGAATAATCATTCACAGTGCCTTAAATAAGTATTCACACCCCTTGAACTTTCCCACATTTCCCAAGAACTGTAATGGACTTGCCAGGAATCTACACCACGTTGTCCATAATGCTGAAGTGAGAGATCATCATGATTACCTCCTTTTATATCAGTTAAATTAAAAATGTTATTTACAAATTTAAATAGTAAATGTTGTGATGCAATTGTGAAGTATTGGAATTGGTTGCTTCTCTGACTCTGATCCTCTTTACCTGGTGACTGAGTTTTGGCAGACGGCCTCCTCTAGGCAGAGTTGCAGTTATGCCATATTCGTTCCATTTTTTTTAAAAATAATATATTTAATGGTGTTCCACTGGCTGTTCAGAGTCTGGGATATTTTTTAACTCCAAACCCTGAGTGATAGGATGACCTACATTTCCAGAATTTTGTCCCAGATTTGTTTGGATAGCTATTTGGTCTTCATGATGCTGTTTGTTTAGGTATCTTCTCTGACAAACTCTGTGGCCTTCCAGGAACAGGTGTGCTTTTATTAAGATCATATGACACTTTATTTGCAACTTCATTCAAGTAATTATCCAACTTGTGATAGCATCTGTTTGCACCAGCACTACTAATGTGTTTCACAGCAAAGAGGGTAAAGACTTATGCACTTTTGCGTTTTTTATTTGTAAATAATTTTGCAAAATCTGCAGAGTTTCTTCCTCTGACTTTGATACGGGTTATTTTTGTATAGATACATGACAAATAATCCTAAATAAGTCCATTTCAATTCCAGGTTGTAACACCACAAAATGTGGGCAAATTCAAGGGGGGTGAATACTTATGCAAGGCAGTTTATCCATGTTAGGGATGCCAGCATGCTTGTGGGAGATGGCAATCTTTTTAAACAAATGCTGTGAACTCACACAGAATTATATGAACATGAAGTATTTGTTGTTTTGGTGTCTACAGTGCATTTTCCTATTCCCACAACGTTATTTCTACAGTGTAACATCGATATTTCCAGATATTAGCAAACACAACAATAAAGTGCAACACAAGCAGGCACGATGATAGTCATGTCAGATAGAAATGACCTCAAACCCACAAATCTGTGTAGTTCATACGGAATCTATTATGTCCTGAGCTAGCCGAGTTAGGTGTATTAGCAGCGAAAGCACAAAAATGTGCACAATGTCCTCAGTACAGGCGGCCACTGATGTGTAGCATGTGTGAAATTGTTCTGTTCTCTTGAATGATGAAGCTTTGCGTGTCCTGCTCTTGCCAGGTGTACTCTGTGGATAATGAGGAGCAGAGCGGAGGCAGCTTGGAGTTCATAGTTCCAAGGGATCTTGCAGATGGCTTCATCAATAACAAGAGAGAGAGCTACAGATTCAGGTGAAAAATGGAAATACTCACATTGCAGATAGCATACTATAAATTCAATGCACATCCATGAATCTAGGGTCACAAGTACAATTAAATAAGTTGTAGTCCTAAACATTGAGGCTATCACATTTTAGTGAGCTAACACTGACATCTGTGTATAGCTGGACCGTTGACAGACACTCTTGTACTTACACAGTGAGATTTACAGCCAGACAGTCAGAGTGGTTGTCCAGTTACACGATTTGAATTGATTTCCCAAATCCCCTTTGCTCATGGACGATTAATTTATAGGATTGAGAGTTTATTCCCATTCTAATCCCAGTAACATCTGAGATTCTCTTCATTTAAACGCAGTGAGACACGGTCAGATTCTTGTCCAATGTCAACATGCTCTCACACGAAATAGGCTCAAGTCATATTGAAAAGATACAGGGATAAAATTACGGTTCGCATTTGTTCGTTTTCTTAGAACTCCATTAATATCTATAAAACTGATTAAAATCCAGCCTCTTGATTGTTTGAATTTGTATGGATTTGTTAAGAGATCAGTTGCGAAAGGATAAAACACAACAGGGCATGCTGTTGTAGGAAACAGGAAATTGGAAATAGGAAATTAATGAACAACAGATTGATGTGGCCTAATGCGAAGCAGAGTTATTGACTATTCTCCAATAACAGCATGTCCCAAGGTGTTATATTCCTCTTATACCACAGCAATTTGAAAAATTTTTTTCCATTAATTAATGGATGAAAAATCTTTTCTTTTTATCAGTTTATAGTTACATTGACTGTTGTGGAATGTCTGCAATACAAGTTCGTTCCTGTGATCACTTATGTTATAGCAGGTATGAACAGTCATTGTTACAAAGACTGACTGTTACAAAGCGCTGACACTGGAGACTCCTTCCAAAAAATGTTAAATTAAACGACTCCTTACATAAAAACATCACAATTACACTCTGTTACTATAGAAACAATAACCAATTAGAACAAGTGGATTAATATAAACCTTGCAGCTGGAACTAACATCAGAGCTGCTGTTATAGGAATTTACACCACAGTTAGTTCCGGTCCACTGATCTGATTGGACAAGCGACATTTCACTGTTTGTATCACTCCACCTGTCTGTGTTTCGCTCAATAAAATTCCAATTCTAGCAGTAATTCATTACATTGAAACTACACTATATGTTACTACACTTACTATAGGCTGTCAGTCAGTCTGTGCGTTGGCATGGCAACATTCAACGCTCTATGCAGCTTTGGCTTCTTTGGGAACTATTTTTGTTGACTGAGCAAAATTTAAAAAAAAAAAAAATTGGCCATATTGCTTTTGAAATGTCAGTTACTCAATATTCATTTCTTGTTTATAGAGCTGTTGTATAAAAGTACAATCTCACAATCGTGCTGTTGTACTGAATATCAGCGCTCTTGCAAGTACTATATTGCTAAATTAATTTACGTCTCCTGACCAGTCAGAATCGAGAAATCAGCAGCACTGTGATTCCAAATTTGATTCCAAATTTTTCAATTTTACTTCGAAGTAGTCTTCTTCCTTTCTAGAATTCTTGATCCTAACACTCCTAATGGATGTTTAATTATGAGGACTCACGTAACACTGTAAAAACGGGAATCTAGTAACATCAGGCATTTTATATTTACTTGTTTTCTCAAATCACAACCTGAATGAAAATGGGTTTAGGTGTTATCAAGTGTAGTTTTTCAAAGCTTTTTTTTTTTTTTTTTAAATTCTTTAGGTTTCAGAAAGTTTTTGATCAAACAACCAAGCAAGAGGAAATCTTTGAGGCAATTGCAAAGCCTGTGGCTGATACGTGAGTAGAGCTTGTTCTTTAGTAGTTATACAGACATTCAGAGCTGATTTTTATGTTTGCTGTTTGCATCATTATCATTAAACTCCAAGCCACAATAGTCATATTTACATGTTAATGTAAATGTACACAGACAACAACAATAGATTGCAAGTGTGAGAAGATAAATTAAGATCAAGTGTGTATTTTTGAATCTGTTAAAAATGTTACACATAATAACTTTTTCTATGCTTGATACTATGTAGGTTGTAAAGTTAGTATTTATTATTTTATTGCATTGCGTTGTTGACCGATTCGGCTTCTTCAGTGATGAATATTTCTGATGTATAAAATCTGCCTTTTTATACAATAGGGAATACAAATGTCTGCATAAGCAGTGCAATGAAATAATGCTTTGTCATGAAAGCTAGGAAGCTGTAAAAAGATCATCACTAACGTAGATTCAGGCAGGTCCTGAGAAAAAAAGGGGTCAGGATCACTGGCATCTCAGAAAGGAGACAATTAAACAATCAGATGAATAATTCAGTGGAAAATGAATAATAAATAATTTGGTGAGTATCCATGGAACCTGCATGAATTATCAGCTCGAGCCTATGATTTTTTTCCCACATACCCATAGTATCAGAAATATAACATTAGGTTTTGGGCAAAATTTGGTTTATCTGCCTATAACAAACTTTGACACATGGTTACCTCAGGCTTACCCATCCTAACGCTGGTTAAGAAGCCAGTTGAACAAATGTGGTGGCAAACAGTCGGTCTGTCTAAAACATAGAATAAGTTAAGAAAGATAAGTGTGATTTCCTCACAGTGTTACGCTTTGATCAAGTTTGTTGGATAACTACGTGTCATAGTGAAATGGATGTAAGCCTAATCAATTCAGTTTGTAATCAGATACCAAAAGTCAAAATGTCTGTGATGCTACTGTGCCACAGTCAGAATGAACTCTTCAGATGGTAATGAGACATTTAAAAACCTTACTTGTTGTTGAGATATATGTAAAAGAGAAACATATTTTCTTACATACATCCCATATGTGCTTGTTGAACATGCCATTGCAGATTTAACTTTGCTGTTATAATGACCTCCACTCTTCTGGGAAGGCTTTCCTCTAGATTTTGGAGTGTGGCTTTGGGGATTTGCTCATTCGACCACAAGAGCATTAGTGAGGTCAGGCACTGATGTTGGGCAAGGAGGTCTGGGGCACAGTCACTGTTCCAGTTCATCCCAGAGGTGTTCAGTAGGGTTAAGGTCAGGGCTCGAGTTCTTCCACTCCAGCCTTGGCAAACCATGTCTTCATGGAGCTGTCTTTGTGCACAGGGGCACTGTCATGCTGCAACAGGTTTGGGCCCCTTAGTTCCATTGAAGGGAAATCATAATGCTACAGCATACAAAGATGTTCTATACGATTGTGTGCTTCAAACTTTGTGGCAACAGTTTATGGAATGGATGTGATGGTCAGGTGTCCACAAACTTTTGGCCATATAGTATATTATAAGCCATATCCTGAGAGGTCCTTGCTGTGCAATAAGCAAGGACCTTGCTGTGTACCTTAGAGGTGAGACAAATCTGTTCATCTGTGTATCCATTAAAGATGCATTTTGTAAAATCTAAAATCTTTCATTAATTCGTAACTGTATGATTCCACTGCAAAGCTTTGCCTTTGGGAAAATGTATATCATTTCTCAGTTTCTCCATAGGAAAACTCCATTTCTGTTCAACTGAGATTTAAATGGAGGTCTCTTTTCTGCTTTTCTGCTTTTAACATCTTAGACCAGATCCATTTTTCATCAAGTGTTGGCCAGGTGTTATTCACACACTAGATCAACAGATCACTTTTTTTTTTTTTTTAAATAAAATGATATGCTGCAATCTTGTGAAGGGTTCTGGCTTGGGGTTGGACCACACAAGCTTCATGACTCACATCGTAGACTGACTCGGTGCATGGACAGTAATGATGGAAAGCTGTGATTCTTGGCCCCTCTCTGTTCTCCAACCACTACATGAAACATTTACACCACATGCAGTGCCATGCCAGCCATCCATTTGGCGTTTCCATCTTCTCATCATATTGACAGACTTGGAATTTCAAAGCGCATTGAAGTGTCTGATGATGGAAAATACCATTTGATGATGATGATGATGATGAACTAGTTTTATGATGTAGGCCCAACGTTTTGGATTCAGTGCTTTGGAGATGTAAGATGACTAGTTTTCACAAATTTGGTAGCCGTGATTATGACAAAACGTCTGAGGAAAACCTTCGTGTATAATTTACTTGTTTTTCACTTTAATTTGTCCTCTTGTATCTTAAAGCACAAGAACACCATTAGGAACAATGCATTAGGAACAATGTATTATAAACTATATAATACTGGACTATGTTGTATATACTGTGCAAAACTTGACCAAATAAGGCAGATAAATGTATTTAGCGTGTATTTAGTGCAGTGTGTGTCAAAACAAAAACAAGAAGTCTATTTTTATGTAATAATAGTGAAAAAATGTTCAGTTCAAAAGTTTTCCTGATAACTTTTACTCTCACCTTTATGCCTCCAGCTTTCGTCTTAGTAGTATTCACCTCAGATTCTTCTCAGTATCTCTGTTCTTATTGGTATCTCTGCCAGGCATTGGCAGTTTTTCCTTAACATACGTATCTGTTAAAACTAAACTCAGTAATACATTGCCTTTTTTTTTTTTAAAAAAGTCTGGAGACCGAGAGGGTCATGACATTACCGTGACTTTTTTCTTTTGGTTCTATTTTTCTGCTGATGTTCCCGTATTGCTGTCTTGTCTGTGATACACCCACATTTCATTTTTAACTTTTTTTTTTTTTTTGGAAACTTTTTATTTGTTGATAAATTGCAAGTTTGAAGAACATTTTTATTTTTTCCTTTAAAAAAAAAACCCATAGAGGATGCAAACTTTTGCCAGCAACCAAATGCGTGATGGAAAAAACATGACATTAAGAAGCAAATTCTGTTCCTCTTGCTATAATAAAAGTAGTTCTCCCTTGCATTACTCATAATCTCAGTTTGGAGTATTCTTAAAACTCCACCCTTCATGTGGTTTGAAAGACCTTTAATTAACATGACGACATAGGATAAGGACAAAGCAGTAGGACTTCGCCCTTCGATCTTACCAGAGAGGGTTTTTTTATGGACTTGTGCATTTATAAATTTCCATTAAGAAGGGAGGGACACACTTTATGAGGAATGTCTCAGGGCAGAGCTTTATTTGACTGATTTCTGAGGATTAGTATACTTAAAACCTGAAATAGCCCATGACCTTTTGGTGTGTAGGCTTTCCAAAAGGCAATTACATGTGTTTATTTGTCAGCGAGCACCAAAAATGCACCAATAATTGAATAACTTTCCTTAACAAGAATATTGGATAATATTTTAGGTCTTTTTAATTCTTGAGCCTGTTTTATAGCTAGACATGGCCATAATGAGAGATTTACTTTTACGATATGTAACAATTACGATCTGCAAATAGGCTTTGGTCTAAGAATATCCTAAGGCTAAACCCTGTTACATAGGAGTTAATGTGAGAGTTATTACAGCAAAGAATATATTTTAAAATAAGGAAGTTATGTAGATTTAGTGCTCATTTGCTGAAGTTCTTAGTGAAGAGAAAGGTCTTCCAGTGACTCAGCTGGTCGGACAGCCAAGGGAAGATCAGTTCACCATCTGGGTGCCAGGACAAAGAAAGAGTCTTGATGAATGTCTTCCTTGTGTCTTGAGGGATGGTGAGTTCAGTTGACTGTGGCTCGTGCTTGTAGCTCGAAGGGAGTGTGGTACAGAGCGGGCTTTGATGAGTAATTGTAGATTGGAGGGCTCTGCTATTTTTTTTTTTTTTTTGCCTTTGTAGGCATGCCTCAGTGTTTTTCAAAAAGACATTGTTAAAATTCAATTCAGTTCAATTCAATTTTATTTGTATAGAACTGAATTGAATTTTAACCACGTCTTTTAACAATGGTCATTGTCACAAAGCAGCTTTACAGAAATTAAATTCAGGATATAAATTTTAAGTTTATGAATTTACCCCTAATGAGCAAGCCAGAGGCGATGGTGGCAAGGAAAAACTCCCTGAAACAACATGAAGGAGAAACCTTAAGAGGAAGCAGACTCAAAAGGGAACCCATCCTCATCTGGGTGACACCGGATAGTGAGATTATAAATAATTCCCTTCTATGACTGTATACTATATGGTCAAAAGTGCAGTTGTGTAACCACGAAAGTTCATTATAGTTTACACATGAAGTCTGTTTTGTTGAAGTTATCAACTATTCACTGATGGAGACTTGAGTGCAAAACTGTTTGTGAGAATTGCAGTCCTACAGCTATCAAAGCAATTGTATCCCTAAGCCATCATAGCAAAACTTTTCATATCAATTGAAGTCCAAAGCCATCTACATGGTTTCTAAGTGGTACCATCCACAGTGACCTCATGTAACTTTAGGCTGTCCATGTAGGCCGTCCTCAGCAGCAGCGAGTGGTTTCCAAGTGATGAGAAATCCAACCAGTGGTAGGGCATCAGGATGGAAGTTGTTGAAGGATGTTTTAATTCTGAAGTAGGCAGCTACAAGGAGCCAGTGGAGGGAATGCAGCAACAGTGTGCTGTGGGAGAACTTGGGGAGGCTGAGTTCAAGTCTGCACAAGATAGAGCCTCACCCTGGTCTGAATGCTGTTCTAGTTGTTTCTTGAGGGCAGTGCCAGTCTTTTGCCATTACCTGTCACAAGTCCCAGCTCCTGCTATGATTATTGCCTCCCGTTTCTCTGGCTCCCTTGGACTCTGACTATGAAGCTGTCTGTAAGCACTTAATACAAGACCTACCTAGAGGAAGAGAGACTTGTGCACTTAAATGAGCACAAATAATAAAAAAAAAAAACTTGTTTTCTTGCTGTACCGACTCAGGGTTTTAGCTTGACAGCATTCTTAGACCCTGACCTATTCGTACTAACAGGATTAGATGCTTTTGGCGGAGACTACAAAGCACTTCTGTAAATCTCTCTGGATAAGGATGTCACTTGTTAAATTTAAATGCTGTAAATGTAAAATTCATGCATAACACATATTTGCTGATTGGTGGTATGCATTATCTCTGGCCTTACAATATCAAGCACATGGCTTTTGTAAACTCTAAAGTCTTCATGGAATTCAGCATGTCAGTCTGATTACCCCACTTTTTCATTCTTTATGTCCCAGACCAAGCTGGATTCAATGATGAGTAGCGTGGATGAGTAGCGTGATGACCATTTGCTCCATAAAGACAAACAGTTTCCATTAAGCTTCCAAGTGGCTGTTTATGCATGTTTATGAGGAATACTTGCAACACATAAGACATTCCTGAGTTTAGTTTTTCCACTTGTGTCAAGTTGTGCCAATCTGGTTGACATTAAACCAAAGATGATGGTTCTGTGAATCAGGCTCACTAAATAGTGCTAACTTCCAAACTGCCAAACCACATTACGACCTTTAATGGGATTTGGTGAAAAATAGCATGTTTGACATACAGTAGGTCATTTAAAAAAAAAAAAAAAGAAACAAAACACATCATTCTCACTGTATTTAGTTCCATAGTGAAGCATCACAGCACCACAATAGCAGTGGCTAGAATGACAATTATAGAGCAAGGTTGTCAAACTCATTTTTAGGTAACAGGCCTGATCATATGTAGTCCAGTGTCGGGTGGGCCAGACCAAAATCAGATGAGTAGAGCAAGAACACAACATGTCACCTAAAACCATGCTTCTTAATGTGGGGATTATATGTCATGAATCTACACAAAATAGCCCATAATACTGAAGTGGGGTCATATATAATATAATAAATCAATATAGTTTGCCAAATTATTTACAAGTAAAAAATATTAAAAGGTGTGATTGCATAAGTATATACCCCCATTACTGCGAAACCCCCTAAATTAGAAAAAGACCCGATTACAGGGTCAATTTTTAGCAAGGCACCGAACCCCCAGATGCTCCCCGGGCGCCGCAGTGGAAAAGGCTGCCCACTGCTCCGGGTGTGTGTTCACGGTGTGTGTGTGTTCACTACTGTGTGTGTGCACTTGGATGGGTTAAATGCAGAGCACAAATTCCGAGTATGGGTCACCATACTTGGCTACACGTCACTTCATTTATGTCACTTCATTAATTAGCACATTTTCTCAGTAGCTGTCCCTATGTTTATTGCTCTATTTTGCCCCCTAGTGGAATAGGACAGTGACTAGATCTTACTCAGTTCAGTTACAGTCCATAAGATAAATTTAATTTTGAACACAGATTCTAAATTCATTTGGTGAACTAGATTACAGCTTTCTTCAGGCCAGTCCTATTCCATGGGCAGTATGTTTGTCACCCATGATTATAGAGGAATTAATTTGTTTCATAGTGAGAAAGAAGTGGTATTTTAAGGGCAATACAATAAAAGACAGTTAGTAATATGATGATTCAAACAAAGTATATTATTTTTTTCCTCTGAGGAAACAGCATATTTATTTCCAAATGTCATTCTGCCTATATTGGTTTCATGTCATTCATGATCAAGAAGATGTGATGATATTTTAGTAATAGAGGTTCCAGGATAAAAGCCAAGATTCTTGGAGCTCTCCTTGTATAGTTCCTCCAAGAGCTCTGTGAAACATCACTATGTGATCCAAAACCAAATTCTGTCACCCACAAGGTAATCATTACACCATCTATACAGATACTAATCATGAAAATCATGAGGTGTATTTTTTTTTTTGCCACATTGTTTGAGAGAACTCACTGTATGTTGGAAGGGGTGTTTGGTGCTCTGGGAAGAAAGTGTTACTGCTTGTAATTTCTTTGATTCTTCAGCAGTGTGCCTTCAAGTGCAGTTCAGATTTCCAGAATGGCTGTTGCAGCGCCAAAGCAAAAACCGCTCTCTGCAATCCGTGATTGTTTCTGACATGACGGCTTCTGCTTACGTTCATACGTTTGTCTCTGGGAGCTCGGGCTCTTTTCCTTTCCTCGGGTCATTTGGAATGTCAGGTTTCATTCAGTCAAGGCTTACAGACACTGTGTAATGTTGTGAGCAATTTCCGAGGTCCACGTCAGCTAGCCATGGAAAACGCTGCATTTTTGGGCTGATTGAGAACTGATTGTCTTTTTTTTTCATTTTTAAATGTTCCATGTTGTCTGTCTCAGTGTGCTGGCAGGGTACAATGGTACAATCTTCGCCTATGGACAGACTGGCAGTGGAAAGACGTTTGCCATCACAGGTGGCGCTGAGCGCTACAGTGACCGAGGAATCATCCCCAGAACTCTGTCCTACCTGTACCAGCATTTCAGCCGGGTTAGTGAATACATCAGCACTGTTATATATTTTTAACACAACTATCAATGGTTTTCTAGACTCCAGACATTATATCTTATAGAGTTTATTACCAAGGTTTTTACAGTGGAGTATGGATTTAAAGAGGAAGCTGATGTAAAAGATGTAGCTCAGTCTATATTATACAGTCCATTATTTGTACTCTGCTTTCTACCATTCTACCTTGGTTTATCGCACAGCTACATATTTAAACCTTATTTAAATTCAGTTTGTCCATTCTCACTTCATGGATGCAATTATTTGCCAAATGTGTAGAAGCATATACTGTAGCTGATGTGACTGGTTTAGCTATAGACAACTTGCAAGTTGTCCTCTATTTTTATGAATTTATCACACTTATTATTTAACTAAATTATTAATAATATTAATAAAAATAACAAAATTATTTGACTAGAATTTATTTAACAACCAGGGTATTTTTGTTCCAGTGCTTTTGGAAAAAATATTCCAGTTTAGCAGAACTGAAAACTGCAAATACTCCTTACAGTAATTAACTGCTGCGTGTTTGTACCAATGACACGTAATAAATTATGTCAGGAATACAACACAATAGGGCGTGCTGTTATTGGAAAATAATCACTGACAGGGTGGTGTGATGCGGCCCAAGGCAACGCAGAGTTGCTGTTAGCCCCCTAAGGTTGATTATTTTTCTGTGAAAGCGCATCTTAAAGTGTTTTATTCCTTATTCCACAGCAATATGACAACAATTATAGATTTTTTTTATTTATTAAAGAACAACATGTTGTACTTTGGGCCCATTTATAGTTGAAACAAGTTATTTCTTTACAATATAGCAGCTATAAACAGTCATTCCCTCACTTTCACTTGAATAAGACACGCAGCTTGTAACCAAGAAACTGCAAAACATAAAGTTTCCCATGGCAGAAAACATGAAGTTACACTTTCACCTCTTACTACAAAGTGCTGACACTGGAGACTCCTTCCAAAATGTTAAACTTCTCCTTACAGAAAACTTCACCATATCAACCATTACATATAAATATCTTTCTTAAATAACGATTTTAAGTCTGTGTATTATCAGGCTTAGATTATGTGGAGCGTCCTTGTAAATAAGTTGTTACTGTAGAAATGATAACGTATTAGAAACAGCACATTAGTAGAACACTTGAAACCATAGCAACCATTGTAAAAACTATCAAAAAGTCAATTTTATACCAATAATATATTTAACGTGTCACGCATGTGAAATGTAGTGTATGTTAAAAAAAGATTTATAGTGCAAAAATCAAAATGATAGTGTAAAAGTTTGCATCTCCCTTTCTGAATGTGATATAAATATTCTCTAATAACTTGTATGTCAAGCCCTTGCCTTTCTAACTGCTTCCAGCATCTGAATGCTGAACAGCTTTTTCATTCTTTCAGTTGTAAAATTCCCCTTTTCTTCCTGCCATCTCTGTACTAAGTCTGCCAGATTGCTTGGCAAATCATTGCCCATTTTTCTCGACATGGCTGCTAAAACTCTGCCAGATGTCATACAAATGTCCTGCCTTCTCCAAATCAGGTCTGGGGAATGAAAGGGACATGACAAAATGTCTTTTCAGACTAATTTACTGTTGATTTTGCCATATATATATATTTGGATTTTCATTTTCATTTGGTCATCCAGAAACCATGGGAGATACAAACTTTTGCATTCAACTGTGTACATTTGTGGTGGCAATGTTTTGGCTAGTGATCTCCAAATCTAATTTGAAGCCCTGGTATAAACCTTTTGTCTTTCCGTTCATTTATAAGTCACTACATTTCTAAGTTATTACAGGTATCATAAAACTTGAAACCATACTGAAAAACTTTGATTCATGTTTTCAGGACAGCAGCATGGTGTATACCACGCACATATCCTACCTGGAGATCTACAATGAGGTGGGATACGACCTTCTAGATCCACGACATGAAGCATCCAATCTGGAGGACTTACCGTTAGTATCTTCCCGTGTTTCACTTTATACAAATACTGCATGGGACAGTTACTGTATAACGGTAGTGTCCAGTCTTATCACAAAGAGCCATTGTGGCTGCAGGTTTTCACTCCAACCAACAGATCTACACCTGATGCTTGATTGAAGACCAAGATCAGCTGATGAAACAGGTAGCAACAGGTGGCTCCTGTGTGGTTGCAATAAAAACCTGCAGTCACACTGGCCCAGTGAGGATGAGATTGTACACCACTGCTAGTTAGGTGGACAAAAATCCATTATATGACAGCAATGTTGAATTCCCAAATCTGATTGATCAGTAGGTTTTTTTCTACAAAAGAAGCTCTGACAAACCACAGGTTTTTTTTTAATTAATATGTTTTTTCTTCTAATACATATCATTTCTATAATAACCACCGATTCACCTGGACACAGGGACTCTAAGCCCAATAATAAACAGATTTGAAGAACGTATTGTTATTTAACAGAAAAAAAATTGTTGAGATGGTGGAGCTTTCTTCAAGGAGTCTCTAGTGTCTCCAGATGTAAAACTGGTCCTTTAAGTTTAAAGACTTTGCACTTTATTGTCTCTCTGTAACATGACAAGCTGCATTTTGTCTGTCTTATTAGCCTCAAGAGAAAGTGAGGGACTGATTATTGATAGCTGTTATAATGTACAGTAAGTGATAACAACAAATAACTTGTTTTGCGACATTAAATGTAACTGTAAACTGATAAAAATAGTATGACATCAATCTTTAATAAATAAGAAAATGTAAGTGGAATCAAATACCATCCAAAAGTTAATAATTTTGAAGTAACAGTAGCTCCACTTTACATTGTGCTGCTTCACACCACCCTATCACTGCTAATTTCCCTAAAACAGCATGTCCTGTTGTGTTTTATGCTTTACATATAGCAGTGGTTGTCCTAAAGACCTCAAATGTTTTATTAAAGGAAACATATTTTTTGTATTTGCACATTTTTTACCTTTGGGTTTTACAACAGTGTCCCAAATGAACAGTAAATACAGTAGTTGCTCTTATTACTTCAGCATATGTAATATTTGAGTGAAGTCACATGTTTAAACAGGATTGTAGAATAACACCACACTTCAGGGACTAAAAGAGACGATACTTGTGTCAACTGTAGGTCAGAAAATTTCATTTAGTTGTGCCTGTGGGCTGTAATACACATAGCAAGAGCTGCTTCTCAATATATCTGCTGTCTCCTATTCCTTTTATTGAAGTCTCTCTGACTTATGTTACCTCTCTGCTGTAGCTCTTTATTTTCATTCTCTGTCTCTTATTTTCTTTTGGCCTTAATTTATCTTTTTGATTTATTAGTTAATAAACACAGACCTTTTTGTAGTTAACTTGGATCCATGTGTGTTACTGTTGGTCCTCTATTTTTCTTTCATTTTAACTCTCGTTCGCCTCGCTGTCTTCTCTCGTTGGGGATCCAGCTCAAGGCCTTGCGTCCCGCTAATTACATGCTGCTGAAAATAGACAATGCCCACTCCTGACCACACAAGCTAAACTTTCAAGGAGCTATTTGAAATTCACTGTTACAAGTAGACTGTTTTCTCTTTTTCTTCCTTTTCTCTCCATGTCTTTATTCATACTGCTGTTGAGCCATCAAATGCTGTGGGTGTTAACAGTTTAGACTACAGTTTGGATGGACCCACTGACAGAATCCCCTTACGGAAACTGAACAGTGGTGGCGCATTTTATCACTTACTGTTAAAAGCTGACCTCTTTTGTCATATATGTTTTACTCATATTTGGGCTTTCCTATTCCAGCTTTTCAGATTTTCCAGGCTCAAAATTCAATGATAAACCAGCACAGTTATGATCAATATGCAAACATTCAGGCATCTGCCATTTTTCAGCAAGCAGCTGGATGCCACTGAAGCCATAAGTTCAAAGCTACTTTCTACCATCTGTACAAACTGTCACTCAGCACTGAGCTACTGCACAAGAGCAGGAATTTATTTGTCTGTTCTGACAAAGCTAGTCAGTTTATTATCACACTGTATAAGCCTTCCAGTTGATGCACATGGGTGATTCCATGATCGGGGTGCCATTTGTGTGATGTTGATATTACATTTTACAAATATACAGTACTGTGCAAAGGTCTTAGGCACATGCAAATAAATGCTGCAGAGCAAAGATGCCTTCAAAAATAATGAAATTAAATGTTAAAATAATGAAATTAAATTTTAAAAACTATAAAGAGCAGTAAATAGTAATAAATGAAACAAAGTCAATAGTTGGTGTGACGATCCTTCGCTTTAAAAAAAAAAAAAAAAAGTACAAGTCTCAGGTACAATTTGTGCAGTTTTATAAGCTGTAAGAGTTACTGAGCATCTTGCAGAAGCAGCCACAGTTCTTCTGGAGACTTTGACTGTCACACTTGTCACACAGCAGCCTTCATTATGTTTTTTTTTTTTTTGTCTGAAAAGTGGTCTCTTATGTAATCTGCTGCTTTCTTTACTAACATACAAACACTTTTCTGTAACATTTAATTTTGTGCTGGAAAACTAATGTTTAGCAATCTAAAAATCTATAACAAAGTTTGTACTAAAAAAAAATAGGGTCCTGAAGACTTGTACAGTACTGTATATGTAAAGTAAAGGTAAAAGATATTTTAAACAAAGATAACGTGTGCTTCACGACAACATATGTGCATGTCTCAGATAAATAACTTAAAACATTAATAAAACCTCTAAAGCACTTAGAAAACAGCATTTTTGCTTGCATTATATCTACACTTTAACTTGAAATATAATCATTAACATACCACAAAAATCATATTATTTTGCATCAGTGTGTAAATCCATGTAATATCTCATGCTTGAGGCTTTTTTTATTTTTATTTTTTATTTATTTTTTTTTTTTTTGCATGCACCATTCATTATAGGTTATGAAAAACCACATTCATCCCTATAAAATATTTGGAATATTCCACAAGTCATATGTGGAATTTGCACTAGCTGAATTTCCTGGCGATCATAATAAGAAGAAAATATCAATAAGATTGTGATATTAAAATTAAATTAAGTAAGTAAGAAAGTAAAAGAAAAAAAGGAAAAAAGCTTTTTAAATAAGTAATCAAAGAATGTTTCAGAAATTACATTTTTAAGAGTTACAAAGGCTAAAAGGTGCCCCAGTCCTGGCGTCACCATGAAGCATATGTGCTGTAAGTTGCGCACTTGGGGTTTGCTTGAGCTGAGTTTTATCTTTACACCCCTGTTAAAATGGCAGGTTTTTGTGATGTAAAGAAAAAAAGGAAACCAAGATAAATCATGTCAGAACTTTACAACATATAAAAATTAAGTGGAAAAACAGTCAGAAACATTTTAGGAAAAAATAGGAAAAATAAAAAATGTATAATAAACTAGTTGCATAAGTGTGCACACCCCTAAACTAATACTTTGTTGAAGCATCTTTTGATTTTATTTCACCACTCAGTCTTTTTGGGTAAGAGTCTATCAGCATGGCACATCATGACTTGGCAATATTTTCCCACTCTTTCTTGCAAAAACATTCTAGATCCATCAGATTGTAAGGGCATCTCCTGTGCACAACCCACTTCAGGTCACCCCACAGATTTTTAGTTGGATTCAGGTCTGGGCTCTGACTAGGTCATTCAGAAACACTGAACTTCTTTTGGTTAAGCCATTTCTTTGTTGATTTGGATGTATGCTTTGGGTCATTGTCATGCCCGAAAGGTGAAATTCCTTATTATCTTCAGCTTACTAGGAGACACCTGAAGGTTTTGCACTAAAATCGACTGGTATTTGTAGCTATTCATGATTCCCTCCACCTTGATAAAAGCCCCAGTTCTGGCTGAAGAAAAGCAGCCCTAAAGCATGATGCTGCCACCACCATGTGTCACCATGGGTATGGTGTTCTTTTGCTGAATTTTTTATTTATTTTTTTTTGTTGCACCAAGCATACCTTTTAGAATTATGGAATTATTATACCTTTTGGAATTGGAAGCATCAGACCATAACACATTTTGCCACATGGTCTAAGGTGATTTAGTTGAGCTTGGATGTTTTTTGTGAGAAAGGGCTTCTCTCTAGCCACCCTACTCCACAGCCCAGACATGTGAAGAATATGAGAGATTGCTGTCATGTGCAGAGAGTAATCAGTACTTGTCAGATATTCCTGCAGCCTCTTTAATGTTGCTGTTGATCTCTAGGCAGCCTCCCTGGTAAGTTTTTGTCTTGTCCTTTTATAAATTTTGGAGCGGCGCCCTGTTCTGGTGATGTCGCTGTGGTGCTCCATTTTCTCTATTCGTTGATAATTTACGGTGTTCTGTGGTACATCTAATGTTTTGGAAATTCTTTTATACTCCTCTCCTGATCGATATCTTTCAACTGAGATACAGCACATGCTTTGTAATGGCTTCAGCAGTTGGATGAAAGCAAGAAAATGTGAAGAAAAGAAACAGCTGATCTTTATTTGGGGTTAATCAGACCGATTTCATTAATGACAGCTGTAGGATAATTACTTTTGAACACGAGACTGAATGTGATTGGTTCATTCTGAACACAGCCACATCCCCAATTATAAAAGGGTGTGCACACTTATGCAACCAAGTTATTGTAACTTTTTTTAATTTTCTTATTTTTCTCTAAAATGTTTCTGATTGTTTTTCATTTAATTTTTATACGTAGTAATTTCACATTGAAGGTGGAAAAAGTTCTGACATGATTTATCTTGGTTTCATTTTTTTTTACATTACAAAAATCTGGTGTGTAGACTTTTTATATCCGTTGTACTTCATGACTCACCGTTCTACATTCCATGTTTTGTCCTTGACAAGGAAGGTGACAATAATGGAAGATCCTGAGCAGAACATTCACCTCAAGAATCTGTCATTACAACCATCAGCCAATGAAGAAGATGCTCTCAATCTGCTTTTCCTGGGCGACACCAATCGCATGATTGCAGAGGTAAGGATTACCAAGAAATGCCGTGATTTTCCTGGATGAGCACCAGAGACTCTATAGATTAAATGTACTATATGTGCTTACTGCTGCTGTAGCTTGGAGCAGAGCACTGAACGCTGAATTATCACAGCACTGTTTCATTATGTCTGGCAGTAAGTTGCAATATTCTCCAGCATGGTGGCCTCAGAAAAGACAAATGCTCAGTGGTTCTTCTATGATTATAGATAAGCCTCCCTCACTCACTCATTCACTCACTCACTCTTTCACTTACTCCCTCCTTCCTTACTTACTCCAGGGAAGGCCCTGATACTTGTACACTCACTCAGTCCTCCATCACCCACCACTCCATCACTCATTCACTCACTCATACTTGCCAAAGAACATTCAATATAACTAGGTTATATTGTGCTTAAATCACATTTGAACATATTTTTGTCGTTCAAGTGACAGCAACAGTTTACTACGCTTATTAACCAAATGCACACAGCCAGGATAAGTACTCACGTTATACCTACAGAGCTGTCAATCTTCTAAAACTATCTATAAGCTTCCTTATAATGGTGCGATTATTGTATTATCAGTGTTGTGCTTTCTTTATAACATAATGAAGCAGTACTACAAGCTCTTAGTCTAATCTAATAATAAAAAAAACCCCACAGTGTTCAGGAAATGTGGTGTTTAGACACACAGGGATTTCTCTTCATTCATTAATTCGGCTCGGCAGACACCTCTGATGTCAATCTTGAAATGAAACTTTTATAAACGTCTTGTGATGGGTGAATACATTTAATGCTAAAACCCCCAGGATCCAAGGGTTGGTCTGGACTTAGATTCCTCAATCTTATAACTACATTTTATGTTAGTTCACTCACTACTTACTGAATAATATGCTTTAATACTCCAGCAATGCTGAATTCCTGATTCTGACTTGATTCATTTTCTATAACAGCAGCTCTGGCAGTAGTTCCAGCTGTAAGCTTGGTTTATATTAATGTGCTTGTTTCGGTATGTTACATTTTTATATACAGGGACCAAATTCTAGGTAAAATGACAAGCTGCATTTTTTTTTTTGTCTTATTAACTTCAAGAGAGAAAAAAGAGAGACTGATAAAGTGATAATAAGAAGTCATTTCTATAAATGGATAAAAAGTACCATGTGTTGTTCTTTAATAAATAAAAAAGGTTAATGCTGGCAAGTTGATGTGGTTTAAGAGTTATAAAACACTTCAGGGTGTGTTGTTATTGAAAAATAATCAACTTTATAGTAATAGTCCTCAGATCACATGGTGATCACATTGATTATTTTCCTATAATAGCATCTGTTTTACTGCAGCACTGTTTTATTCCTTACTTAGGAGGCATTTGAGCGGTGTTGATTGGGCGCTTAAGCGGTGTCTGGAAGCTCCTTCAGCATTTTTTTATTTAATTCCAGCTAAACCCAACAGCTGCAGTCTCATGTGAATGTGTTAAGAACACAAATAGTGACCCCATAGTGCAACGATTTCAGCGTACTGAGAGGATGTGTGATGAAAGTTGGCCAATTTTGAAGCGTTTGTGTTTTTTTAAATTCTGACTTTGTACTTGCTTCAATACCTTAAGGATACCAAAACATCTTTGATACCAAAGGATCTTTGTTGCAAAATTCCTTCAGGCCTTTTTGTTTCCAGAATCACTGTACTATAAGGACCTGTGGTGCTCCTTCAGTCACCCCCCTGTTATCTAACCCTTCACTTTGATGAGGAAGCGATGAGCTCATGGGCCTCAAGGCTTAGCCACCCACTTCTTACCAGGTCAGGGAACGACCCCCTGTTCAGGCTGTGAATGCAATCTTTTCTCTTCTTCTCCCACCTGGTTGGAAACGTCCAGGTCCAGCTCTACACGCAGTCCCCCCTGTTCTGCCCCTGATCTTTTGTCCGGTGTCAGCTGATTGCTGTGGCTCGTTGGGGTTCTTGCTGAATCAGGCGCTGCTCTTGGTGTGTGGCCTGGTGGGCTGGCCAGGGTCAGGCTTTTTTTTTTTTTTTTTAAGTGTAAACAAGAACTGTGGTTTAAACCTCTGAACTTCATAGGATTATCCAGAAAAATTGAGGATAATAAAACCATTGCGCAAATAAATGTTCCTGTCAGCTCAGATTGATGTCTGCTGTTTTCTTCATGATTTGGTCAGTTTTTATTCAGATGTTTGTGGTGTAAAAAGCCACAAGGCTGTCGGTGTGTGGAGTGCAGAAAGTTGATGTGGAGTACATAAATGGTATATAGGATATGGGCTAAATATGTTTTCTGAAAAATTATATTATGGATACATACCAGATTTTGTTCAGTGCTTAAAGCAGTGCAGATACAAGGTTAGCTTTGAACAGATGTGGGTGTACATAAACTGTATATAAAATTTCACTGAAAAAAGGCAGTTTGTTTTCTTAAAGACAAGAAGAGAGTTCAAAATGTGCATTGAGTGCCAAATTAATTTGATTCAAATTCTAACATTGTACATGCTGCATAAAATGAAAATGTTTGAAATATTTTGTTATACAAGGCAAAAATGGGACAACATCTGTGGTGGTTTGGGAAAACGTGTAAGATGTTGCTGAGGCCAAATTCAACATCCAAAAAGATGAAAAATCAGGTTTTGACTAAAATTGGGTGCATACTTTGACACCTCAACTTTGAGAAAGTATAAATATACAGTTTTTCACCAGATGATGTGGAAATATTTTTATTAACTTTCTAACCTTGCCTAGGCTTTCTGCAAAGATCATGTTATACAGATGATAACATTTACATGTTCAATATTATTGTATTTCATTTTTTTTTTTTCAATGGATTTGGGTGACTTTCTATGGGGTTTTAAGCTTCCCATAGGTGGTTTATGCACATGCATTTTTAGACCAAACACAAAATGAGAAAATTGAACTTGTACCCAACCACAGTAGCAACACATTGACAATATTAAACAAATATGACACTATGATAATCATTTTCATCCCTACCTAAGCTTTACACGTTCTGCTGCTGTTTGTACCAAACAGTCCTGACAGTGCTTACTGGAAATCCTGCTGGTGGGACTTCTAGTTCACATGAAAAAATTGTTTTCTTTCCTCGATTAGCCTATATCTTTTATTAACGTGGTAATATTTAATAGACTGGTCGGTAGGTAATTTAAGTGAAACTTAAATGGCAAAATTGAGACAAATGTACAAAGACGACTGAAGTGTCTGACTCACATCACCAGCTCAGAACACGGCCCTAAATCAACGAGGCATTGACTCAGTGGAGATGAGTGCTGAAAGTCTTGTGAGCATGTCAGTAAGCACGAACTTCATCAGCAGAGTCCTGTGTGTCATCACACTGTAAATATAGCAGGCCTTTATCTGATTTAGCTGTGGGGTTTCCCTTTGCTTTAATGTGTCATTTGAGGCTACACACAGTCTCTCATCTTTTACTCATTGAAGAAAAGATCCCGTTGAGTTGGCGCAGGACCAGGCCGCTGTCTCTGTGGTTTGGCCTGATCTGACCTGGTTATTTTTGGCTCTAGTGAAAGAACCTCATTCAGATTACTGTAGTTTACCAGTCATTAGTCACACATGTTGCCTATCGATTCTAATCTGGGAAACATGTAAGGAAACTCACACATGGTTCTGTTTTTTTTTAAGATGTGAAGCACCTCATTAACTTTGCTTGTCTCTCTCACTCACTCTCCACTCACACAGTCATCTTCTGATAAGCCGATATCTTAGCTTCCTTGTCTCCAAGCTCCACTTTGTGGAATTGAAAATATGATATAGTCCAACTTTTCTGTTTCTGTTTAGTTGGACTTTGAGTTTAGGTAGCTGTCAGCCGAGGTTTCAGTTCCCTTCTTGATAAATCAATCGTGAGACAGGACAAAAGAGGGAAAATTAAGCAATTAAATGTACTAAATATGCAGCAATCACTTCCAGCAACACAGCTGCTGAACCCAGAACAAGGTCCACATGTTAGGAAGGACAGGGTCCAAGGCTGGAATACAATCTGGGTGGGATGCCAGTCAATCTGAGAGCACCATTCACACACATTCACACACTCACTCATACCTAAGGGCAAGTTTTTATCCACCATGCATGTTTTTGGGGTGTCAGAAAAAAATAGAGAACCCAGAAACCCACGTGGACACAGGGAGAACTCTGTATAGACAGTGACCTGATAGCAATGCTACACACTGCATACCACCATGTGGCCCCCAAACTACACTTGGTCCTCACTTACATATATAAATATTACTAGTACATCTAAAATCAAAATAACATGTTGCTTGGCACCACATGTACATCTCTTACAGTATACCTAGTATGCGTAGATGTGGTAATATATAAAAGGTAAATGTACAATAAAACTTAGTGGACTTCTTTTCTTTGGACAAACCAATATATTAGTGGTACACTGAATGCAATTACACTTCATATTTATTGCACTTCTCTATTTATATGTTTACTAATATGAATTCAGATTACTATAGTTTACCAGTCATTAGTCACACATGTTGCCTATCGATTCTAATCTGGGAAACATGTAAGGAAACTCACAAATGGTTCTGTTTTTTTTTTTTTTTTAAAGATTTGAAGCACCTCATTAGCTTTGCTTGTCTCTCTCACTCACTCTCCACTCACACAGTCATCTTCTGATAAGCCGATATCTTAGCTTCCTTTTCTTGAGATTGGGTTCTCAATCTGAATAGTAAGGCGTAAGAGTGTCCATGATTTATCTTAAATGTTTTCACACTTGCTTTGATCTGTGAACATTTGTCCTCATATAGCTTTGATCCTCAACCTAATACAAAAGTCCTACAGTATAACCGAATTATTGATGGCCATATCTACTGCACTTCACGTACAAAGTATTGTTCACGCTTCACGTATATATGTTTAGTGTCATGCTCTTCTTCTCACCTGCGCTGTCTGTGTTTTCATCTCTCAGACCCCAATGAATCAGGCCTCCACACGCTCTCACTGCATCTTCACAATTCACCTGTGTAGCCGTGAGCCAGGATCAGCCACGTTACGTCGCTCCAAGCTACACCTGGTGGACCTGGCCGGCTCCGAGAGGGTGGGAAAGACCGGTGTAGGGGGCCAGATACTCACCGAGGCCAAGTACATCAACTTGTCTCTGCACTACCTTGAGCAGGTCAGAGGGAGCACTGCTGTGTGCCTAATGGTTTCTGTGATAATATCAGTCAAAATTTTCATACCTGTAGAATTTCTTATCGTGGCTCGTAAGTGCAAAACTCATTAACAAACCAAAAACACAAGGGCAAATCAGAAAAGATAACAACAGAACCGAAAACACAACAGCACATTCATAAACACAACAGCACAACCAAACACACAACAACAAATTCAGAAACAACTGCATTAACTCAAAACAGAAATGGTTGGTCCTTACTCGATGCTCGGTGCTGATCGGAGAAGGTGTATGACTATCACAAAGGAAAAGTATTGAGCTTTTTCTGATTGTTATATATTCAGCTTAGAAAAAAATGACTTACTGTGAATTTTATATAATTATAGTGGGAAATAATTCTTTCTTTTGAATAACCAGGCTTCCTTTAGGTGAGTTTTCAGCATTCTCATACTCATATTAATGCAGGGCAAAGTTTACTGTATAACTAAATTAACATTATATGAATGCCCTTGATTAAAAATAAATATGAATAAAAGCATCGGTAGATTCATTTCTGCTCATACATCCTCCAGATCTCAGATTTCTATGGTCTCTCAGGCTGAAACACTTTGTAGCCAATCAGCTAGGAGCATGTGATATGAATAAGGACGTACCATTTCTGCTTTGAGTTAATTCTGTTGTGCTTCCAAAGTTTTGGTTGTGTTTCTCAATTAGCTGTTGTGTTTTTGGTTTTGCATTTTTTTGATTTGCTGTTGCGTTTTTGATTTGGTAACGTGTTTTACACTTATGGCTCACCATAGTGTCTTATGATTTATTACAGTATATTCACTATTAGTGTCATATACTGTGACATTTAAATAGGGAAAAATGTTGAAAAGGAAATGTTCCACTTAGACCTAAATCTAGTAGTAACTGGCCACGCTCAGAACCTTATGGGACTCTATGTTTTTTTAAGAGAAGTTTTTCTTGGAGAGTAAATCAGTTAAGACTACAGAGTTGTTATTATTATTATAGAATTAGTAGGAGTGATAAAGATCTAGACCTTTTCGGTTTAAATCTACATTGTTTCCAATCAAGTCAAAAGGCGTGAGCATATCAGTCAAATGGCATGAACATATCTCAATTCACTCACACCTATTCATAATTTTTTTATTCTAATTATAGAGTATTTTAAGAAAGCCCATAACTTGAGCCCATAAATGTTAGCATAGGGTGTTCCTTTTTATTGGCAGTGTAGACTGCGAGCAAAATCTGCACAGTCCCTTTAATCCAAATAGAGAATGTTAATTAAAGATAAAGGTGTGACAGAGTGCTGAAAATAGACACTGCCTACAGTGATGTCCTTGTTAATGGCTTTATTACAGGTCATCACAGCTCTTTCAGAGAAGAATCGCTCTCACATTCCTTACCGAAACTCCATGATGACCTCTGTGCTCAGAGACAGTCTCGGGGGCAACTGCATGACCACCATGATTGCCATGGTGTCGGTGGATAAGAGGAATGTCGATGTAATGCTTTATGACATTTAACACATTTGCACTGTTTGATTTTTTTTTTAGACTTAAAGCCCATTATAAATACAAATACTGCAGTGTCTCTAGAATCTCTCGGTAGTCCTAATTTATAAGATTCTGAATTTCTAGTAGCAGCATGGGAAGGTACGCATACCTTGTATCTACAATCCTTGGTCATTTTGTCATCTATGATTATAGATGCACTTTGTAGCTTTACAGTTATTGACTAGTCAGTGTCAGTGTCACTACTGGGTTTTCAACAGTCCACTAACCAAAAATATCCAGTCATCATTGGTGTTGTGGTCAGAAACTGACACTCATAAAGGACTATAATATGATTAACATAGTATGCACTGGAAAATGAGCTATAATCTATAACTGTTCAAGTATAATAGGCAGGTGTGAACAACTCTGCTGCCCCAGGTACAGATCTAACAGCCTTTCGGTGATTAGGGACAAGCAGGGAAGTTGCCCAGGCCAGGTTGAGATCCATAAGCTTATTTGATCCAAATATAATCCCAGGCAGGGTCCGCTACCATGTTAGTGATGAACTGAGAATGTTTGGGGTGGGGGTGGGGGTTGACAAACCACACTTAGCAATAGATGAGCTGCAGTCAGTAATTATATACCTACAAAGTGACCTATATAGTAGGTATCTTGATAAAATGGCCAGTGAAAGTGGATGCAATGTACCTTAATAATCTGGAACTAAAAGTAAAAGAATGTATCATTTCAAATCTCATGTGTTAACGTCTATCTCAGGAGTCAATCTCTACCTGCCGTTTTGCTCAGAGAGTGGCCATGATTAAAAACGAAGCTCTCCTCAACGAGGAGCTGGACCCATCACTGGTGAGTCTGAATGCCTGTTCTTTTGCCACTTTGTCAGTATATTTTTCTCCTGTGTTTTGTACTTGCACATCATTTCAGATGCTGTGTGCATCACGCTTCCCTCATTACCTAACATTTGCTCAAAAATGAATCATAAATCTGGAACTCGAAACTGGCAAATAGATGGCGCTTGGCTGAGTAGGTGGAACTGGAATAGGAGTCCTCTTCTCCTTCACACCTGTGCTTACATGGTCCTCATACCACCATGTCAGCAGGACTGGCTGCAAGTCTTTGCACATAGGGAAAAACAACATTTGAATGTTTTCAATAGCTTGCATCATATTTCCATTCCATTTTGAAAGAACACAGAAATTTTGTTATGGCATATCACTCACTGGCATATATTGTGCTGCAGGCACACTTACTAAATAACACGAAACCACCATATAGCAAAGACGGCTTGCTGTTGATGCTGGTTTAAATGGTAAACGGCTGCTTGTTAAGTGGATATAGTACTCTTTAGACAACCAGATATTTGCAAAACCAAACCCACTTGGCTTGTGTGGTCCCCCAAGTTAGCGTGAAGCTGATCTCTAATCCCTGGCTGCATTTAGGGATACAGTGGGCTTCCCCAGCCTGCCTGCATCTCATCCATCATCTCCTGAGTGTGACTGTTGACTCTATTGAGAGCGAAAGTAAACATTCCGCAATGAGCGAATGCTCCTGATTTGTTTTCACTGGAGGAAAACTATTGAATCTTCTCTTATGGAACATTTTGTGGGAAGGTTAAGGCAGGAAAATCTTTTTTTTTTTTTTTTTTTTTTTTTTTTGCATCAGAGCTGATAGAGCTTGTTATCCAGCTCAGCATAGAGACCTTCCACATGAAGGCATATAGACAGAATATACCTTTCTCACCTATGGCCAATAATCATCTCTACTCTGGACTACCCTCTTTCTCCTAGTTCTTTTCCATTGGTACAGCTTTTAGTACTTGGCTGCCCAGTTTCGAACCCCAGAGAGGTATTTTTAAGAGAGTCTGCGGTTGCCTGTTAATTGAACCGGTGTCTGCCTGGGAGAGATGGAGGCACGGCTCATATCCTGCAGCTACCGTTTGACTCAGAAGCTACTACCCAGTCACCCACTCGTCATAAAACAGCCATGTAGTTAAAAAGAAGGATGCTAAAGCAAATTCAGGAACAAAGAGACTATTTTCCCCAGACTAGAGCCCATTTAAAACATGTCTTATGAATGATGAATCTACTCAGTTTATCTTTCTCACCTGTAAGAACTTATCTCACAGTTTATCTTTATCGAGTATAAGAGCTTCATGTTTCACTGTTATTTATACTAAAGTAAAGCACACATGAGCAGCTGCTCTTTTTCATGGTCTGCTGCCTTTCATTGTTCTTAGCCATAAACCTACATCTCCTCAAGGAGTCAATACATGGATCAGTGCTCACTAAGCACTTACTGATCCTCCTTGATCCTTTCCTGCAGAGGATCATGACTCTTCAAAGCCCTGAAGGACCAGAACAATTAGATTTGTACAGACATTTTGACTTGACCAGACAGCCAAGGGCTTGTTTTGGATTCCTTTATTTAGCTAAAGACTAGTGCAGTGAACCCTAGATGGTCCATTATTCCTATTCAAAAGAGTGCTTACACACAAACATAAATGATATCTGTTCTACCCTTAATCTTGTTTGCCTAACCTCATTTATTTGCCATTTATTTACTTAGGATCAGCTATCTTTAAATCTACAATAGAAAACTAAGTAAACCTATAAATCAAGTCAGACTTGTCAGTGTTTTGGGACCATTTCATTTCTGTAAATGAAGACCATGAAATCAGAATCTACCACAGTCCTTTTTGTACAGATATTGATGTCATTGGTCGTATGCAGTGCCTCACTCTGCATGCACTGCTAGTTTATTCTCAGACACTTGGAGCTGATGCTGCTCCTGTGGTTCCTGCGTGGTTTCACAGTCCAGAATAAAACTCCTGGCTCGCTGGACCCGGAGCCTCATCTTGCATCAGCCTCAGGGCGTGATGTACGCTGGTTGCCGAGATGTAGTTTTTGGGTTTGGGTAGAGCCAGACACCCAGCGACGTGACCATAAAAAGTCCTCAAAACCACTGAGCAACACACACAGCTGCATTAGTGGAATCTGGAATTCCTTTATGATTGACCATAATCAACTCAAAATGTAAATTTAAATGACTGACTCTGGCAAATTGAATCGACGTACTTGTCTTCTGTATGCCACTAAGCCTATCTAGTTTGACAATGTGTGACCTTTAACCTTTATCACCTATGTGGCAAGAATTGTCTGGATGCTAACATATAGTTGTTTCTCTCAGCGGAATTTCTCCATCCACTTTGATTCAGTCTGCGCCAGTGTCCATCTGCCTGACTGTATGTTTATGCAGATTTTTCAGATGTGGTAGCACAGGGAAGGGAAAGTTGAAACGTTTAAGGACACGGTGAAAAATGTAAATACGAGAAAATATGTGAGCACCCCGTCTCCTGACGCCATGGATGCTGTCCACTATTCCATTTATAGTAATGACTCTCGGCTCCCCCATCAGCAGGGGCTTTTCCCTGTTTAGCCTCCAAAACACACACAAAGTATCAAGTTCAGTCTGCAGAGCCCAGGAGACTTTCAATCCCCGGCCATGACCGTCCATGATCAAAGTTAAGAGGATGTCTGGATGGATGACCTGGGACCCTGGCTTGGGAACCCCATAGATTTAGCTTGATCCTCTTTGGATGTTTACGATGAAAGCAAGCCATAAGCTGTAGTGGGGTCATACCTAAGCTGACCTTTTGACCCTGTTTCAGAGAGGCTGTCTGGATATTAGTGGTAACCTGGTTGTGTGTCTTTGAAGACTTTACTTTGCTTGTCCTTTCTTTTATGACTTTGTGAGATGTCTGGGAATTGGGTGACTATGTGAAGTCCCTCTGAGTTTGGAATGACAGTTTTAGGTTCTCCCTTGGCTAAACTAAGTTTCCAAGTGAAAATGTTTGTTTCATGGTAATGTAGCACTATGGGGTTCCTGTTTCATCTAGAGATCCATCATTCACCACCAGCTTTGTGGCTCCTTATCTACAAGCTGTATGTAGCATTGACCTGAGGTCATGTGTTGTTTAGAGATGATTTGAAACTATGTCTACATGTTTTCACTGTAAAGAATATGTACAATATGTGTTTATGTAATTTAATTATTTTTTTTAAAATAATACTTAGTATAAAAATGGCTGCTGATTTACTAAATCCCAAACAGGGCTTATTTACATGTGCAATCTGATAAATTGTGTGCAGAATTAGAATGAATTTTATACCTGCCCTTCGTTTATATTAATTTACAAAGTTATTTTCAGTTTGCACGTACATTTTTTTTTTTTTGTGTGCAGCTGTTATCAAGTTTGCATGTGTTTTTATAAATCAGGGCTTCAAGTATATTCCTTGACCTAGCATGACTTGTTTTATTTTCAGAGACTAGACAAAGCCTATAATAATGGCACAGCAGTCCTTCCCCTAGGTATATATTAGGTTTCTCTCGATTTCTTGATCCGTGAGTAATGAATTGTCTTTCTGCTGGGAAACTGCTGGGAAAACAGCTTAAACCAACATGAATTCCATGCTGGCCTAAGCTGGTTTGCACTGGTTTGTGTTGGTCTGGTGCTGGTTTAGCCAGTTAACTAGTATAGCCCTCTGACTGTCTAAAAAGCTGAAAGAAAAGCTGATCTTGTTGGTTGGTTATGTTAGGGACAGTCCATCTTTTTTGGGGGGTCTGGTTTTGCTATACTATATGGCCAAAAGTCAGGACACCTGACCATCATACTGTACGTGCTTGTACGTTGAACATCCCATTCTAAAGTTGGTCCCCTTTGCTGCTATAACAGCCTCCACTCTTTTAGGAAGGCTTTCCACTGGATTTTGGAGTGTGGCTGTTGGAATTTATGCCCATTCAGCCACAGGAACATTAGTAAGGTCAGGCACTGATGTTGTGTGCGAAGGCCTGGTGCACAGTTGGCATTCCAATCCATCCCAAAGGTGTTCAGTGGGGTTGAGGTCAGGGCTCTGCGCAGGTCACTTGATTTCAACACCAACCTTGGCAAACCATGTCCTCATGGACCTCGCTTTAAGCACAGGGGGCATTGTCATGCTGGAACAGGTTTGGACACCTTAGTTCCAGTGAAGATCTTAATTCTGCAGCATACAAAGACATTCTAGACAATTGTGTGCTTTGAACTTTGTGGCAAATTTGGGGAAAGCCCACATATGGGTGTAATGGTCAAGTGTTCATATACTTTTGGCCATATAGTGTAGATGGATGGGTGGATGGAAGGATGGATGGATGGGTCCGACACAGGGGAAGTTTGGGACACAGATTGTGGTAGCTGTCATTACAATAGGGAGACAATTGGCTAACAAAGGAATAGGCTATATCAGAATTTGAGGAAAAATGGGTAACAAAAATTGCCCTTTGCTATATCATGACTAGCAAGGCAGTTATAGTAAAAGACACACACGCTTTGTTGATTACTAATGCAGAAAAAAGTGACAGGGGCCCACATGAATCACTGCACTCTCTGTCTTTACAGTTGATCATTCGTTTGAAGAAGGAGATCCAGTGCTTAAAAGAGGAGCTCGCTATGGTGACTGGAGAGCAAAGAGGTGATGACCTGACTCAAGAAGAGATCCAGAGGTACTGACTGACTTAATTAGATGCTTCACACAATAAGGCAGTCTTCTGTCCAATGATACTAATAAGTCCAAAATTTGATAGTTCAAATTATAAATATCTCAAAAGAAATATATTATTCTGGTCTTTTCTCTCTACATAAAAAAGACTTGTTCTACACAGTCAAACTGACTTTATGTTTTCCTAAGTGGAAAGGCTGCTGTGCTGATATGCCATTATTTTTAATTCAGTTAACGCTTACTATCTTCCAGTAACCCATTTTGGCATGTGGGTTTAAATTAAAATTAGCAGCCGTGACATGCCGCAAGTCAGATTCGGCAGTTCAGCAGGTTCATGTGGCCAGCGGCCGCTGTGTGTGTGTATTCTGAGCCTGAGGAAATGTGTGTAATGGTCAGAGCAGCAGCGTGCTTGGATGCAGTCATCTCAGGTCAGCGGGGAATCTTGATCTGCTTAAGGCTGTTTATCACTAAGAGCTAATAGAGGATGGAGATAAAACAGCTCCAGGATATGTGATATGTTTGTTGTTATTTTTAGGCAGTCAGCATTAAATCATGATAATGAGACTGTATCTGTAGTGCATTTTTCCTAATTTTGTTATTACAGTCTCACTGTTAAATTCATTTTCTCAACCAATTCTCGTCTATTTGCAAAAAAGACCCATAATTTTAAAAAGCATAAAAAAGATTTTCACAAATATTTGCAAATTTATTCCAAATAAAACATTAAAATATCACTCTTGCACAAGTATTCAGTTCCTTTGCTATGATACTACTATGAAAATAAGCTCAGGTGAATGCCACATTCACACCTAGGGGCAATTTAGAGGCACCAGTCCACCTACTGGCATGTTTTTTTGGGATGTGGGAGGAAACCCACACAGACATAGGGATAATATGCAAAACCCCAGGCAGACAGTAACCGAAGCTCGAGATCAAACCAGGGACCCTGGAACTGTGAGATGGCAATGCTAGCTGTTCCACCACTGTGCCACTCCAAGTGTTATTTTTTATTATTTTTTTCAATAAAGTTAGTTAGCTCTATTAAAAATATAAACAAATAAGCAATTTAAACCACAGTAACCGTGACCAAGATGAAGTCATTACTGGTGATTGAGTGAGTGAATGCATAAAGTACACACCTATGGTCCTGAGATTTGTATCAGTAATTAAAAACGTTTCTATATTTGTTATTCCTTGATATCTGAGCCAGCAACCACTAAAAATGTAGAAGAAATGTCCAATTTACTTTTTATTATGATAGCTTTTTGCACATGTGCCAGACTCATGCTGCTGTGCCGTTACTGGGAAATAACCATAAAACCATAAGCCATAAAAACAACACTATTAAGATGGGCTTTTAAAAATTCCTTTATAATAAAAATAACACCAATACAATGGGCTTTTTTTTTTTTTTAAATTTAAAATTACTACCGAATCAAGGCAAAATTTACAGCTAAGTATTTCTTCCATTTAAAGTAAGTTTAAAGTAAGACTGTTGCTGGAAAAGTGCTTTTTCTCTGTGTCCCACTGTCTCTGTATCTAGCTCCCAGCTCTTACGATGTTTTCGTTGGGTCCTGCAGGATCCCAGTCCCATTACACACCCACAGCTGATGGTACATATTAGTGAAAAAGTGACAAGCTACAGAGTAAAAGGAAATGTCCATGACCTCAAAGATGAACATAAAACTGTAGCAAATGGTCATGAAGTCAGAAGAAAATAAATAAAGGGAGAAACGAGCGGCAGATATTTTCCATAGGGTTGTGTCAATGCACAGATCTGGAAAAGGGCACTGAAGAACCAGAATTCTTCCAGAAGAAATTTGCTCCCATAGACCTAGCTATGTAGTCACATGGCTATGTAGCTATGTAGAATTATTACCCCAGCCTTACTGTAACTTCTGTCACCTACTGTCAGCTTGCGTCAGATTGGAGATGAGTGCACAGGCTGAAAATAGTCTGAGAACAGAGGGTGTATTTGGAGGTGCGTTGAATATATTAAACATAAAGATAAGTATAAATGAGGAACATACCCACGATTGCTTTATGCAAGACTTTCAGCTTATGTCATAATTTTATAGCTTCTTTTGACACTAATTTTTTTTGTGTCAGCATTTTAAGTCGGATTAGATTTCTACACATACTGCGTCTAGAATTAACTGTGAAAAACAGTTGCGTGCTTAGGTTGGCCAGGAACCCGCCCTCAAAAGTCTTGATTCCCCATTACATTCTTCCCACTCCTTGGACTGGTAGAAGTGCTGGCATGTGTTAGGGAACATGTGGGCCTCAGAAATGCTTGCCTCACCTCTTTCTAGTGCTCTGATGTCTTTACCTGTGGCTGTATCTCGATTTTTAAGGTTTCCTCTCTCCTCACTGATGATGACTCCCATTTTCCCCATCACACCACACATTAACTTGTCCTCCTGACCATGCATGTTGTCCCACTGAGTGTGCCAGCAGCAGATAGATTTGATGATGGTCGTGATGGATATTTTCTTTATGAGGTGGCGCTGTCCGGTGGCCAAGCGTACAGGACTGCTGAAGCGGAAAAACGGTGGTCTGGACACATCACGCTTATACCTGTCATAGTCGTACTGTACACCATCCGAATATTTAGAATATCTTGAAAAAACACAGCTATAGGCACAGAAGTCAGTGGCTATTCACTCCAACACGCCGCGTGAAGATGTATTGGATTCGGATTCCAGCTGAATGAACTTGATGACTTCCAGGAGACTGAAATCCAAGCACGGGCTTTTGTTTAAAGTTTTCATTTGTGTAAACTTTGTTCCTATTGACACGAGACATGCTGGAGTGGAAATCTGGAGAGAGCTCGTTCGTGTCTGTGTTTGGAGCAGTCTGGCCTCTCAGCCGTCTTTGATTCCAGTGGCTCTGTCCAGGCCACAGAACACTATTGTTTGGAGGGTCTTCATGCAGTAGTTTATCAACAGGTCATCTCTGTGGAAGCCATGATCATGCTAAAGTAAATAGTTTTGCTTTTACACAAAGCAGAATTTAAACATTTTGTAGCATAGAGCCAAACATTCGTGTTGGCTGATTAAACCTATGTGTTAAAGGGTAGGAAGAGGGAGCGTGCAGTCTTTCGTTTTGTGTATTTGTTTTAGAGCCCTTTTCGTGACAGGGGTTTAAGTTTTGAGCTGATACTCGATGGACGTAGTGATAAATCAATCACTAAAACCGCAAGTATTTGTGTTTAGTGCATGGAGTAGAAATGTGTTTGCCTTTGTGTATCTTGTTAGTTTTTATATCTTGGTGTGGACCAAATGTTTTAATAACTTTGTCAGTGGAATGTGTGTGTGTGTGTGTGTTGCTGTAGGATTGAAGACCAGCTTAAGGTGTTTCTCGATGATCCTGACCCTGAAGTGACTCTGGAACTAGGACCAGATATGAGAAAAATCCAGCACTGCTTTTCTTTCTTAAAGGTATGCCTTCTCCAAGTTTGTTCCAAGTGCTTTTTGTATCCTTCTATTTGGTTATTGTTCTAGCTTTCAATTCCTTAACTGAACGTGAGTGACTTGTTTGAGTCTTATTTTCCAAAACTATAAAAAGTGACATTCAATTAATAGAGGAATGGCAATTATTGTCAGCATTTTTCCTCTTCCTCTCAGTAGAAGGTGAAAACAAAAAGAAACATTTTTCACTAGATTACACTTCAGCTTTGCCAAAACCAGGTTATTGTTCCTTGATTGCTGTCTTTGGGGGCATTTTGGAAATAATAAGCATAAACCGAATGTACGTATGAAGTGAATAGCTTTCATCCTCAGGCCATCCACTGACCAGCAACCCCGCTTCTATGACAGATAAACCAGGATAAGTGCATCTGGCTGACCTTACATTGGATTCCTATCCTGCCATAAAAACCGCTGCATGTCCAGTTTGTGGTGGAAAACTGGACTTCTCTGGACTTCACATTCTAGCACTTGTGTATTGTTTACTTGACCAATTAGAAGGGAGGAGTTAACTATCTGAAACACTTAAACTCAAAGCAGACATCTGCTTAAGCTGAAACTCAAGAATTGCAGTAATGGTCAGCAGATTATTCCCTCTGGTTTCACATTGGTGAAGAATTTGGATAACATGCTTGAGGTCTGGGTTTCAGATGCCTGTAGTTTTTTGACACTTTGACACTCAGATCTGACTCATAGTTTCTCTTCTATTGGTAGTCTTGTTTATATATATATATATATATATATATATATATATATATATATATATATATATATGTGTGTGTGTGTGTGTGTGTGT